>LKUV01000130.1:0-163446 GCA_001414455.1 Hymenoscyphus fructigenus | reverse complement strand
TCATCAGATTCTTAGTAGTTTTAGTTAAATTTATATATTGTGGTTGTTTAATTATATTTTAAAGTAGTGGGGGAGTGGGAATGTGCGCAGGGTCCTGATATGCGCAGGGTCCTGATAAACCACGTTATATGAAATACTCCAAACGTTATGTTACCTATCCAACCTATGAACTCTCCAAAACCAAATAACTTGCCTTAGATAAACTGAGGTTTATAACAATCAGCGGTAGCAATAAAGCCCTCGAATAGTAAATGCCAGGGGCTGAAGTTTTGTTGAACAGGATATTATAAATATATATATATATATTATATATAGTATAAAAGATCTCTAACAAAGTTGAAGGTTATTTAACTCATTCTCGTGTTTTCTTTCACTTTACTTAATAGATAGGTATTATACACCAAGTATAGTCCAACTATTAATGTTGTAAAGGTGCCAGTAACAGCTGCTGTAACAATAGCAATAACTGACCAGAAGCCACTTCGAGCAGTATAGACATTAAGAATAGTAGTCATAAAGCCAGCTGTGGAATTCAGAAGACCTGGGCTATTTCAAAAGTTTAGAAACGTACGCGAGATAAGGCAGTTCCTAACTTACAGAATTATTCGATTCACTAGCTAGATGTAGTTGATCTGCCATCTCCACGCAAGCCAGAACATTCCTGTTACACCAGAAACACAGCATATTGCAGCAAGGGCAAGTAAGGGCACATTTTAAACCACTTTAACCACTACCTTACCTGCCTTACCTGCTGCTCCATCGGCGAGTGCACGAGAGTTTCGAATAGAAGTAAAGGTCCCAGGAAGAACTAGATAACCTGAAAGAAGGAGCCAGGTAAAAGCACTAGCAAGTAGGTTATAACGTTTAGGCATTTCAGCCGCTTGAGTAAGCATTTCAACATAGGTTAGTTTTGTTTTAAATAAGTATATCTTATCATCCTAATTATTATTAATTATGTCGGTTTCTATTGGGTCTATTAATAGAGAGCTAGAGCGACGATGTTGAGACATCTTTTATATAATTATTTATTTTCTCTCTTCTCACTTCCTTCTTATACATAAAATTTAGTATAAAAAAAGTATTTAATAAATTAAGAATTCGTCGGAAATTAAGTTATATACTAATTAAGAATTTTGTACTAATTAAGCATTTTATACTAATTAAGAATTATATACCAATTAAAAATTATATACTAATTAAGCTTATTATAAAAATATTATAATTTAGAATAAATATATTCTTCTACTTTTAAGTAAATTACAAAAAAATGATTTCTAGAAAGATACAACTTATTCTAATCTTTACACTTCTTAGTATACTTCTTCTTCTTCTTATTATTACATGTTTACTATTTTACTATCGAAAAACACTTAGACTTAATGAGCTCTAGTTAGTTTATCTAATAACTAATCTTTACTCTTTTTCTATCTTATATACTAAAAGCCCAACAAGGAAACAAATAGATAGACATATACGTAGTAGAATACTAGTATATGAAAGTGAGAAAAGATAAAGAATAGAATTATACAGAAGAGATAAAACTAAAATAATAATATTTTTATATCGAGTTATCTATAAACATTAGAATAATATATAGATAAGACAGGATTTACTTACATTATCTAGTAACACAATCCTTCTGATTTGATTTACTAAATAGCTTTCCTGCTTATTACTCTCGCTCCAACCTTTCTCTATCTTATTATACAAAATCATACTCTCCCTCGCCCAGGAAATAGTTCTTTTCCTTTTTGCTAACGAATTTGCTACTCCACCAATAACTACAAGAAGACTTTTTGGGGATGACTGTCTTACAAAACCACTAGTATCATTGCCTATGTTCATCATCACATCATCATAAGAGAAAGTATATCCCTTGCCATCAGTGTTCGCCAAATGTACAAGACGTGAGTAATAGTTGGTTATAGGTTACTAGTAGAAATCAGACATGTTTCCCTATAGCTGAGTTTGATCGAGATGTAAAGTTGTACAATTAATAGCAGCGTTTATTCTCGCTCCTACATTTTTGAAAAGGTCTGTATTTTGAGAACTGAAAGGTCTGGTGTTTGCTCCAAAAATATCAAGCACAGTGGGCTTAGCAAAATCTCCAACTCCCTTAAATCAAATCGTTGATTGATTGTTGGTTGTATGTCCCGTGGCAAGCCCTTCTGGAGACTGAGTGTCTACTATGAGTGCTTGTGTAGCATACTTAGCCCAAATCTCTTTTATGTAGCTACTCCAGTAGTTTTGAAACAACAGAGAATCAAGCGCTATTGCATTAGACGGCGACATCACACGTAGAACCTTCTGGTCACCTTATACTATGAGTTTGTCCCACCCTGCCCCGTCGATTTTATTTTGCTTAATTAAGCTGTTAGAAATATCCTTGAGACTATTAGCTGGAATTCCAGTAACATGTTGAGGCATGTCATTACTAGTACTAGTAGCGGTAAGCGAAACCGGGACTCCGACGAAATCGACGTAGGAAATATTAGCGTAAAGCTCCGTTGAGTTATAACTCAGTTCGCAAAATCCCCAATCTAAAAGATAATTTAGGTCCTGGGAGTTGCTAATAGATGGCTCTATAATAGCTGGAACACCTGAATCTAAACGACGTAATTAAAAAGTAAGATTACCATTAAGACAACACCTTAAATACCTCTGACAGAAAAAATCATGTTTACGTCGTTGCTATACGCCTAATTTGTAAGGAGTCTCCTTTTATAGCGTAACAGACCTTCTCTACCACAGCTGTGTCACCTAGCTTATAATATCCCTAAAACACATGAAAACGTCTTACTTGAGCTCTAAATCCCTCCTAATATATAGGACATTGTTAATAGCTCTATAGTGGCTATAGTGTCTAAGTTTATGTAGGATTGCTACGTAGATCAGTACTTTAGATCAAAGCAAGTAATAATCTTAGTAGGGAATAGCTTAGCATGTGCTACATCTAAGTAGAGTAATAGCTTAGAGGACTGGTATTGTTTCTATCTCTCTTCTATCTCCTCAAGCTGCCTAACTATATTTGAGATTAAATACACACTATGGACTTAAACGTGTCCTAAGATATTGCTGCTACAGATAGACAGTCGAAAGCCATAGAAAAGAGATAGAATTAGACATTAATTGTTATTTCATCTGTGTTTAGTGGAGCAATTACAGTCATCGTTGCCCCTACTATTGCTGCACTAATGCTAGTTGGGGCAGTCAGCTTTATCGCTAGTATAACAGCAACTAGGATTCTTGGTTCTATTACAACGAGAGTAACTAGTAACACTATTGACTCAAGCAAGATAGTTCTTACAATCAACTAATATCTAATTCAGTAGTTCTACTAAGAAACTGTTGTGTACTATGTTAGAGCTACACTCAAGAGTGTTATTACTGCTATTCACACAAACAGACTGTCACAAATCACGTGTCAGCACGTGATAAGTAAGTCCAGATGGCATTTCTGACAGGACAAGATACTATTGAGCAGATATAGGTTATGGGGATTGGCTAGAGTAGCTAGCCGATCCAAGGATTTCCTTTGGTTACTATCACGTGACATAATGCAGGTCGACTTCTCGCCTGAGCGACAATTCGACATTCGACAAAGTCACGAGGCAACATTGTCGACATTTAGAAATGAAGGTTCTATATATGACTAGCACGTCTGCCATTAGATAGGAGCTTCATGCTCAACTTTACTTTAGTTTTCAATACATCTTGTTTTGATATCTTGAGTTCAAGTAACAAGTTTACCTTTAAGTAAACACTCAGCGTATCTGGACCTCTTATTTGCATAACAACCTTCGAGACTTAAGTTACCTTTGTTACTTTCAGTACAGAAGTGAGTTTCGTTATACTTTGAGCATCTGCTTAGAAGTTCAGTCGCTATAGCTCCAACTCCACCAAAGCCTACCACAGCTAGTCCCAACACTAGCTGAACCAACTTGTCGACCCCCTCCAGCAGTGCTGAGAGGACTCAACCCCGGGCCACCCCTGCCACACTACTACCAGACGACGAACCAGCACTAGTGGACCCTAACTACAACAACGCCAGCATGCCTGATGCACCTGAACTGTTCAAGGTTAAAGCACTCAAGACTATCTGAGTCAAGCTCCCAGATACATACTATAGGAAGAGAAACAAACTTAAGTCATTTCTCCTCTAGATAGACATCTACTTTAACTTCAACACAGACAAGTTCACTAATAACTACAACTCACAATCAATCTTTGTAATCTCCTATCTAAGAGGAGCTACATTGGATTAGGCCCAACCCTACCTCAAGGACTTCTTTATATACAAAGACAACAATAGATCAATAGAGGATACCTAGATGATGTTTAAATCCTTTAGGGGATTTAAAGTAGCAATCAGGAAGGTATTTAGAGATTTCGACGCAATCTAAACAGCTGTACGAAAGCTTTTAGACCTAAAACAGACAGGATCAGCTATTAGTTACGCTAATGATTTCTAACAATATAGAAACAAGTCTAGATGGGACGCCCTCGCTCTTATAGAACTCTTCTGTAGGGGATTAAAGGTATACCTCTGAGAAGAAATAGCAAAACAAAATATAGTTTTCACTAACATTAGCAGCATAATCAGCAGCGTTATCTAATTAGATAACTGTCTGTAGGAATTCAGGAAATCCGTTTAAGAGAGTAGAAGTCAGGATAAGAACCAGAGCAAGAGCAAGTGTAATAGCTAATAGAACGATGGTGAAGTAAACGCTGCCTAGAAGAAATCTTTCAAAGGAAAGAAACTTTCCCAAGAAGAACAGAACTACTAACGCGAGCAGAATTTATGCTACTCATGTGGCTAGTCAGGCTATAGAGCAAACGAATATAGCTTGAAGAAGTAAACTAACAAGGGAAAACAAGTCAATGCCACCTTCTAAAGGGAGATAGCATTGCTAGAAACACAAGAGCTCTCCGATGAGGAATTAGAAGTATATGAGTATAGAACTTAGGTTAAAGAAGAGGATGACTCTATCCTTGAACAATACTACAACACTTGCTCAGAGAGTGAACATGAGTTACTATTATAGGCCACTTACAAATCACTAGCCAGCACTTTAGAGGAAGGGTCCTCTGAGTCATCGGAATCGTCCAGGGGAAATGATTAGAGTGGAGAACCCTAGGTTAGAGATACATAGGTCTTTATTGGGACCTATAAGAGAGGGAATCGTTGGGTAGACATAAAGGGCGAAAGGCTAGACTTTTAGTCCCTACATGCCACTATAGGACATGATCCTATTCCTCTCCAACAGTACATTATCAATAATAATCAGGCGGGTTATATCTGCTTTAGACACGAAGGTTCTGGACACATCTCTAGGGAAGAGAAAGAATATGATTACACTATAGACTGTGACAAGACGCCACTACCTGTGGAATTCTACTACCTAGTAGAAGAAGAACTTTGGGCTACTCAGACCCTAGGTCCCTCTACAGCAGAATGGGTACGTTACCAACCACAGCTGACATCTGACTAGACATTAAACAAACAGTTCACGGGAACACTGCCAGACTATCAGACAGGAGTAGAATATCAACAGATATATGAAGTAGTATATGTAGACCAAGAAAAGGTTATATTCTTTCTATGGGCTCAGAATGCCATGGCCCAGCTTGACAATGCTGAGAACAGGATGTTCAACATTTACTATGTTAGACTAGAATTACACACTACTTTAGGAGAATGTTAGTTTTATGTAATTACAACTATTAGGGGAAAGAAATTACAGGTCATGATTGATTCCAGAGTAACAGGTAATTTTATATCCCTGAAAGCCTACAAGAGGCTTAACATCCTAGTCAAGAAAACTTCACCCTATGTCTTGAGTGTTGTTGACAGGACTAATGTTGCTTACCAAAACAGAGTTATTGACTAGTAAACTATCCCTACAAAGACTACCATCAACAGACACTGTTCAGACACACAATTCAATGTTGTTAAGATAGGGAACAAGGAAGTAATACTTAGTATGCCCTGGATTCAAGAACACAATCTAGACATTAACTAGAAGAAACGTAGCATTACTTTCAGTTAATGTAACTATATGTAGTTGTGACTACAAGGCTGGAAGAAGGTTAGCACTACCTCTTCCAAAGTGCTAGGACACCTAGCCTAGGGTCCTCCACAGGTTAGCCAGACTGCTGATAATATAATACCTGTGTAGTATAAGGAATTTGCAGAGTTGTTTGATAACCCAGAGGACATGTAAGCCCTCCCCAAACATCAGCCGTGGGATCATAAGATTAAATTAAAAGAGGGTCATAACCTCAGGAAGTAGAAGCTTCGACCTCACAATTAGAGGAACTTGCAGCTTCTCGAGAAGTATATACAAGAAGGAATTTAGAAAGGACACATCTGAAAATCAGACTCGCTAGCTGCTTCTAATATACTTATCACATTTAAGAAGGACGATCTAAATAGAAGAGTTTATGTTAACTACAGAGACGTCAACAAGGCAACAGTTAAGAACACTTACTCATTGCTAGAAGGTTAGTACTTGTAGGACAAGTTAGGAAAGGCTAGGATATTCACTAAACTCAACCAGCGAAACGCCTTTAGCTTAATACAGATTAAGCAAGGGGATAAATAGAAGACAGCCTTTGTCTTGCCATCAAGCCTCTATGAGTACACAGTAATGCCGTTTGGTCTAACCAACACACCTACTACCTGTCAAAGGCAAAACAACAAAATACTTGAGGATCTTCTAGGAATAACTGTCATCTGTTACCTAGACAATATCCTTGTGTTTTCGGAAAGATTAGAGGACTATGAGAGATATGTTAAGGAAGTCCTGCAACGGCTTGCAACAGTAGACTCTTGCCTTAAACTTTCGAAATACAAGTTCAGAGTAACTTATACTATCTTTCTAGGGTACACTATCACTCCTAGACAAATGAAAGTAGACCCTGAGAAAGTCAGAGCAATTCTGGAATAGAAATCACCAGAGAATGTCAAGGACGTCTAATCCTTCCAAGGATTCGCTAACTTCTGTCGACAATTTATTAGGGACTATACTAGGATCTTGAAACCTATAACAAACCTCACAAAAAAGGATGTTCCTTTTGTGTGGGATAAGGTTGTCAAAACAGCATTCCAAGCAATAAAGAAGAGGTTCGCTAAGAAACTAATCCTCAGGAACTATAATACCAATAAACCAAGCACTGTAGAGACAGATGCTTCTGATACAGTAGTTACTACTGTACATCTTTAACCAAATGACAAGAGGAAACTTATGCCTGTGGCATACTTCCCCAAAACGCTGGATTTAGCTCAGCAAAACTATAGCATCTATGAGAAAGAGCTTCTCGCTATAGTCTTGGCTTTAGAACACTAGAGGATCTACCTACAGGGTGCAAAGCACCAGGTATTAATCCTCACCAATCATGAGAACCTTAAGACATTCACAACAACAAAAGAACTCAGCAACAGACGCCTTACAAGGTAGTCACAAACCCTTGCTGGATTTGATATATTAATTCATTATGTCAAAGGAACTAATAATCTACAAGCAGACGCTTTAAGCTGTCAACCTGGTTATAAAGGAAATAAAGAGTATAAAAAGATTGTAATCTTGAAGACTCTAGAAAATAAAGACCTAGCGCCAGCTATACACAAAATAGCAGCAATAGAAGCTGACGACCCTTGGACAAAGAAAATCTAGGAAGCCTAGGAATTAGAGCAGCTAGCTCTAGCCAAGCAAGGACGAAATGACAAAGAACGGTACACTAACGGAAGGTTATGTATCCCTAAATCCTACACAAAAGAATTTGTCAAAGAGTACTATGCAGCCCCAGCACATGGTCACCAGGGAGTTCGACGAACCCTCTGGCAAGTCAAGCAACACTACTATGTTGATCGCCTATTAGCAGTAGTCAAGGAAGTAATAGCAGAATGTAATACCTGTACCAGGAACAAGGCTTCCTGCTATACACCTTATGGACAGATGAGCACTACTCTAATACCACAGGTGCCTTGGAGATCTATATTATGGGATTTTATAGTTAAGCTACCAAAATCCAAAGACCTAATGACAGAAGTTATGTACAACTCAATCCTGGTCATTGTTAAACAACTCACAAAGTATATAGTACTCGTACCATATATAGAAGCAAGTATAGCAGAACACTTGGCCTATACATTCCTTCGGGAAGTAGTCGCTCTACATAGTCTACTAGAAGAGATAATCTCTGACAGAGATAAACTCTTTACATCAAAATTCTAGACAGCCCTCACAGAGCGTCTGGGTGCAAAGAGAAAACTATCAACAGCTTTTCACCTCCAGACAAATGGAGGTACAGAACAAATGAATCAAGTTATCGAAGCATACTTGAGATGTTATGTGAACTATAAACAAGACAACTGGGTCGAACTTCTGCCACTAGCATAGTTCGCCTATAATAGTTTAACAACAGAAACCACGCTTGTCACACCATTCTACGCCAACTATAGGTATAAATTAGTTGCTTATCGAGACCCATTGCAGAGTACTGTCGATAACGACAAAGCAGGACTAAAAGACTATGAACTCAGGGAATTACACAAGAAGCTTGCAGAGCAACTTCAGTTTGTGGCAGAACGTAACACATACTACTACAACAAACGACATAGTCAGGAGCCAACGTTAAAAGGGGGGGATAAAGTCTATTTGGTCAGAAAAAACATCAACACCAAAAGACCAAGTAGTAAACTAGACCACAAAAAACTTAGACCATTCAGGGTCAAACACGTCAAGGGACCTTTGAATTATAAACTCACGCTACCAAGGACCATGAACATCTATCTAGTATTCCACATATCCTTGCTCAAACCAGCACCACCGGGAGCACCACCAGCCCCACTCACAGAGATCTAACCTGTCAACCCAAATACAGAATATAAGGTCGAGAGGATTCTTGACTGTAAGGTTGTCAGAGGACAGGTCAAGTACCTGATTAAGTAGTTGGATTACCCACATTCGGAGAACACTTGGGAACCAAAGGGAAATCTCAACCAGTGCTAGAAGGAACTTCAGGAGTTCCACCACCAAAACCCAGGGTTGCCCACATCTCGTGGTCAGCTGGAAAAGACGCAAAGAAGGCTGGGTCAAGACCCAGGTCAAGGGCGGGATCGGATAGGTCAGGAGTAGGGAGGGCTGCCAGCCTGGCAGCTTCTTCCTCTCTCCTGTCTTTCGCTTCCTGTTCCTCCTTTTCTTTCCTTTCCAACTCTTCAGCAGCATCTAACTCATCGAGTGAGTTGAGACCAGCCGCTATCATCCTCTGCTCTTTAGCATCAAGGAATTCTTCCTCCTTGCTAATTCGGAGAACCTTGGCGATGGCCTCCTGCTGGGCCCGCAGGGCTTCGTCTCGGGCGGACCGCAGTTTCCGCCGCTTCGCCTCCAAAGACTCCCAGTCTAGGACTGAAGGCATTCGATTGACTTGTCGGACATCACAAGTCTTTCCTTGACGGGTACACTCAGCGCAGCGTGAGTGTTTTTGGTCGCAAGGCGCTACACAGGATCGACCGCTCTTTTCACATCTAGAACAAGGAGCCATGTTTCTGCGACCAGTCTTTTCAATAGCGTCACCAAGAAGTCTGCTACTTCAGTCGTTTAGTCGTTCGGGTAGCATAATGAAAAAGAAGAGAAGGCCGTTGGCCTTCTGACAATATTTCTTAGGTCGTACTTAAGCATAGGGACACGCTAGGCTAAGAAGGGGATAGTGTCACAAATCACGTGTCAGCACGTGATAAGTAAGTCCAGATGGCATTTCTGACAGGACAAGATACTATTGAGCAGATATAGGTTATAGGGATTGGCTAGAGTAGCTAGCCGATCCAAGGATTTCCTTTGGTTATTATCACGTGACATAATGCAGGTCGACTTCTCGCCTGGGCGACAATTCGACATTCAACAAAGTCGCAAGGCGACATTGTCGATATTTAGAAATGAAGGTTCTATATATGACTGGCACGTCTGCCATTAGATAGGAGCTTCATGCTCAACTTTACTTTATTTTTCAATACATCTTGTTTTGACATCTTGAGTTCAAGTAACGAGTTTACCTTTGAGTAAACACCCGGCGCATCTGGACCTCTTATCCGCATAACAACCTTCGAGACTTAAGTTACCTTTGTTACTTTCGGTACGGAAGTGAGTTTCGTTACACAGACACCTAATATCACACAACTAAGTCTTTTTTGAGGTTGGTGACAAGTTTTGTTTTGATAGAGTAGATGCCAAAGAGCAGTGCTGTATGTTCTTTGACTTTTCCTTCAAGGTTGTCCCTTTATCTGGAACACTACCTCATCCTCTTGACTATAGTATCGCCGCCCCTGACCTGCCTAGCTACAAACACGAGAGCATATGTCTTGTAGAGGTTGAGACTAACAAGCATTTTCTAGATAGTATTAGTAGAGCTGTTGTTGAAGGCACACTCTTTGGTATTGCTAGCAGTGCTTTAGCTAGAGTTTTCCTGTTCCTAATGTAGCTTGTTTTCATTGAAACAGTCCCTGGAAAGATTGATGTCATTGTTGGCATGTCAAGTGCCACAGGAATCACTAGACTGATCAAGAATCTCACATTCCTATTGTTGGCTCTGGACCATGCTATACTCTTTGTTGAGTTTGCTACTAAAGTACAGCACCAAGTAAACTGTTTGTTATACTATGCCCTCGAGAACAGCGTTGGTCTAGAGCTTGACATAAAAATTAGATTGACAACAGAGAGAATAGGGACTATACAACTGAGTACTGTAGCAGGCACACAACATTGTCAATTCTATTGGGAAGTTTCTAATATAGTTAATCAGGCTTAACTATGTCTCAGCTCCAGAAGACAGTTATAGGTATAGAAACAAATAACACTCTAGGTTAAGAGGAACCCAACTAGCTATAGTGAGCTGTGGTAGGAAGTAGCAAATCAGAATTCAAAAGTTGCTTGTCTCAAGAAACACATGTAGAGAGTATATTACTTTAAGTAATCTGTTAATTTAGTAGTATTTAACATAACAATCTCGCAAACAAAGACGAGAGTATGTCTTGTTTGAAAAGTCTACAGCATCGTAGCTTACTCATTACCTGACACAATACTATTCTGTGCTAGAGTAGCTGTGCTAGAGCAGGCTTAGGCTGCTTTTGTTCTTTTATTTCTCTGTCTCAACTTTTCCTCCCTTGCCAGCTTGTGACGTCCTACCTGTGTATGTATCTGTACATCCTCGCCGCGCACAGCTGTCTTGTACAGATGTAGCTAGAAGTTAGACTTGTAGAACTACTCTATTACTTGGGGCATGTGGGTCATTGTAGTACTATGCCCACCAATGGATGCTACACAGGTTAGCGTTGTCTTGTGTTAGCGTTACTGTTTATTAGGTCGTTGAAGAGAGGGGATAAGCTAGTAGAGACGTTGACAGTGTTAGTGATGTCAAAAGCTCTATGTTAGAAATATCTCTAGACCTCGAGATCTCTACTTATCTTTAGTTTTATTAGAATAACGTCTATGACTTCAAAGGCAACAGCTTACTGCGTTAATCACACACTAAAAGGGTATAGCGGACTCAGTATTTTGTATAGTGTCGCAAAAACAGTGTTATAGCTTAGTCTTGACTAACAAGGTAGCTAAAATAATCTAACTTGTTTTGTTTAAACGTAGATCAAGTTACTAGGCTACATGTAAAGTTGCTGAGTAGAGAGCAAAAGAATAGTTGTTCATCAGTCAAGCATGCCTGGGGTTCTCGAGGCTTAGCTTAAAAGAGATGCGCTGATGTAAAGCCTGTAAGTCAGGGTATTGTATTATACTCTTAGGTCTTAGGCAAGAGTGTTAGCTAAATCTTTAGGTAGTATTTCACTTTTGACGTTGACCTACGACACAGAGAGACAAGTCGTAAATATTGCAGGGTTGTTTTACACTAAGCAAAATTGTCACTCACGTTGATCTAGGGTACTAAACCTGTGTAACAATCTTGCATAAATCTCTATCTACAGTAGCTACAATCCTAATAACGAATTCCTCTTTTGTGGCAAGGCTTTTGAGCTTCGATAAGACTCGTTTATAAATATTAGGAATAGTATAAGCTTGGTAATAAGTCTGTGACAAAGGAACCCTGTAACTCTGTACAATTAGCTCTTTACAAATCAGGCGTGAGGGCAATAATACAAAGGTGATTTTCTAATAGCAAGGGTTTAGTGTGTTTAAGAGTAGCTAAGGAATATAACTCACAAGAAATTATAAGGGATATTAAGTTTTGCAAAGGTTTTAAGAAGCGTAAAGTCAAAGTACCTATTATATTTTCTGGCATATAGGGTTTTCCGCTACACAGAGATGAACATTAGACAAGCGGTTTGTAATAGTTCAATATCAGCAAAGAGTTTACTTGAGTACTCTAAGTAAACTTCTTCGAGGCAATGAAGAGTGTCAAAAATATTTAGTGTAATATTTGAATTATAGAATAGAAGTTCTCCGGGTTTAATAAGACTATAATCTTGTAATGAGGCCCAGAGTTGATTATTATATAGTCTCATCTCTCTAGTGTTGTCACTAGTAACAAGAGCTAAGTAGGCTGGCTGAGTTAAGTCGTAAAACAGGTTATAAAGGTTGTTACTACATAGGAAAATATTATGTCTAAATTTATCAGCGATTTTGGCCCACTTGTTATCTTTAAAAATCTTCTTCCAAATACTACTATGTCTCTGATGTGATATTGTAGGTTTTAAACCAAATGCTTCTGTAGCAGACATCCCTGAGAAAGATAATAAATGCTCTAACATTTCATCTAAAAATGCCTTCCTAATTTGAAGATCTTGACTTGTCATTTTAAAAATAAGATAGATAACTGATATTACACAAAGAGAAGATAGATATATTCTCAGATATCTAAAATATATTATAAATACTATTTAGAATTCTTCTTAATTAGTAAACTATTATTAAATTAGCTTAAAAAGGATTATTAAAAATAAATTAATTAATACTTAAAGAATATAAATATTATTTCTATTCATCTATTACTCTCTAAGAAAATAATGCTAGATATATCTTATAAGTCCTTGAAAAGTCCTACTTTAGATGCTATAGTTAGAGTAGCATTAATAAGAATAGAAAGTTTACAGTACAAACCCCCTTTATAGAGACCATTAATCCTAGTACAGCCAAAAAAGGTAGAATTTTAGCTTAAAGAATTTCGAGACCAGGGTTGTTTTCCAAATATATAGCAGAACTATATACAAGTCAAAATCTCTCCATTGATTCTCGCAGAGGCTTTAAAACTCTCTAAACTTAATCAGGACAATCTTAAGAATGTACAAGACCCTCGACGACTTGAGCTTCCAGAGGATACTATACTCTACTTTAATTATAGTCAGCATCGATTAGAGGCTGCAAAACAGCATGTCTATCTATATAATGTATAGTGGGGAGTTACTCTACTTAACGAAGGTTTGTACTAACCTTAATATAATAATAAAGCTAACTCTCTTAGACAACTTAAGCGACTAATTTGATATCGAGGAACAGAACTATAATATTGAGTCAATTCCTTACAATAATGGGACTGTCTTCTGATTCCTGGAAACAGACAGATCATGGATTAAAGGGTTTTGCTTGAAGTAAACTAAAGTTGATTTGAGAGCTCTTAAACGACAGCTAGCACTTTTCTTAGCACTTACAGATCTATTCCCCTTTGTTGGGCTATGGTCTTCTTTCTATAAAGGAACTTTAGAATGTATCAACTGTCTAAAGAGTGATTATGTAAGTTTAATATTATTCCGTAGAACATTGAACTAATTTTTAAAGGAACTAATACACTATTTAAATTGTATTAAAGTAACATATACTAAAATCATTAGTAGTAATCTATCTCTTATAGAAAAGTTTAATACACAAACAGTGGATCTTCTTGAAAGCAAAGCTCTAATAATAAGCCTCTCAAATAGAGAGGATATTATTCGAGGATTCGAAAACAGTACTATCTTTTCTAAGATAAGAGACAGTACAACTAGAAAGTAGCTTTTACATAATGTTCTATCTATAGAAGGCATAATACCCTCTATTAAAACATTTCTTGCTAACACTTTATACCTAGAGGATAGTTTACTTAGATTGAAGATTCTTATAGATCCTACTAAACTGCAAACAAGAGAAGCATTACGTTGTATATAGCATGGTTTCCCTAACAATGTTATAGTATTTGAGCATAATAACCTCTCTATAAGAGAGGTCTAAATTACAACAGATAAAGAGTCTCAGTTTCAGATTGTATATCTATAACTCTAGATGTTCTCAATGTATAACTACTCCTTACTTACAAATCTTGTTCCAAAGACAGAAGGAAAACATAAAGTTGCTATAACTAGGCCAGATATACAATGGAAGTGGAAATTTACAAATCTAGCAGACAAGCTAGGTTTTAAATCAGAAGCAATCAGCGTGTTACTTAAGACAGATCTCGATCAAGTAAATATACAGGAAATGCTCATGAAAAGTAGGCTACTCAGGACTTTTGAATACAACATATAGACTGAAATTGATTCACATTGTGAATTACTGAATAGTAGTAAAATTACACAACGATTGGAGGAGAAAACATTACCTCTGGAATAGACAACTAAAAAGTTGAATTTGAAAAAGAACTGGCAGTACAGACAACTATACATAAATGCAATACAGGAACTCTACAACAATTTTTTCCTTCCTACTCTCTATTAAGTCATCAAAGGTAGGAAATATATAACTAACTTGTTTATAGCAAGGAGATTCTTAGAGTTATTCTTCCAAATACCCTCCTATTCTGCCCTCAGCTATAAGAATACAGAGAATAGTAGTAGAATAGATTATTTGTTTGAGCAAAGGAACTACAGTCAAAATCAAACTCGAGTAAAGCAACAAGATATCTAAATACTAAAGAAAGAACAGGAAATACTAAAAAGTAAAGTAGAACAGGGGTATCATCTACAAGTAATGTAGAAGAGTACAATCAAAGATTTAGAAACATAAATACAAAAGCTATGAGTTAAGCATACACAGAACCTAGAGATAGCTAAAGAAATAATTAGCTTGTCTAAAAGTGATCTCAATGAATCAAGACAATTGTTAGAAGCTGAAAGAGAAAAGTTACAGGGCCAAGTTACCTCTTTCCAAAGTATTACATCTTACTTAAACGTTCTAGAGAACGAAAGAGAAAAGCTTCAAAATCAAGTAGCCTCTTGCCAAGATAGTCTCAAAGAAGTGAAAGATTATACTCAAAATCTTAAGTTTCACTTAGAGGCTGCAGAGAATGAAAAGCAAAAGCTACTTACAGAATATAAGAAGCAGAAAGAAACGTCTAAAGCTCTTGGACTTGACTAAACTCATGATATGCGTATAGCACTCTTGGCTTCACAGCTATCTCTAACAAAGGAACTACTCGACCTTGAGATACAGTTATCAGATATAACTAAAAATAATAACAATATTTGAATTAGACAAGAAATACTTGATAAGAGATCCCAGCTATTAAGATATGTTTATGTAAAAGATAAAAAACAACATAACATTGAACTTCTAGACGAGACAGTTTACTGCTATACTTTAATTAATAGAACACTAGTTGAAATTGGGACATATAAGAGTGTTGTAGCAACAGGCTTCTTGAATCTATAGCAGGAATCTGCTCGAAAACAATCTCGACTTCAAGATAATTTAGGCAAGGATTCCTTAAGGCAGGGATACTAGAATAGAGCTTGGATCAACGAGGGACAGTAAATCAATATCTTTTAACAAGTAAAAATAAAGAGAGAAACCAAAGTTATATAAAGAGTTATGTTAACTCAACGATATTATCTATTCTGTACTGTTCTCCAAACCCTCTGTTGCCTCTTCATCTAACGTAACAGTTTGTACTGCCTCTGTATTTATGACATGAAAGTCTCTGTAACAATTATCTAGAAGGGCCTTCTCTCTCTCTAGTTGACGAAAGAAGACCTTTTTCTGTTTCTCTAACACCTTTTGCTCGGCCTCAATTCCCCTTATAAAATATTCCTCTCTTGTCTTGAAACTCAATAAAATTTCATTTATTCTCTTCATCCCCCTAGAACTAGTGTTTCCAATTATTATAAGGCTGAATCTCTCCTAGTCAATGTTTTCTTTATACAATTTAGAGCTTTTGCGGCTAGACCTCCTAGCCTTAACGTATGTGGATTGCTGCTGCTTTTTGCAGCTTGTGTCCGAGCCTATGGCTTTTTGTTAGACCAGCAAGTTTAGAATAAAACTTTACTTACAAACACTCTTATTCTCTCTCTTTCTTTCCTCTAATATTCCGCTGGGTGGGCTGTTTTGACCCTGGATGCTGGTGGGGACGCTTCGGCTTTGTATCAGTTGGTTTAGGTGGTGTGCCTAAGGGAGACTTGGTCTTATTAGCCTCCTCTTCAGTGCTCGGCTCCAACGCCCGGTCTTTGGATGGGTGAATTTCATTGGCTTCCTCTTGTAGCAATTCAGTGCTTTGCTCAAAAGTAGATTCTGCCAGCGGCTGGGTTTCATTGGCTTTCTCTTGTGACAATTCAGCACTTTGCTCTAAAACCCATTCTGTGGGCGGCTGAATTTCATTGGCTTTATCTTGTAGACACTGGATATTTTGCTCTAAAGATATTTCTGCTAGTGACTGGATTATACTGGCTTCATTCTGTGGAGACTACGTGCTTAGATGAGAAGCTATCTCTTTATATTTCTCTATAGCCATCGGATCTGGTAGAATTGGATTGTCTTACCACTGCTCCGAAAGCTGCGCTAGGAGTTTCATTCCTTCTGAATTCCAATTGTACTTTATATTTAGACCCTGTCGACTATTAGAATCAGAGGCTGTTTAGAGCAAATGAGATTCAAGACTTACTAGTATATTAAAACTCTCATAACTCTCGCCTAGTAGAAAGTGAAGGAAGTCATTGTTCTAAAAAGATAATTCCTTAGGAACAGAGAAAGTTCCTTTGAAAGTAGGTAGGAGCTGTGTTTTTATAACTCACATCCTGTGATCACGTTATGTTCGTGGTGGGGCCCCAAATGGCGGCCTAGGCAGAGCCCAAAACGCTGGATTTCAGACCACAAACTTCTCATTAGATAGATTTTCAGCTTTATAAATTGTAGGTTAGTTAAATCTGCCTTGCCTAACCTGTTGCTGTCGTTTGGGGGAGTTCCAACAGGGAAGACCAAGGCACTAGAGCCGGATTAAGCTAGTTACCTGAATGATGGAAGCAAAAGGAAGGTAATGACTTACTGTGTATCAGACTTATGTACTTCGCCTGGTTGGAAATCAAGCAAAGTGCATCAAGAGAGTCGTTCTGTCCCTGAGAGAAGCGCTAGGCACTTTTCTCTGAGGACAGGAATGGTTCTTCTGTTCTAATAAGAGAAGCTCCACCAGCCCTGTTTAACTCAAGAAGTACTGCCGGGAATGTACCCTTGTTAATAGTTGTAGGCAGGAAAATGAAATCAAGTTCTGCTCCTGCCAGGATAGCTGAACAAAAAGGGGTGGATATCACGTAAGCAACTCCCGCCGAGTAGAGCCTTTTCCTATTCGTGATGTCGAAGAATGAAAATGAAGTAAAGGAATTCAGTAGATTTATAGCAAGTTTCAATGGCTACGTGATCTGGTTCAAGAGGCATAGGAAACATGTGTTCAACAGAATATAAGTGAGGTAGGTAAATCACTTTGGAAAATCTCCTCTCAAAGTCAACACTATAAAGTAAACTTTACAAAATAGTATTTAGAACTAGATAGTTTTCTAATAGGTATAGTAATTTCTACAGTCTAGTACTAAATACTAGATAGTATACACAAGAGGAGGCTTTTGATCTTAAAAACCCTTGGAGGTCTCTGAACACAAGGAAATCAAGAGATAGAATCCAGGTCCTGCTCCTGATATACACTTACACAGCCACTCGACGACCTTAGCGACCCTCCCCCCCCTCTTCTTGTGATATGCTCTAACCTTAATTAATTCAACTATATAAAAGCTGAAACTTTTACAATACACAAGGCAGATTTGCTTTAAACCTAGACAAGTATTAATATATAACTACGTTTATCTCTGCCCTCAGCCCTCATTCAAGACCAATCTCAGATTCATTGGGCAACATAGTTGAGTGTCTCCTACAACTCTCTGATGAGGAGTCAGCTCTACTATTACATAACGACGCAGTATACCCTCCTCTCTTTGCAGTATCTCCTTTTCTCTCCTACAAGTCCTTACAATCTTCTACGTTATATAACAACACACTATATAATTACCTAGCAAATTCACCTCTTGTCAATAAAATTCCTATAACCTAGGGAATTAATTGTAACGTTGACACAGATATCTTCAGTCACTAGTCCTTTAATATTAATGATAGTATCCTGAGAACGAGCCCTCTAAAGGGAATATGCCAGCTTTTCTGAATAGTCTTGTACACTGTCTAACGAAGATTGCTAGTAAAACTTTAGTCTAAGGTAAAGTGCTAGGAAGGAGATGCTAACCTTATTGACATACTACGAAAAAATCTGGAAGTATATGTGTAGAATAGTTAGAAAGTATCTTAGAGGGAAGGGGATATTTCGTTCTAAGAGTAGACATTTCAGAACATTCTTCCTCATCTATAGATAACTAGTCTTCCCTGGGGTTTTCAATGCTTAGCCTAGTATAGTTTGGGTTCTCCTCTCGAAAGTAAGCCACGTCAACGACTACTTAACTTTCAACAAAAATTTAGATAACCTTTTGTTTCTTTATATTGAAAGATGTGCCCTAGTACTGGCAATAGTAAATGCCTAGCATTGAAAGGAATCCACGGCCACATTTAGCGTGTTAATCTCTTACGCTCCTTTTATCCTAATAGTACTGAAGAGGAAATGCTTCAAGAGTAATGATTCTTTTCGCCCCACGGAATTTCTTAATAGAATGCTTACTTAAGGCTTCGCTAAATACTTTCCCATCAAAATTTAAATAGTGAGCCTTAATCTTAAGCATTATATCTAATAGGCTAGACAGGTGCCTCAACGAAAATCACCAGAGAGACTTGTTTAACTAGTTTCTGGCCACCTTTGACTTTGCTATAGAGAATAGCTATGTGTATATCACACTTTTCGTATGAGTTAAACTATTAGACCACACAAGAGAATGGGCAAGGGAGAATCCTACGTGGTCGAAGGAAGCTGCAAGTTTATGTGAGACATTTGTGTTATTGCTGCGTCTCTAAATCAGATTTGTCCATGTAGAGAGAGCCAGGGGAAGGGATTTCAGCAACACTTTCGAGTGTCTCATTTTCTTGCTAGCTTATTTTGGCTCCCTTTCGTAGGGAAGTCCCCAGCGAAAAACCTTTAAATAGTCAGTGTCTAGTTTAGGCTCTCCCAAACGGCCAGTGGCTTGCAGGACGTCCTAGTATCGATAGAATAAGTCTTATTAGAATTCTTTGTAGCTCATCTGTAATCGGAACTTCTATACATTATCTTAACTTAGGGTAAAATTATTTGCTTAGCCCTAAAACAGAACATCGAATTAGCTCTTCTGTGCTAGATCAAAGAGGATATCTAGAGGATATATACCCTGCATTTTCCACGGGTAATGCTAGGACCAGTGAGTTACACATAGTACACTATTACATTACTACATTCAGAAGAGGCTACAGGAGTAGACTAATTAACTTTCATGAATTCTTTCTATGTAAGAAATATAATTGCTTGTACATAAGCTAAATCTAGTCATGTAATAGCACCAATGAAACACTGGTAGTGATGTTGGCTACTACATAATGCTATATCAGTGAGATACTTCTGCTTCTGATTAGGTAATACCTCCTAGAGAATCAGCATCTGCTTCAAGATCTCTGAACACTCAAAATCCACTAGTATTACCTTTCTACCTTCAGAATTCCATAATACATTCAGCGGCCGCACATTGCGATGCTCTACTCTGCAATCCAACATCTTTGTAACTGCCCTGTTTGTTTCTGTAGCTAAATCCTGTCCTATGCCTAACATTAAATCTTTGCGTGTCTGCTTGTCTGCCCATGACATTAGCAGTATGTAAACTATTCTGACTCTAACGTCAAGAAAGTAAGGGCAGACAAGAGAGATGTTCCCAAGGTAGACTAGTATAAGCTCTCCCTGAACTTTGTTTAGGTGTTGGTAGACCAACCCTTCGTGCTTTAACTTAGCCTCGAATGCTGCTACAGTCCCTTTAGCAACAAAAGTATATCTATAACATTCAAGGGTTAGTCTGAACAGAGCCCCACAGGCGCCTTGTTTTCTAAGTGACTTACACTCATTGTTGGGGTTTTCGGTGAGTTGGCGGGACATAAATTTTGTAAGGGATTTCTGCTTCAAAGTATAGTAGTTACTAGCCCTATGAGCATGATGTACATTGACATTTGGACAAGCATCGTCTAAGGGACGTTTTCACACAAGCCCTAACAAGCAGGCTTATGTGTAGTATTAACGGTGGCAGACATCACTCTCTTCAGCTACTTGTGATGTTTCGACGAAACACACCTGTCTAACATTAGACTAGTGTGAATAAGCCCTTGGCTTGCTTGGGGTTTCAATGTCTGAGGTCTCATCCGATGAGCTAGACAGACTCTGTGGATCTTCGTGTACAATTATGTCTGCAGAGCCACAGCTATTCCTTGCCTTCTGTGACTTTCTAGGTCTCAACACAATTAGCGACCGCTCAAAAGAATAGATTCGCGCATGAAATACCGAGGGCGGAGGAGTCAAAGCCTTCTCTTCAGCGGGTATTTGTTGTAAGATTACTTTGTAATCAATCACAGCCCTGCAAGCAGTCTCTAGTACATGATTTCGCTATTTTTGGTTGCGAGGCTTTGAGTCCAGTGCTATTAGGGAGAAGGTTAGGGTCTAGCTTACTGTCGTGTAACAAAGTATAATATCGACCTCACTATGTGCTTCAGCTTTGATGTTGGGTTCTGTGAGGTAATAGTAGAGTATATATGGTTCATCCTCCTTGATTAGAAGGAAAACATCAGCTTCTCCTGTAGCTAATTTACTATATTCAAGGCTGTTCTCAATTATATATGTATATGTTTGCGTTAGAACTTGTTCTCTGGACTAGTTGGTATTGTGATCTGATTAATGACATCCTCTGGAATATTCATAGACCCTTTTCCAGCTCACAAGAGTCTAGCCCGCAGATTGAAGACTGACAGCTTATGAGACAGTTTGTATTCCACAACCATACACAAGTTCTGTGTGCTATCTGCCTCCTTGTATACATAAATCTGATTAGCGTTTCACAGTTTTAGATTCAAGCTTAGGGTTTGTCCTTTGCTTGATATACAGAGATCCTGTAGACTTTGTTAGACCTCTTTGTTACTATCACTGAGGGTGTTTGCATAGTTCTCGAAAATGATGCCACCGCTTAAGTTGAGCTTATAGCAAGCCTCTTCTATTTGCTGAAGGTAGGAGATAATGTGTGTCGTTAGTTGCTCAACAGCTAAGCGCTGATATGTCTCCAAATCCTTCTCGCTTGCTAGTGGCTGGTCACAAAGGTCTTGCCCGAGCTCTGTGAGATATTAGGTGGAACTAAAGCATTGTACCTCAGAGGGGATATATTAATCTAAGTGCGAGACTCCGCTTCTTGTCGATTTCGCTGCTCGTCCTCTGCACGCTGTCGCTCCTGTTCTACCCTTTCGTCGGCTTTCTCTGCACGTCTTCGCTCCTGATCTACACGCTCATCTGCTTCTTGAAGCAGCTGCTCTAGATGCGCAAAATCTGATTCCTGCCTAGAGGACATTCTGAAGGAGTAGGGTTGTTGTTGAGCTGTAAATGTAAATATAATAAGGCAACGCGCCTATGCCGAGATCCATTTTCTGTGTGCAGCTGTGATTCGCTAGCTGCTAGTGTGACCCTGTCCCACTAAGTGTGGCGCGTTTATTGAAGTAATACAGGCCCTAGGTTTCCCGACAAATCAGCTAAGGTGTGGCAATTACAGCCTGAGGCTATAAACCCTGTATAATAGAGACCTGGCAGATGTTTGTGGCTGTGTGCTGTGGCAAGTAGACTTTGATTCTACAAATAGGCTACTTTCTGCCTTAGACATTAAAGCTTATATTATTTATTTGAACCACTAAGTCTAAGATGATTTATAGAATAGAAGAACCAAATGTAGTAATTGTAAATGGAAAATTGCATAGGGCTGTAAAGGAAGTCGCAAGAGAGCAGCTAATTATAGCTCAAGAACACAAATGTATTTTGCTAGGTGTGAAACTCATGAAAAATATATAGAGTAGTGTTCATAGAGGTAACTAAGACAATGAGAATTCACTGTCGTGAATCGTGAGCATCTGTACTAGATATAAAGATATAAGGAGGCTTATATAGGAAATAGAGTAGACCAACGTTATATACTATTCTTCTTCTGAGTAGGGTTATACAGCTATGCTTTAGATTGGTTCGTCTAATATAGAATTCAAAAGTTATGAATTTCGAATACTTTATATGTAAGTGTTTCCTGCCGATTAGTATAAAGGCTGATCATCTGCAAGTTATGATTACTTCACGGAACCTGAGTAAACCTACTACCCTAGGATTGATTTTTTCCTTGTTGAATTTTACCACACCAGTACATTGGGAGCAGGGGGGGTTGAGGGGTACAAAAATTAGTAGTGGGTATACTTGACGACGAGGAGGAGATAGACATACTTAAGAATAAGGTGTAAAAAGAGGAGGAGATAGTAGAGGAAAGCACAGATAGGTACTGGGTGACGGTAGAGAAACTTTAACTCTAGTCACCGATGCTCTAACTAGTTGAAGATACGTTTACAGTTGCGACGAGGGAGTATTCTTCTCTTGCTGCTGGTTTCCTTGTTGTGTAATATAGGTTGAAGATGTCCTGCCCGATACTAAATTTTATGTTACATAACCTGTTAATTAGATCACGTGCTCACGTGCGTTAGCGCATTTTACTTCTACTTCCCTGCTTCCCTACCTTGCAATTATAACAACCTTATAATTTCAATTCAACATTTGTTCAAATATGCCTCCTACATTATCTACATCATAGAATCCTATTCTAGTGAGCTTTATTTTCTTGCTCTTGTGTTGTACATTTGACAAAACTTAACTTATATCGCTGAGCATTTAGAAAGGCTCACTTCTATTATTGCAACATACTTCTGTTTAGTCAACTTATTCAAAGGTATGTTCTCCTGACCTCTGTCTATCACAAGTAATAATCAACTTATATATTAATATAGATATATGTTATCGTAACCCAACTCCACCTATGTAAGCACTGTAGCGAGCCTAGGAGAAATAGTTCTGGCTGCCCTAATCTAGATACTTGTCTGCTAACCCACTGTACTGTTGATGTTACATTATAGTGTAGGCGCCAGCAATGCCTCACTCCTCCTTCTACCTAATGTATTAGCCTGAAAAGAAGGTATGTTTACTAACCTATACTATTACACCTAGAAGTGCTTACACTATTTACAGCTTTCACCTAACAATAGTCTCACTGGGTCAAAACCCTGAAGCTTTAGGCTAAACACTTAGTAGTGATCATTGATTCTGCGGATAACAATATAGAGGTGGGCAGTAGGGCGCTGAGTTACTTGCAGAAGAAATAATATACACTTGATTCTAGCGAAACAGTTATTTTTAGTGTAAGAATCTGGCTCAGACATGTGCTTTTTGGACTTTAAAATATAAAACCCTTGTTTTGCTCTTACCTAATCAGAACTACTAATGCTGTTGCCTAGTTTCCTGTCACGTGTATGAGCTTTGTGACACCAAACAGCTTTGTCTTTCCCTTTCCTACAAATCAATTCATTCCTCCTTCGCTCAAAGTCTAAATCCAAACCTGTCATCAACCCTCCTAATTTTTGTGTTAACAATGGCCTTGTTTGCTATTACAGGCTGTGGCAAGTCTCTGCCCTATCCCCACCACCCTCCTCTATCAACCCTCCCTCTCCGCATCCACGTCCTTAGTAACAAGGAGGACATTAAACAAGGCTTCTCTAATAGCAGCACGTTGCCCTCCAAGGCCCTTCTAAATATAAGCGATTTCAATGAGACAGGGCTCAGATTCGCCGAGATGACATTCCGCCTGCTCTACAGCTAGAATATCAACCTGACCATTCCTAGGGATTTTGTCCCGCGATACTAGCATGTCACCTACTTTAGAAAGGTAGGTGAATGTCCTCTAGACCAACATATGTAAGTAAATAGCTTCCTGTGTCTAGTAGCTTTTTTATACACGTATACTACTAACAGGAAGGATTTTTATCAGTGTTAACGGCTATGGTATTACATTTGATTATCTTGTTGATCTAAACAAAATCAATCTAGAGGTACTTATGATAAACGTTTTTGTCTCTAATTCTACTATGCTTTTGTTTTAGACACTAGACCTCACCTAGTATAACACTGTTTTGGGACCGTCTGTTGTACTTATCCCACAATGTTGTTAGGTTAGGGAAGAATCTTATGATCACAAGGGAGTCAATAACTAGGTGAATGGTGTTAGGCCCCAGCCTGTTATCAAGTATTAGCACTTAGGCTAGCTAGATTATCTAATCAATTTGCCTTTATTGTAAAGTCAATAGAAGTATAATCTACTAGTTGTGTTGCTCCTGTTAATATAGTTGGTAGATAGTTTATATAGATAATTTAGAAAACAAGGGGCAGATTTCTATACATTAAAGTTTTGGACGAGGCTATAGTAATTATGAGTACATTCTGTAAGAAAACATACATTCCCAGACTTCTACGTTGTAAGGCTATTGTGTACATACTATCTCGAAGATAGTCTAGTCTATTAAGATAAACTACACACTGAAAATCTAAGTGAATGTAATTAAGTGAAGCTGTTAAACACGACAGTATAAAGTTTAGGTCATCTAATAAAAGAGAATAACATACTTTATATAGAGTCTAGATTTTTTACCCCACTATTGACTTCTCTATCTACTTCTACCCTAAACAACTTACTAAATTACTGTCTAACTGTCTCGAAAAGAAGGTCAAATTACTCTTGTAATCAATGTATATAATAAGAGTTAATTTACAAGTTTGAAAGTAGCTTGTACGACATATAATACACTATATTTTACTGCTTACGACTGTGTCAAAGGAGCTATTCCACAACATGATTTCTGACCCTGAAACTAGAAACTCACTAACCTCTTATTTGATTTTCTGAAATGCCTCTACTATGAGAACTTTCTAGCAAGCAAAGCTCTAACATTAACTAAAATATTTAGAACAAAGTCCTTGTATTCTACAACAGTTTCAACAACTCTACGACAACGAGTGGCCGCTCTACCCAGAACTTCTCCAACACTAGTATTACACAAGACAAACAAGAGCTTATAAAACTTATTGTCAAAGAGGTAGGACTAGCTTGCAAGACTAGCAGAGCATATGAAGTAATATGCTGACTAGTTGTGCAGACTCCTGACATTAATGTAGAGAATATATACCTGGATAAAGCAACACAGGGAGATGGTGGCATAGCTGTATTAGAGAAGGACCTCCTTATTTGTGCTGTGCTAGTTAAGCAACAGAGCGACGATGGAGCTGTGCAGATCACTGGCAGGGAGAACACAGAACAAGTGACAACTGGCCCTAGGTATACAGAGCTTGAGTTACTGTGTGTCCACCTGTGGGTAAAATTATATTAAACTCAGCGCTAGATTATACTCCAGTGTATACATACAGCGGGCGAGGTTCTGTTTGGGAATTGCTAGAAGATCCAACTCCATGCCTTGTCTTCTTTCACGTATGCCTGCAAGCGCAGCTTGTCTAAAGGGTCCCATAGGATATTCTTCCTTGTGCTTGAACAATCCTGCTCATCTTTACTCAAACATCTATCATTGTTGCTATTAGAGTCGTGACTACTGTCGCTCAAACCACTGTTATCATCACTACTAGAAGACTTAATTTCTCGCGGCGCAACCGCTCCTGCGACATTAACTAGCCTACTATACTAGAGTTGGGATCTGATCACATTGTCGTAGATATAGTTTACCTTCGCTGAAGTCAACACAGTTATGCTACTAGACATAAGCCGGGGTAATGTATACCAGCTAATGCCAGTCAAGAGGAACGAGTGTTCCTGTAGCAGCTTAATCGTGAAGTTATTAATTTTCCCAACATAGCTAATACTCTCGATGAGTTAGGCAAGCTGGCTAAAAGAAACCCCTTGCTCGTTATAATCCTCCTGAACTATTGCTGTGAAGGAGAAACAACGTGAAGATTGTAGACAGAAGGTGATTTTAGTTAGCGTTAGCAGGATGTCTCTTGAAGATCTACTGCTGTATTCAAATGGCAACTCTGTCCCCATGGTTCCTGATGCAGAAGGTGCCAGCGACGGCAGTTGACCCTTAGCACTAGGGGCAGCATTAACTCTTGAGCCTTGACCAAGTAGAGAATGTGACTTAGGCAAGCGTCTATGAGGCTTAGGGTGTAGTTTATGTTAGCGGGTAGATTTCTGATGGAGGGTAGATTTCTGATGGGGGCGATGCTTGCGCTTCTTACACATAAGGCTGTCGCTAGATGAGGACAGCTGTTTCCGCTTTATAGGACATGGTCTCTCCTCATCACTGTCCAAGTCTGTGTTATTAAGCTTATTGTTGTTGCGACTGCTTCTCGCTCTGTCTTGACTTGACTCTGGAGACAGATCACTGTTGGGGAGGGATTGCTGTTGCTCAGCTAATCTTGGGCTTCTATCTTCCTTGCTAGATAGATGAGTATTACTAACTCTCTCGGCTGTCACAACTGCTACTACATCATTCACTTCTTGCTGTAGTACCCCATCCTTGTCATTGGCTTTGTCCTTGTCCTGCTCTGCCCCCTGCTGCTCTCTCTTCCTCTCATCGATTGAGGAAATTTCAAGTCTAGGGCGAACTAGCCTGTGTTTGTCTGCTTTGCCTCGACCTATATGAAGATGGCCTTCTTGACTAAGTTGTTCCTCTATTGACGCTCTAAAGCAGCTTCGAGGGCGAGCGAAATGTATATTGAGGCCCTCTGCGTTGACGAGGTCGTACAATGGCTTGCTCGAGAGGCACAAAAGGGGATTATGAGGGCGCATAGAATCAGACGCCGAAGCTCCTGGCTTGGCAAGCCGCAAGTGCAGGGCTGTCTCAGGGAAGTCATCAATATCGTGCTATCTATTGGGACTAGAAAAAGGGGCCCGAATTGTTGAGTCAACGACAGTCTCTGGGCTATTGACAAGACCTGTATTAGGCGCTGCACTTTCGGCACGGAGACTAACGTCTTCGGTTTCGGAGGCACTTGAATCGTCATGTCCTAGCAGGACAATTGGATCATCTACACTGTAGCAGAGGGAATTAGAGTTTGTTCCACGACAAAGGGTTGTAGGCTCGCTCACCTGAACTGCTGCCTAAATAATCCCCTGATGCTAACCCCCCAACTCCTTGGATTGTATTTTCCGGGCTCGAGTCCGCTGTTGTAAAGCTGTTCTTTTGTAGTGTAGTATACAAGATCTCTTCTATAGTAGGGAATTCATCGCTGTCACTGCTACTACAGAAGGTGCTCGTTCCTGCTAAAATTTTCACAAGTCAGTCATAATTACTACAGCAAAACACCTCTACCTTAAAACATACCTTGAATTTCAGACTTGTGGCCTCCATTACTATCAGCTACTGCTAGTGATAGTAGTCGGGTGCTATCAAGCACTGTACTCTTCGACCTAACGTGCTAAAGCTTCGGGGCAGGTTTGAGAGAGCAGCAGTGAGAAGTAATAATCTATTAATAAACCACTCACTCCTAACCCTTAAAACTATGTCCTGATCCCGAAAGCAGCTGAAAATTCAACAGCAAGGTAATACGATGAAATCTAATCATTCAGACGCTTTCCAGTGTGTTTGAAAAATTCGTCGGCTTTCGATAATGCTCTAATATTCTCTTCCGGATGGTATTGAGCTTTTTTTAACAGGGGCCTAGGCAGATTTTACCACAAAGGGTCAGTATTTGTATACTCTGCCGAATTACACTCAGTGAAACTTCTTCGAGTTACTAGTCTTGTCTATTTTTCATAAAACGCAACGTGGCAACAAACGAGTTTTAATTGTTGTCTCTCATGATAAACTCGGGGATATACTATGAAAAATAGCGATGGTACGCTCTTCGTTTACAACAATGAAGAGCGCCGCGTTCCAGTCTAAAACTATGTGAGTATTAGAGTGAGGAACCAGGAAGACTATTACTTTCAAGCGTCAAGCGCGTTGTCGGTCAGGGACAGGAAGTGGAAGTTTCCAAGTTATGTCACCACGATTGAATGAAGACTCGCTCTCAATCTCCTTTCTCCTGTAGTATTCCTCTATTCTTTGCGTCTCCTTCAGCTCTGCAGCGGGCTTTTTCCCCTCGTCTAGGCCCTGGATATATTGTCTGGCGAGGTAGCGCTGGCGGATTTCGTATCCTTCCTCCTCGTTTTCCGCCGTTTGTACCGCGGGGGAGGAAACCGATGGTGGTGTAGCAGCTGCCAACACATCAGTACTTGAAGGAAGATGTTCAGGTTCTGTACTTGCCAGCAGAAACTTTTGGTACTTCTTTACGCGATTTTAGTATTCTTGAGAAGAACCTCTCTGTGGTTTTGAGCCATATGATAGTGTTAACACCCGAAAGATTTTTATCATCAGTATATGCACCAAACGAATCTCGATAGGTTTCGAAAGCGTCTGTCTCGAAAAGAAATTCGTCTCCCAGTAGCATGTCTGAGGTCAATCCGTCTAGGACGTAAAAGGTTTGTTCGAAGGAAGGACCTCCGGCCCGAAGTATGATCGATATTTTCAGTTTGCTATGAAGAGAGACAATACTCCCGTCTGCCAGCTGAATGTTACGTTCATCAAAATCGAGCTTTTCTGTCACGAAAGCCCTCCGTGTGACATACTCAAGTGACACAAGATCAACTTCAGATCCTGTATCGGCTTTCGCAAGAACGGGCATATTTGCTGCAAAACATCGCAGGAGTCGCCTGGGAGTGTTGATGGACGAGACCCGAAAAGGACCTACCCTGGGCGATGATCTTTCCTTCAGGCGGTGTTTGTTCTTCGTGAGTGTCTCTGTCGAGTTGAGAAATTCCATGCCCATGATAAGTGGCATGATTAGAGTCCGAAATACGTAGAATGAACACACTAGACTCACGTCGGGTTCCCGCTCAAAGAAGCATGATAGGGTGACCATGCCCTCTGATTTGACTTTCTTGCCATTGGCAAGGCTAAATTCCATCTGCTGAGTTATCTCTACCATCAAATCAAGAGATTGTGCCAGATCTGCGCTTATAATATTGTGTTCTGAACCAGTGTCGGGAAGTGAGTCAATTGTAAACGCTGACCCCAGTGTATTGCTTATGATGATAGGCAAATCCAGTCTTGGTCTTCTTTTTTTGCTAATAATTTATCAGAAAGTAGTTGCCTTTCGCTTATCGAAGGACATACTCGTCTTTGGGTCTGACCATGGATGAAAGGGCAACCGGAGGTCTTACTCTATCGGTTCGCACTTGTCTCTTGAATCTAGTTCCAGTGGATGCAAGTGAATCTGTTGGGATTTCCTCGTTTGCATGGACGTTTTGTGCATGCTGGCGCAGATTGTCCAGGCGACAAAAGCGTCGACCACAATGACATTCAAAAGGGCGCTCCCCTGTGTGTTTCCTGATTACATTCTACGTCAGTGAAATATTGTAGAAGTTGTGCGAAGTTTTTGAAACATGCCGTATATGCCTTGCTAGATGCTCGCTACGCGTAAAGCTTAGATTGCAAGGAGGGTAGCCGGTGCAGTAAAATCGTTCCTTCTTCGGTTTGATCTTTGGTTTATCGCTCTCGATATCAGTTTCCTCGTCACTCTCAGTGCTGTTCTCAACATCCATTGCTGTTCCCAACTCAAACGGTGGGGTTCCTCGCGGGATTGGAACCAGTGCGTTATGAGACATGATGGATCGTAATTCTGTAGGTAATACCGGTTTGATGCAATATTCGTGCGATATTTACAGTTGTCGAAAGAATCAAAAAGACGAAAAGACTCCTGGTGGAGGACAAAATGAGGCTGGAGCCTGCCTCGGAATCTGCCTTGCCCCCCTTGTCCACTGTAACGTCAGCGATCAATGGCGCGCAAAGACGGGAAAGCCTCATCAGCAAATGCCCTCCAAGAAATCGCCCTGCTAGGTAGTTCTTAAAATCGTGGGTTTTTGGATTAATTGAACTATTGAGCCACGACTGCGAAAACCTGTTACATTCGAAGGCATTTTTTCGAAGCGATGGTTAGGGACACGGAGAAGGATGGTCTGGAGGTACATTATGTGACGGGTTACGCATCTCTAGCACAGTTTATCGCGAGTGATAGAGACAAAAGCACAGCAATATATCGTCGATTTGATCGCCTCTCCGCGCGGAACCTCCTATACCTTCAAAGTGAAATTGCAGAACTCGAAGGTCGACAAGAACGATACGACCGAGAGGACTTGAGGAGCACAATAGAACAGAAGGCTAGTTGTAGAGACTGGATCACATTTCGGGAGAGGGCAAGCACAATTGACAATGATCGTGATCGTAAGCGGATGGAACTAGTAATAGAAATTAGGGAGAAATTGAAAGAATACAGTTCGTGATATTTCTTTCAATACTTGCGATTTTTCGAATGGAACACTAATATCTTAATTGCCGCTTTAGGGGAAGCGGTACTTCTCGAAAGTACCCTACTATCTCTCAAACCTCCTCAAAAACGAACATTGACGGCTTTCCGAAACGTCTTCCACAACGTTGGTGGCAAATTACCCGAATTTCCTATGCTAGATGGTCACAGTGCTGAAATACTTGATAACGCTGATGACTTGATGGCCCTGCATCCTCGGGCGGATGAAGATCGGTTAACGCAATTCATGAGGAACTACCTCCCAATACTTTTTGTAGTAAGTCCACATGTATCGGTGAAGTCTTCCATACTTCAATTTACTGATTCTCTTTACAGACGAAAAGAACGAGTAACGCACTGGTGTACATCTCCGAAAGGAGACTCCACTTCTCCGTTGCGGTTATCAACCTTATATTGGCGGCGGGTCTCCTATTTGGGGCAATTTATACATTGTACAAGGTCAACGACAACGAAAAACGATTGGGGTTGATTACTGGATTTACAGTTGCCTTTGCTGTTTGCGTTGGATTGGTGACACAAGCAAGACGAGCAGAAGTCTTTGCCGCATGCGCTGCCTATGCCGCAGTACTAGTCGTTTTTGTTAGCGGAAATTTAAAAAGTGGAGGTTAATAGGTTGTTTTATCAACAGTTTTAAGCGATTTTAAGTCCTTGCAAGCCTCCGACCCTACATAGGTGTACCTATTCCAAACTAGGAAAACATCTGGGTGTACCTATCGCAAGATTCCTCAAAAAGTCCAATATTTCGTTGTTGTGTCCGTTTTGAAAATAAATTGTATCATAGAAAGATTCTATATTACCTAAAAGTAGCCTATGAATCAAAGGTAGAAGTTTCTATTCACAGGCGCAATATGTGTATCACATAGTTCAAAAATAAGTCAAGAAAATAAGCGAGCTTTTATTTGTTGTCTTCCTGACAAATTGGGGTATATTAAATGTAATGTACAAGAAATCAAAGACTTAGATTCCTGATCTAAGTGTCGTGTCCATTAATAATTTACAATAGTAGAACCTCGCGTAAAGCTCTCAGAGTTTTACAAAGGAGGTTTCTACTACAAGCATTCTCTCATTGCTTCAACCTATCCTTAAACGGAGTTAATGATAGTCAATCCTTGGCCAACTCCAGGAGTACATCGAGTTCCAGACGCGAGAGGAGTCTTGCCGATGAAGCTACCTCCAGTGCAAGTACTGAAGCTTACTCCGTCAGGGTGACAGAGCAAGTAACCTTCGGTACAAGTCCCTGATGGATTTGTGGGAGCTGGTGATGATGATGATGATGGTTGAGGTGCGATCGAATAGGAGGATGGCTTTGCTAGGACGGAGGTGAGAAGTGTGCTTGGAGGAGCACTTGGCTTGGCCGTTGATGATGGTGGTGCTGGAACACTTGCCGGCGATGAAGGGGCTGGTGATGAAGATGCTGGAGGTGCTGGAGCTGCGGAAGATGGAGCGGTGGAAGGAGAATCAGAGGCTGGAGATCCTGAGCTAGATGTAGCGAGAGGATTCCCGTCACAAGTTGCCTTGATGAGGTTCTCAGTACCTTCCGGGTGATTGACGACTGTTCCCGGGTTGGGGTATTGGATTGCCTTTTGTGCTGCTCGTCCATTTTCCGTTGTGCATCCTTTACTAACCTCCCCAAGGTTTGCCATGAAAATTGGGGGCAAATCCTTGAGAGCGTCCTTGGGGGGAGCGCTAGTACTACCCGGAATTGAGATTGCAAAACAGTTCATGTAAAACTCGGTTCCGCCTGAAATACGGTTGATCCAAGAAACACTGCCTGTGTAGTTTCCGGGGGGTACGATAGTAGGAATTGTGAACTCCAATTTGTCAGTTGGGTTTTGACCATCTTGAAGGTTTCCCTTCTGATTTGCCATTGGGAACCCTCCCTCGAAAGTCGAAATGACGCGAAAATCGCTGTTCTTGCTGCTGGGATCGTGGCCGGGGAGCAATGATATCTGACCAGATCCGCCACCGTGGATTGCAGCGCCAATGAAGGAGAAAGATTGGCTCTCACCAACCTTCATCAAGGTAGGGCCAGTCCCATTGAATTCCAACTTTGTGGTGCCAGGAGGCATCTTGCATGGCCAGTCAGATCCATCCGGTTCGAGTGGGTTGAAGTGACCGGAAGCGGGGAAAGCGAAGGGCTTTGGGCTCTCGAGTATGAGGTGGCCACTTGCGCTGGCAAGGAAGACGGCGAGGAAGATTGTGATGTACATGACGAATGTCTTGTGGTTTATGGTTGAAGTGGTAAAGTTGAGCGTAGAAATGTAAAGTTGGTGTGGGTTGCGAGATAGGGCGGTAATGCGATGGAGAGACTGAAACTTTGACGCTAGAAAGAAGATATAAGACCTCGTCGCGCCAGCGCTGTTTGTAATTTGAAGATAAAGAAGACTTGTGGTATATTGAACAATAAAACTTTATAAATGTAATGTCCAGGGACAATAGCTTTGTTGAAGCAGTGAATGAAAGAGCAAAAAATGGGTATCAAAAGAATATAAACAAGGGAAAAGGTAACATTGGAAGCATTGTTCACTTGAACTTTGGGAAATATCATTCTCATATACTTTGACAATAGTAATACAGGGAGTCAGACAAAGGTCCAGTTGTAAAGACCAGATTGCTGGTGATAGAAATTTCTGCTGACCATAGGTCGATTTTGAATAAACAATCACGAAATTTCAACCAGTGAATGACCTCAGCTGCACAGCTCAGGGGAGAGCGCAACGGCCCCGACCAATGACAGCCGAAGTAAGTCACGTGATACCAACCACATGAAACAAACCACTCTGATTTTGGTAACTGTCAGAACTTTGAAAACTTAGTGAAAAGGAGGCTTATTACTGTAAGTGAAACGCAGGAGATGGTGGCCAAATGTTACCACCATGGAACTAGGCCGCAATAGAGTCAGAATATGGTCGAAAGGCGGCCTAGACACCCACCACTAACACAGTTGGGAAAACCCACGCTCGTGGACTGAAGAATTGGCGGACAACGAATGACAGATATTTGGATATCATTCTTGAAATCTTCGCTGTTGGAACACAGGCCAAGATGTGTTTACAAAGTGACTCAAGGCACTGTGAGAGGGGTGATCCAACATTAAGCGAGTCTCCCAAAACCCCCACGGCCATTTGGGACCTGCTCTTCTCGGAATCTTACTTATTCATTAAGCATAAAAGCAAAATTCAAACTACGCATTAAATCCCGAATGCAAAAACGGCGGAAGCAACCTTACTGCGCACATCTCAGCCTCAAAGGTGGGTCAAATATAAATAAGCGATCAGCAATTCAGCTACCCCACCAGACCCCACCATCAATATAACGTACGATTCCAAGTCGCCGACCTACAATGATAAAATTCCCGAAAACAACTTGATTGGAGTAATTGTTTAAAAATCCTCCATTATTCGGCATTGAGAAGGATTGTTATGCCAAGCTACACGCTTGAAGTAGGATTGAAGGTGTAACATTGATTAAAGATCCTCTGTAGGTGAGTAAAAAGAGAAGGTAAAATGGAGATTGCGGGGTGTATTGAAACTCTAATCGTCGCCGAAGTCAACAAAGGCAGATTTCTTACATTGGTTAAGTATTATATATACCACTTACTCGCTCATAGGGAAATACAAAAATAATCACTACCCATCATTCAATATCATCTTCATCAAAAAGCAACCTCCTCATCATGGATCACACAAACTTAACCTTCACACTCGGAGGAGGCAGAAATCTGGGGTACGCTCTGTACGGCTCTTCTTCTCCAGACGCAACTCCAGTTCTTTACTTCCACGGCTGCATATCCTCTCGATACGAAGCCGCAATCCTCGCTCCCCACGCACTCGCACTAAACATCAAAATAATCTCCATCGATCGTCCTGGTATGGGGTTATCAACATTCCAAGAAGATCGTCGGGTCCTCGACTGGCCGGGAGATATCCTCGAACTCACCGACGCACTTACCATCAAGAAATTCTCAATCCTGGCTTGTTATGGTGGTGCAATATATGCATTCGCATGCGCGCATACTATTCCATTCGACAGACTTCAGGTTGTGGAAGTTATGGGTGGTGCGTATCCGGCTCATGTATCAGCCGGAATCTTCAAGCCATTGCATAAATTGCTTTCGGGGAGCATTTCTCATCTCGTGGGTTCCGCGATAAACGCACAATGGGATTCCATAGCCCGCGACCATGATCCAACAAAATTCTACGAAGAGTGTGAGAAGGAGATGGCTAAGAGACCAGAGGTGGATCAAAAGTCTTTGAAGGGGTACGAGAAGATCGCTCTTTATGATCCGATGAAGGAAGCTTTTAGAAATGATGGGAAGGCGATTGGATTGGATTTGAAACTTACAAGTCCTGATGTTGGGAAGTGGGGGTTCAAGTTGGAGAATGTGATGTCTGGAGAAGGGAGGTGCAAGGTCAAACTTTGGCATGGTGCGAGGGATGAGTTGACTCCTGTGGCGATGGCGGAGCAGATTGCGGGGGAGTTGAGGTGTGAATTGAAGGTTGTTGAGGATATGGGGCATGTGGGAATCCCTATTCATTATGCGGAGGTTGTGTTGAAGGACATTTTATCAAAAGTACATGTCGGATAAGCATTCTTCCGCTCTCATCAGATGTATACCAAAAATTACTAACAACAGGTCTCAATTGTTCTTTCTTCTTTATAATTCTATTTGTTGACACTGAAAACATAGAGACAATAATATATTTATCAAGTTACACAAAATACCACGAACCAAGTTTCCAAAATAAAGACCGCCCCTTATCCAGTTTATACACAAGTAATGTTACACCGATGTATTTCCAACATCTTACAGACCATTATTTCGCAATCCCGCTGCAACACTATTCACAATAGAGCCTTGTAGAGTGCCCAGTCCGAGTCCGTCCGCGACTGTTTGAACGATATCACTGGCCAATCCTCCTTTTCCCTTCGCTTCGGGGGCTGCAAAGGCACTGTGATGAAAGAAGTCAGCGATGGTGTTCAGTGACGCAATAAAACGTTGGATTGTGAAGAAAAGCAAAGGATACTACTTACGTTGCAATGCTCGCAGATGCTTCAGACATTGCTGCGGCAGTCATATCTTGACGTTCTTGGAGAGGAATAGCAGTTGCAGATGTAAGTGTGCAAATTGCGAGAATGGTTGCGGCGGTGGAATAGAACTTCATGATTGTATAATAATATGATTTTGAGGAAGGCTTTTAAGTAGAGGAAAGTGAATTGAGTATATTTGTTTGATTTGAAAGGCTTCCGGTTGCGACTCCTCGTTGCATTTATACAGAAAATTCCTAAAGGCCCCTTTCCCATAATCCTCAAAACCTCGGTATAAAATGTGATAATGGCATCATCACTGCCTCATTCTCAGATCTTGAATGCTGAACTATGCGATTCAGAAAGAGTGTAATGGCATCATCACGGCCTCCTCAGATCTTAAAGGCTGAACTATGCGATCTAGAAAGAGTGAAGCAAAATATATGGAGAAAAAGTGCTGCCGAGGTCCAAATCCCAATGCAATGACGTCCTAATAATATTCTCATGAAATTATCTCAAGCCTCATTACGGGAATATTGCAAGCATGAAGATTTGTATACGGAGGTAACTGGTACAGAACGATGATCAAACCAAAAGACAGCATTATAAATGAGAATGGGATCCAGTTTTGCGGAGTCAGTGTTGCAAAGTATGTAAGCGATGCGAGGGAGCTGGGAACAGGAGATAACTTAAAACATCGTGGGATCGCAATTTCTTGCTGTGATCGAAAAGCTTCCCCGTTATCGAGATCTCAACATATGAGTAGTATCGCAAGACTGTTGAGCGACTTAAAATCTTCGCTAATGATAAGAAATTGGCAAATAGTCAAACATACTGTAATAAGATGCCCGGGGTTTTCTTGTGTAAGGCCAACACGTGACAAAAACCACTCACAAGCAAGAGATACCAAAATAAGTTTCTATCTAATTCAATGCGTTTAGATGCGCAGTCTTGGAAGAGTGGGAAAAAAAAATCGTTATTCGTGAAATAGAAAAGTACTATGAATGGAAGAAAGACAAAAGCTAACGAAAGAAGTCATTCCTAAAATGAAATCGTTCCACCACGACACAAAACACCCCCTCATATCGATCTAACAGTTGGTGAAGAAATATTGAAGAATATATACTTCCCCCTATATTTCCCATCATCACATCCCTCGCGCTATCTGTACTTTGGATCCCGCCCAAGCACAAGTATCATGACATCCTCCATCCTATAACCCATTGGCAGCCAATCCACTCGCGACTTGCTTCAAAATAGGCCCCGCAGGAGTAGCTGCCAGGCCAGCAGCGATTTTATTTATAATAGCACTGGCTTTCCCAGCACGTGCCTCGATGTCGGGAGCTGTATATCTACTATCGTAGAAGTCAGCGAGGCTGTTAAGATGATAGTGCGTAAGAAATAGAGATACTTACGTTGAGACACTTTTTCCTGGGCCAGCCATTGCTTCTGCAATTATAGCGTCTACCTCTCCCGGTGTAAATTTCTTGGTATCTTCTCGTTGTTGGATGGGGATTACAGCCCCAGATACGAGGGTACAGATGGCGAGAACCGCGATGGTGGAATGGAACTTCATTGTGTGTAAATAGGTAGTTTGAAAATATAAATTGAAAAATAAATAGAAATTGAAAATAGAAATTGAAAAGAGAAACTTGGAGGGAGGAGGGAGAGATGTTTTGTTTGCAATGTCTTGTAGAAAAGGCAGAGGGGAAATTGAGGAATTTATAGAAATTCGAAATTGGAGTTCCTTCAGAGCCAAGGGCAACATCCGCACCGGTTTCTACGATCCTATGATCAATTCCAAATTCTTAGATCTTCCGGATGAAAAATTCTAAACCATTCCAGTTAGAACTTAGCAGTTCCATTTTGTTCATGAGATGATATAGAGTTACCGAGGTGCTCGAGTAACGCCCCGTTGATGAGATGATATAGAGTGGTCGAGAGCATCGAGTAATGTTCCGAATATTTTCCTGTGGGCAGTCGGAAAATCCATTGACGCGTAATTCCAAACCATTCAAGTCAGAACTCAGCAGTCCCATTCTGTTGATGGGATGAGATACTTCTGCCGTGACCGAGGTTTTTGTGTGTCACTTCAAAGATCCCAAGAGTTCAATAACCCAGTTCTCGCTCGGAATAGAGTTCTAAACCATTCAAGTCAGAACTAAGCAGTAAGCTGTCGATGGGATGAGATGGACCAATCGAAGTTCTTGGTTAACCCTCCGAAACATTGACCCTTATACTCGTATCAGTGGGAATAAACAGTGTCATCTGTTGATGGGACGAGATGGAGTTGCCGAGGCCCTGTGAGTGTCGTTCCAAGATTCCTAAGAGGTCACGTCACGACTTTCACCTTCACGGAAATTGAAAAAGGATACATTCTCTCCGGCGAGATACTTGAAAAGAACAGCGCTAGACCCAGCACCTAAAGTCTTAGGAGGGATTTTACCAAAATCCTCTGCTGCCAGCGGCTGTGCTTCCAAAATTTTGCCAGAGATGAAGCGCAATGACGAAGAACTGATAACCGGTAGATAACGGAGATCAAACCGCAACAAAAGACGACGAAGGAGAAAATCAAAAAGAGAATGGAGTGCAACTTTCTTATAGCCAATAATGTTAAAGATACGAATAAGAATAAGAAAACGTAGGGGAGAGTATAGCTTACTTCCCGTTATAAAAAATTTCCTGCACAAATGCCCTATAGCACCCAGCCAGAGTGACAGCGGAGAAGTGGCTGTAGCTTTGCAAAAGATGCGATGCGATGCGATGCGATGCGATGCGATGTTTCTGGAAACGAAAGAGAGGACGAAAGTGAAGATCTCCCCCTCATTTGGTATCCCGCGATTGGAGTGACTACATGCCGGAAGACTACCAGTAGCAAGGGAAGCCAAGACTTTGATGAGGGCGAGAAGCGGAGGACGGAGAAACATGGTGGGTGGGTGGGTGGCAAAAGAACACACGGGGAAACGTGGGTGGCGTATTTGTGGCGCGGGCTTGAGGATCTTTTTTCTTCTCTCATTTGGACGCCAAAGGGAGCGAAAGATGGAGGCTCAAAAAGTACTTAGGCACTAGGGGGAAAGTGGCGGTGCGCTTGTGGCTGGTGTAACCTAACCTGCCCACCTCCTCAGCTCTTCCTTATCTCACCACCTTATTTCTCAACTTTGTGAATGCTACCTCCTCTGCAGTTCTATCGATTCGACCGGAGTCGCTACACATCTGTAAACGGTAATTACAGTATCATTTTACTATGTCCCGTTGAAAATCGAGGACTCGATATTACACGTCACAGCAAACGGGCCCTCTTGAGACATGGAATGGAATTGGTTTTCCAGCATCCAAGGGAAATGCGGCTGAGCTCTCCAAGAAGTTGTTCAAAGGGAGCATACAGGTATTTGCTGTCTTTCCTTACACTCTTTCCTCTTCTTCTGTCCTTGATTGATTGGCGACATGCTCTCTCAACGAGCCTTCGTCCGCATCTTCCTGCTCCTTGCCTTTGGGTCTTTCCTTATTTTCCAACTCTTTCGCGTCATCAATCAACCCAACTCCCGATACAAGGAAGTATACAAAACCGCTGTGTCTGGCAAGAAGGCCATATTTGTCCAAGGCGTCGCAGACGCCGAGATTGATGGGCCATTCGACAGAAGTTCGTTGAAAGCCTTGTGCCAAAACAGCACATGGACGCCAGGCCTGATAATCAAATGCGAGCCTCCCTCAGGCGGAGTCGGCATAGTTCGAACTGCCTATCTCAACTGTCTCCGATTTGCTATCGAAGCAGGAGGTAAGGCACCAAGATCATTTTGTATAAAAATCGCTGAGAAGACTAGCAACCTCATTCATCATCCCCGAAATGATCGGTCGCGGAAAGACAATGATAGCCGGACGAAGCCAACAAAATCCTCTCCTCCTCGATACCCCCGACCCCTTCGAACGCTTCTTCGATCTCGAACACTTCACGCGATCCCTAGGCAGCGCATGTCCCTAAATCCACCTCATACCCCACGTCAACGAGCTATGGGATAAACCCTCAACAGCGAAGCCCATAAAACTCGACCCGTACGATCTCAGTCCTCTTCATATCGCAGACCAGGTTCTAGCAGCACCGGGAAAATGGGCGGATGCTTTTCACAATTTTCTAGATGCTATGCATCCGAAACCTTTCTCAGAGACCCTGCCGGTTCTTGTCACTTTCAAGAAGCCTCTTCTCGAATTCCCACTTTCTTACGATAATCCACATCTTGTCGCAAAATTTGGAAAATTGCTACGGTTGAGGGCAGATGTGCGAAGGCTGGCAGGAACGGTATTATGGGCGATGGACAAAAGATATGGGTTGGTGATCAAGGCAGATCATCAGGGTGTCCAGCTGGGAACTTATTATGGTGCTCATCTGCGGACAGAGGCCGATGCTATGGCTGCGAATTGGACAGCTTATAATCCTCAAACGGAAAATTACTTGAACCACGCGAATTCTTCGAGGTTGAATGTCATTTACCTCGCCACGGGGAGCAAAAAGGATAAGGGTTACTTTGCGGAAGATGCTAGGAGCTTTGGTATATCGGCTGTTACAAAGGAAGACCTCTTGAGTACCAAAGGCTTCGAAAAGGGACTTTCTGAAATGCAAGCTCTTGGGTGGGAGCAGAAACTTTTGATTGATTATCAAGTTTTGTTGAAGAGTAGTGTTTCCGGTGGCACTCACGAGAGTAGTTTTGCCTGGAATATAGCCATGCGCAGACATGTTGTCGTGGGGAATGGAAGTTGGACACCTGTCGGGTGTGAATGATCTGCTTTCTCCAAAAGGCGTAGAAGGATGGAAAGAGAAGAGCCTGGGAGTGGGGCACCAACGAACTTTCGATCCCAGCCGCAACAAAGTTTCGTTGATCATTTGAGTACGGTTTTTGGTCCTTCGAGTGAAGGGGGAGTCTTTCAACTCAGCATGTGGCCCTGATCTTGGTTTACTTGGTCCATGGTCAAGGCCTGTCACGTAGAGTTGCACATTTGTTTCATCACTGGTGTTCTAAGGGAATTTTATGTTATTGCAAAGTAATGTCATATGTGTAATGTCATTTTCATCTGTGGTCGCGGAGTTATCTCTTACAATTTCCAGTGCTACATTTCCGTTCATGAAAACCCCGAAGACTCCGAGTGGAGGAATAATACCTTGTTCTCTTCTTTAGCCTGATTGTATTTAGGGCAAAGTTTAAGTTGTTTACTCCACTCTTCTCGGGATTGTCGTTGTTGCGGGGAAGTGGGGGGGATCGCGGGGTCGAACTCCTAAGATCTTGGTGGACTTGGATTTTTGTTTTGTTTTCTTGTCTCATGCTATCTTCTGAACGAAATTCTTCCAGCTTACTGCCAGGACACGTTTAGATACTCTTGGTGGATGGCTCAAAGGTCGTTTTTTCTTACTAGTGTGGCTTGAAGTTTCTATCTGACCAAAGCCGGGGAACGTCCTATAATTTCCATAATGGAAAAGAAATTCCTAATCTTACGTCTACCATGTGGAAACACTTCACGAAGTATGAGAGAGTCGTTCTTGTGGAACCAGTGTACCATTCCCGGGGAAACATTCACATTTAACCATATTAACCTGCATTTGTGGAGCTGGCAACCTGCGGCTGCAGCTGTGGATCTGGGAGATAGACGGCGGTTAAAGGGGTTTCTATGTCATTGACAAGGATGAGCTTTATTTTTTCTTACCTCGGGCTATTTTGTCAAGTTCTCAAGATATGTATATCAAGATGGCCAAACCACGAATATTGTGCTCTTGGGATAAGCCAAGATGGTTTTGTTCTCGAGGTTCGTTACGCTTCTGGCTGCTGTTGTGTGCGTGAGCTCTTCTATTATACCAACGGGAGCTCAGAGCAAACAAAGTCCCAATGGGTTGATGATTCGGACGAGCAATGAGTTTCAAGATGTGGTATGTTTATTCTTCATCTTGCTTTCTTCAATCGATGCTAATTTCTTCATAAAAGGTTACTTGGGATGGTCATTCTATAATGGTATACGGGAAGCGTGTTGTGATTCTGTCAGGCGAGGTAAATCTCCCTTTCTCCCAATTGATACTTACAATTGACAAACCTCCCATCTTAGATCCATCCATGGAGGTAAGTTCCAATGACCTCCCCCCATCCCCCCAAAACATCACACTAACAAGTAAACAAAACAGAATGCCAGTTCCCTCTCTCTGGCTCGACATCCTCGAAAAAATTAAAGCACTCGGCTTTAACACCGTATCCTTCTACGTCCACTGGGGCCTCGTCGAATACGCCAAGGACGATTTCAACTTCGACGGTTTCCTCTCCCTCGAACCTCTTTTCGAAGCCGCCAAAAAGACAGGAATGTACCTCATAGCAAGACCTGGTCCCTACATCAATGCGGAAACAACGGGTGGGGGGACCCCGGGCTGGGGGACTCGTGTCCCAGGCGCCTGGAGGACGGGAAACCAAACATATTTCGATGCCATGGAGAACTATGTTCGCAGGATAAGTAGAATTTTGGCCCCGGCCCAGATTACGAATGGGGGACCTTTGATTTTGGTGCAGCCTGAGAATGAGTTTAGTTATTGTTTTGAGAGTCCGAATTGTAATATTCCGTGGCCGCAGCCGGATTATATGGATTTGCTGCAGAGGTTGATGAGGGAGGAGGGTGTTGTGGTGCCGACTATTACGAATGAAGTTGCGTATACTTCTTCTAATTATGCGCCAGGGTCGGGATTGGGGGAGGTTGATATTAGGGGATATGATAATTACCCTCTGAGTGAGTCTTTGCCATTCAGTTGATCGGACCGCTTGTTGACTTGGGATAGCTTTCATTTGTAATGCAACTTCGACGTGGGCAGACAACAAACTACCTACGAACTTTTGGGAAGCGAACCAAAATCTTTCTGGAGGCAATCCAAACTCAATTTTAGAGGTAAGTCTACTAGTTGAGAACAACCACATACGATGCTAATAACAGGTTCATTAGACCCAAGCAGGAGCCCACGGCAGATGGGGGTGGTTCAGTCCCGAAGATTGTGCCACATACACTGGCTCAGATTTCGAACGAGTCTTCTACAAGAACTACGTGTCATTTTCCACTATGGTTATGAACCTTTACATGGTACCCTTCCCCTTCCTTCCCCTCTCCTCAATCCAAAATCTATTAACTCCCCACAGATGTACGGCGGCACGAACTGGGGAAACATCGCTTCCCCCGCCACAATCACTTCCTACGATTACGGAAGTCCCATTAAAGAAAACAGACTCATTACGCGCGAGAAATATTCCGAGCTCAAACTTCTCGCTCAATTTCTGCGCGTTTCTCCTGCGTACCTTACTACGAAACCACTGAATCAGTGGCCTGTGAACACGGTTAATTCAAGCGCGTTTAGTACCAATTCTAACATTGCTATCAATCAATTGGCTGATGTTGTGGGGAATAAAACTGTGTTTTGGATTGTGAGGTGAGTTTAAAATTCACGAGAATTGGTTGGATTGAAACTAATAGAATGGGATAGACATAATGCGTATAATTCTCTTGAGAGCTCGCCGTATAAATTGAATGTCCCTACTAGTAGGGGCAATATTTCTATTCCGACCCTTGGAGGAAGTTTGAATTTGAATGGCAGAGATTCAAAGGTTTGTTATCGGTTGTCTTCGATATGTTGAATGTGCTGATGATTTCGCAGATTCACGTTACGGATTACGATATCGGTGGGAATGCAGAAATCATTTACTCGTCAGGAGAGATCCTCACTTGGTAATCACTCTAGTCACTTACCCTTTCGTCCTTTTGCTTACAAAAGCCCCCAGGAAAGAATTCTCAACCGAAACCGTAGTTGTCATACACGGATTCCCTGATGAAACCCATGAAACCGCATTTCTGCTCTCCGAAGAAGACGTTTCAATTACTCAACTCAGTGGTGCCTCTCTGGTAAATTCCACTGTCGCAAGACGCATCGCAACAATCAACTACAAAATTACCTCTCCTCAAACCGTACTTGCCATCGGACGAAAACTTAAAGTCGTAATCGTGACAAGAAATGCTGCATTCGATTTCTGGACTCCATCGTGGGAGGGTGGAAGTGCCATTGTCAGCAGTCCATATCTCATACGTTCGGCTGATCTGGACCACAGTGGAACTCTAGCATTAAGAGGAGATCTAAATCAAACACAAGTTGTAGCTGAGGTATGGGCAGATAAAGATGTGAAAAGTGTGAGTTTCAATGGCAAAGAAGTTAGGGCTCTCAAAACAAGTCATGGAAGTTTAAAGTTCGAGTTGAGGACTCGGTCGGACTTGAAAGTCGAACTTCCAAATTTAGAGACTTTGGAATGGGTACTGATCCCCTTACCCACGCACAGTTGCAAAGCTAAGCATAAACAGAAATCCATCAACAACCTCCCAGAAACCACACCGGAGTTTGATGACTCTGCTTGGCCAAAAGCAGATCTCACCACCTCAAACAACCCCAGAAAACCAACTACACCAACAAGTCTCTACGCGAGTGACTATGGAGTAAGTCTCCCTCCAACCTCTACCCATTTCTTGCTAACAATACCAAGTTCCATACAGGCACTATCCTCTGGCGCGGCCACTTCACTGCCACTGGACTCGAAACCAACATCACAATGCTAATCCAAGGCGGAGCAGCTTTTTCCGCATCTCTCTACCTCGACGACAAACAACTAACATACTACCCTGGAATTTATAACGTCGCATCCCAGAATCTCACAGGTGTGATTGAAAAATTGGAAAAGGGGAGTAAACATGTCTTCACAGTTGTACAAGATCACATGGGTTTAGAACAGAATTACGGGCCGGGAGGGGATTTACATAAAGTTCCTCGGGGTATTTTGAACTACCAGTTTGGAGGAAGCAATGGGACGAAGGTTGATTGGAAGGTTACGGGGAATTTGGGGGGTGAACATGTTCGTATCTTCCCAAAGCGTATAGATTACGGAAATTTTACTAACTGAGATAGTATCTCGATCGTATCCGAGGGCCATTGAACGAAGGAGGCCTCTACCACGAACGTCAAGGCTTCCATCAACCTTCACCCCCTTCCTCCAATTGGTCAACATCCTCTCCCCTCGTCGGTCTCACCAGCCCGGGTATTAGATACTACACTACAACCTTTGACCTCTTCTTCCCCAAAAATCTCGATATCCCACTCTCCTTCAATTTCAAGAACAGCACGGGACCTGTGGTTGATTCAAGGGTGTTACTCTACGTAAATGGCTGGCAATTCGGCAAATATGTCAGTAACCTAGGACCACAAACTTCCTTCCCTGTTCCCGAGGGCATTCTCAATCACCAGGGGAAGAATACTGTCGGGCTGAGTCTTTGGGCTTTGAGTGAAGGCGGTGCGAAAATTGAGAGTATTGAATTGAAGGCTGATGGCGTTGTGGAGACGGGGATGGAGGGAGTTGTTGGGATGCCGCAGCCGAAGTGGGAGAGGAGGGAGGGAGCTTATTGAGGTGATTTTGAAGGTTGGGGTTGGGAAGGATAACTGATTGTCTTGTGTGAACCAGCCTGGGATAATACCGACTTATTCGATAAGTTTGAGATTGGAAAGTTATATTGTTCCAAAGACACCTTCAGGAAACTTAGTCTACAAATTCGCGAGTGAGAAAAGATGAAGTTTTTCTTTGCGGAGGACGCCATCGAAAGTAGGCTGTAGTGCCCTAAAGGACCAATCTAGCGAGAACGCTGTATGTTAGTAGACCTCCCTGTAAATAGGGCTTCGATGCCTTCCCATAGGCTCGATTGACCTAATTGTTTCAGGGCGTCAACGCTTTTACCGAGAGGGGAGCTTAGCGAATCAGAAGCTTTCAGGGCACTTCCTCGTATTTCTAGGCACTTTATAGGGCATTGGCGCACTACCCTCTCGCTTTTGACAGCGTCTTCCTTACACTGCCTCGCGGTGGACATTAAAAGTGGCAGTAAATTCCAACTTCAATTACTTAATACTTTAGGACAATGAGCTTCATTGTTTTAAACACCTGGAAGAATATTTTAAATTGTTCTAGGTGTTTAGAACAATTGCTTTTAATTACCCTAAAAAGCTGGGACAACAAGGGCATGGGTAGGAAGGTGCGAACCTGATGTATTTACTGCCACTTTTAATGTCGATCGCGAGAGTGCCTGGCCTTTTTGGGGATGAAAAGTTAGTGAAATTTGTAGGCATTCCGAGTTGGTCTAGTGAAGAATAGCTACTCAGACTAGCGTTCCGCGTAAATCTATCTGGAGCTTACAAAGAAAAGTTGTTTAGAAAAGGTCAAGCTAATGTTAGGTGACCTAGCAATCGCATTTTCAAAAAGTCGAATAAATAGCAGCCCAGCGAAACTGGCAGCGCTGAGCAACACGACGTAGAAGAATCATAAAAACAAAAGAAAAATATAAAAGAATGCGGAGACTACTAATTAAACTTAGCCAAACTTATAGCGAGCTTAGATTTGAGTTGAGTTATACGTCGAGGCTTGTCTTGGGGAGGCCAAATTACTGCATTTCTGGGAGTTAGGCAAATTGATATTCTCACTCTCTTTTTTGTCTAACTCTTTTTAAGTAAGCTGGGAGTAATCTGCGAGTAAGCTTGTAAGTAAGCCACCAGTAAGCACCGAGTAAGCCAGTCTCAACCGTAAGAAGGAAATCGAGAAGGTTGGGATATCTTCATTGTTCTCTTCTATAAACAGGTTAATGTAAGGGTAAAACCCCTGAGTATGGCTCGGGCAGAGTCCCTCGCTAAAGGGCACGCCTTTATTGCATTCCTAAACCTATTGCATTTCATTTCCTGGAAATTCCAAGTATTCTTGCTGGGCTATATAGTCGCGAGAGTTACTCTTGTATTGACTCTTCATGCACTTCTTAACAATTTAATATAGAACCATACCTTTGAGTTATTCAAGGTCTGGCCTCTCGCAATAATAAGTAAGTTTTTAGCATTTATTTCTCTTATACTAACTTTCAGTAGCTATAATACTATAAAACATATAGTTTATAAAATATCGACAAAATAGAAGCTTATATCGCAACTTACTATATCCGTACACTGTTTTTGTCTTACTCTTTTGCGAGAGATAAGCCAGTCGGTAACCTGTAAGCAAGTAAACCACCGGCAAAACTTCTAGCCACACATGTGATGTCTACCCTTCTATTCCCCAATTTGGACCTGAGCTATCCGTAGGTTACCCAGACATAATAGGAACTGAACCTATCCATGAGTTGCCTCATTGCTAGTTTAAACTTAACTATTTGCAGGCAACCTGCAAGTAACTGTAATTAACTCGTGTGTAAAAGACCAGTCTATGTAGCAGATAACCTGTGAATAGTGTGGTTGGTTCTTTTGCAGTGGAATGCCCAGGCTATTCCTGGGTGGCCTACCCGTATTTTTAGTAGATGTGCCTTGAGGCTGGCAAGCCCTGGTGGAATAGCGAGCATCAGAAACAGGGTATTTGGGTAACACAAACCAACCTACAGAACTTATAACTAAACAATACCGAGAAAAATATAACGAAATTCTGGAAAGATTCCGCTGATATAATGAATTGTATTTATAAAGTTTAGAACATTTCCAAGACACGATTACTTAAGCTCTGCTTAAACTGGCAGCTAGATCGTCGGCTGGTGTTCGGGCTGTCAGATTGCGCCCGATGACTGTCAGGCACCATGGGCTTAATTTATTTCATCCACCCTCCCTGTATTTTTGGGGCTAGTCGTCTTTCCACACGCTCGCTTACGGCACTCATTGCATTACAGGCAACCAAGCATAGATCGCCTATACTTTTGACCAATCCTTCGTACTGTCTCTATCACCTCTTTTTATTTCCATACTTACATCAAGCTAGCTATGAAGACATGCAAAGTGGTTGATTTTATTACTTTCTATCGTAAAGTGAAGAGAATGAAGAAATGCGACCGTAAAAGGTGTTGAATTTTAAGGGATGCCTAACAGCTCGCTAAGCTATCTGTGGTAACCTACAAATAGCACGACTAAAGCATCGTACCACCTAAGTCTCAAAAAATCTCTCCCAGCGCGACTCAAAAACTATTTCTTTCAATTTGACGCGTTCTTTTTCCTTCTTACTCGGATTTTAGCAGTAAGTGGAGGTATTCCAAATTCTGCAAACCAGGTATTCGCCGGTCTCTTCCCCTCATAACTCTCCGGGAATTCCAAATCATAGTTCTTCACAATATAAGACAACATCATCTTGAATTGGAAGTCCACCAATCCTCTTCCGGGGCAAGCATGTTTCCCATGATTGAAAGGGAGATACTCAGAAGATGTAGAAACGAAACTCAGGTTGTTGAGGCCTGCTTTCGCTTCACGTTGTCGAGAATAACGGAAAGGGTCGTACTTCAAGGGATCTTTGAAAGACGACGGATCAGCTTGAGCTTGATGTGCAAGTATAGCGATTTTGGTGCCTTGTTGAAGATGAATTCCATCGAGGGTGGTAAGACCTTCTGGTGCGATGACGAGTCGTTCCATGGCGCATCCAAGAAAGGTGTGTACACGGAGAGTTTCTTTTGCCATGCTGTCGGCTCGTAACATTGCTGAGACTTTGGCTCTTGTCCACTCATTTTTATCGGCTCCCAGGACTCTGTCAAACTCCTCGCGTAGAAGGGCAATCGAGTTGAATTCCTTGTCTGTTCCAATAACGTTCAGAAGTAGGTTGTGAAGTGTAAGAACAGTTTGATGCAGCGTTCCAAAATTTAGAACTGCCAGGCGTTTTGTCATATCTTCGAGACTTGAGGCTTCCTCCGGTCGCTCTTTGATGGCAAATTGGAAAAGCATCTGTAACAGGTCTCTAGGAACAGATTTCGTATCGGAAGTGTTTTGGAGAATTTGAAGTCGCTCCTTGTAAATGGGGGCAAAGCGTTTAGAGAGGTCTTCGAGTATTGCTGGCATGGATTTGATCGCTTTAGAAAAGCGGCCGAGATATGGTCGAAATGGCTTCCGTGCTCCACCTACTGTGCCCGCGGACTCTAACATACCACTGCAACATGTTAGCGTATGTTTTATTGACCAATAGAAAAGGAGACAAAAGGAGAGAGTCCTACTCTAGAGTGTTGTAACAACTTTGGATGAACTCCTCATCGGCACCTATCATCATCAATTAGCTTCATTCATCATAAGCCCTTGCTTAGTGTCAACCCACAAAGTTTTTTCCCTTCGACCGAGTCTCCAATTTGAAATCCCATAACTACCTTTCCAGTAACCATTCGGCATGCTGGGAAAAGATCAATCTCTTTCCACTCATCGGTGTCCATTCCAAAGCAAGTATCAAATGCTGGTCCAACTTGTTCTTTCATGATTTCGCCCATTGTTTCCAGTACAGCATTCAAGTCCGTCTTGATGAGAACCCCTTGCCATGCATCGTAAGCGAATTTATGTCCCAGACTGTAGTCGAGTTGAATTGCGTCGATCTGAGCTGCATGAGTGGAAAGCACAGTGTCCGGTTGTTTACACAGCCATTGTAGCGAGCTGGGTGGAAGTATAACTGAATCGTGAGGACCATATTTAGGTATTAAAACTGATTGGTTTTTCTTGGAGTACTTTTGCGCCAACTACGTCAGTCATCCTTCGTTATAATAATAAGGGACATGACTTACGTTTTCATATACTTCGTTAAGTACACTTAATGAATCGGTCTGAAACCTCTTTTTCATTTCTTTCCATGGAACTCCTTCTCGAACACCCAGTCGTGGTAAGTTTTGGGCGTAACATACTGTGAAAAGTCTTCGATAGACAAGAAAGAGAACTCCAATTGACAGCAGTAGAAATGCAGTGGCTTTGTGAACGACAGGATTGCCGATCACTGCTCGATAGATTGTCTCCATGGAAAATTGTGGTTTTGCCAGCAGGTGCTCAGTTGTAGCAAGAGTTTGCAACGAGAAAATGGAGTGAAAGTTTTGCATTCTACATGAGTAAATCGGCGGTATCGGGGAGGGGAAGGCATCGGTTAGGAATTGTTTTCTTTTTCCACTCCACTTGGAACAAATGACGACAACCCCCGGAGGTGGCTCCATGAAGTAGACAGTGGGGAAAGTCGGGATCTGTTGCGCAAGCCACACAATTCTTGGTGGAAGATGAGGCGCTTCCAGCCAGATTCCATAGTAAAGATCAACATTGAGTCGCGGACATAACCCAATATATTAAATTTAAAGAAACGGGCTCTAAGTGTTCCAACTGAGTCCATGACCGAAGTCCATTTCAACTCAAGTCGAGTTGACTTGTTTTCAAATGCTCGAATTGCTTTGGATGTCCACGTCGGCAAACTTTTATCTAACCGCGTGGACATTGATCGGCGTCGTGGCAGATTCATATCATTCGTTAGAACTAGGTATTCTGAGACGTTTTCCGATTCTCTCCGGGGAAACCCAGATTACTGCTCCACATTTCGTTATCAGATCCAGTGATTAAAAAAAATCTCCATGAGCCAAGGCCAAAACAGCTCCACGATATCCACAAAATGACAGCCTCTCGGGAAACCCCACTTGAATTGACCAATCTCAGAATACTTGTTGGAACCTAATTTCAACCAAGACCCTCTCGATGTACAACAATAACATAATACTTGATGTCAATTGGTCCCTCAACAGTAGGGAAGCAAGTTGAGGACCAGTGAGCACTTTGTTAAGGTTAAGTAAAGGCCTATGAGCCAAACCACTCATCATCCATCGGCAATTCCAAGCTGCTGATTATTAAAAATGGGAGTGAATGTTGATATATTTTCATTCCATAAGCTCTCTAAAACAAGATCTCAGCGATTGATCTCGAAAAAGGAAGCGAAACTCTGAATTTTGGCTTGTTTTATGTCAAGTTACCCCATCTGATCTCATAGCTCTCCAGCAACCTGGAAAGGTCAAGGAGGTGAATCATGTGTACATTCAGAGGCTATAAACCACCATGCTCAGCTACGCTTATTGTTCAAATAACGGTAGCAACTATTATGAGTCCATTTTATGTAGCTTGGGAATGGCTAACTCTCGCGTGACAATTTTCTTCCTCTAGTATTTAGCAACGTACATACCGTAAGGATTTTTTAAGACTTGTGTTAGGGTAAGCATATAAATAGAGAGTATTTGGATCCGAATACTAAGCTTACTATTGGTAATTCAATCTATTAGAGCAGGAGTTAAGGTGTAAGCGATAGTCGGACGTTCTATTTTGGGCGGTTGACCAAATTTATGTACTTGTTTGGAAAGTAGCACGCATGACTTTCTATTTTTTACGCTGCTGGTAACAGTACAAGTGTCAAAAAGCAGATATAGTGATAGAACCTAGCTAAGTAAGCAAATTTCAGGATCTTTTACCCATTAACGTTGAAGATTCACTTTTATAATGTGAATTTTGGAATAGGTAGCTATTGCGATGTTTGTTACTAAAATATTCACCAGAGATTGTTAACCTATATACACAGTTCCATTTTTTTTATTATTCACGAACACCTCGCTTATGCCAAGCTCGTCACTGCCTAGGTGCCTGCCCTCCTGCTTCTTTCCTTTATATCTCCTTTAGCATTCCTTTCCGTGATTTATTTTCTAAACCTAAACAACAACATCCACCAACATCTGCTATAGCACTTCACACCATTTTCCTCTCTGTTAACGAACCTCCTTCTCTTCGTTGACCTTCTTAGCATTACAAAATGTCTTTTAAGACGACAACCTTCGATCCAGATGGCGACTTGACCTCAGTGTTTCCAGAACCTGCTCTGAAGAAGGAGACAAAGTTAACCTTTCCGCAACCCAACAAAAATGCACCAGACTCCAAATGCCCCGAGTACTTCAGAAAGAAAGGCTTGACTCCCAAAAGCCAAAAAATTCAGCAGGGAAAAACCGAGGAAATCCAGGAGATTCGTATTCTGGTCTCGTCAAAGGCTTTGGCTCTCGCCTCGCCTGTTTTCAGATCAATGTTCAGTCAAGCCTATGGATTTCGAGAAAGCAGTATTCTACGAGAAGAGAATGCTGAGATCTATCTACTTGATGATCATCCGGAAACCTTTGCAATTCTATCATATTCTTTACTTGGGAGAAATCATGCTTTGCATTTGATTCTACCAGTCGAGTATCTACTCCCTATGGCAATCTCAATCGATAAATATGGGGTTCACGAAGCAATGGCATTTTGCATAAAGTCCTAGATGCACAGCTGTGTTGAGCAGGATCTCCTTGTTAGTGGAATTGAATACCCAGAACTGATAGCTATCACCTGGGTCTTCAAAGATGCCTGCTTGTTTGAGCAGTTCACCAGACACATAATCTGTGGGGAAAAACAAATTCAAGACTCGATGTTTCTAGATCTCTCTGTCCCTCAACGGGTTATTGGTAAGTGGCCACAGAAAAATCTCCACACTCAACGACCTTCTAACTTTCAATAGACGCACTGAAAGCTCAACAGCAGTTCGTGATTAAGCGACATTGGGAGATACTCCACTCAATGCTCACAGACAAGACTCAGGGCTGTTATCAACGGATAAGTCGGTACATCGAGATGGGATGGGGCAATCTTGACTCGGATGAGCTTGCTTTTGTCAATAACACGTTTCTCAACCTTGCGGAAGATTTTGGATTGACCGAACGACTACACAAATTTGTCTCGTACCCTGAATTCAAGGCTCAAGCAGATAAACTGAACACCATGGCGGAAAACGTCTTTAGAAACAAGAAGTGTATACTGAAAGGAAAGATCGAACCAGTATTGCGTTTTCTCATCCATAGATTCGGGCAAGATGATTGGTGTGGACTTGATATCGAGAAATATCGTGGGCGACTTTCTCAGCAGTTGTTGCATTCATCTGATCAAAGCTATGATGGTATGAAGTAAGCAACTACAGGGGCATTTGAGCTAGTTACTCTATAGTAATAATGGAATGCATTCTAGTAACACAAGCTGATATTTGCAAGTTCAAATTAAGTGTATGACCAGGCGATTACTCTCTTATATCTTTACTAGCTCGTGACTTTCTCACAGGAGCAAGCAAATTTAACAACGTGATAATAGATAATTCAAATACACAGAACTTTACTTAATCTAGAAACAATAGTCATAGGTCACACTAGTATTTGCTGAACTAACTTGCTTTGAATAGAAAAGAGTAAAGGGTAAGTCTTGAAGTTGTCGAATGGGTATTGGGGGTAACCAAGTGGGAGTATGTCCTGCTAGGCGTTTGTATAATCAAGTGACACTGCAAAAAAAAAAGGGGGTGGTCTGAAGCTAAGCGCAATCTCTGCATCTCACCAAAAGACGAATAAAGCGACAAGAAAAATACACAAGATAAAGACAAGTCTATAATACCGAAGCAATCCCTCCCAGAATAGAAGCCTAGAAGTTTCAATTGCTATGCTAAGACTTTACGTTACATTCAAGGACTGTATTTAGGAGGTTTGTTCCGTCCGTCACGGGGATGGGACGTAGCCAAAAGTATAAGCGATGCGGCCTGTGATGCCCTGGAAGGTGCCTATGATCTCAGGGGCTAGTCGTTGCCCTACACTACATAACATTGACCCCTCTAAAATGTCTAAGGAGTGGTGCGGTTATGAATAAGTTTCTTTAGAATTAGTCTATATTTTTTGTATATTGTTATCACTATTCTGTTGTATATAACTTGCTTGCTAGCATAGGGTGTTCAAAGTGCAAAGAAGAGTGAGGGGTTTTCCATCCTCCTCATACAGGTCGTGCTTCCCTTTTTTCACCGTCTCTGAGGGTCGAGATTGAAGCAAGTGGAGGGAGCGACCTTAAGTCTCGATTCGATAGAGAACCTTGACCTGGCCTGTGAAGAAGGAAATAACGACCTCGACCTTGATCCTGCCTATTACAAAATCGTAGAGGTAAGAAAGAGGGAAGGGGCGACCGTAAGGCCTAGGCACTTGCCTGTCTCTCACACTAGTCGATAACCTTTCAACAAGCGGACTCAGTACTCAAACAAATAACAAAAACACCTCTTTGGTTCACAGAAGCGAAGCTTTTTCGTCTTGGAAGAGGTTCAAATAGTCTTGGAAACCTGCAATTGAGAATGTGGGATAGCAAATTGAAGTTTCCAAACCTAACTTTCAAACAATTGTCAGTTAAGTGGTACCAAAAAATGAGCTAGCTTTAGGTACCGAGTCGAAAGTTTCGCGGGGATCGTGGGGGATCGTGGGGCATTTCTGCGCTGTGGGACAGGGCAGCACAACATCCAAATCACCACCACAACAGCCCGGCACCCCACAGCCGCCATGAGCTCGAAATACCCTCATCTTCAAGTCTGCTGGCTCAGCGGGGTGCTGGAAACCACTCGAGCCCTTCTCGTCCCCTAACCATAAGCTCGAAAATGAAGGCCATACGCCTCTGCTCTGTAAATACTCTCTCCCGTCGCAACTTCTCCTCCTCCAACCGGCGCTGGGCAATCAACAAGATATGTCCCTCCGCTAGCGAAGCAATCAAAGATGTGAAAGGCAGTACAATCCTTCTAGTAGGAGGTTTTGGCTTTAGTGGAGTCCCAAACTCGCTCATCAACGCGTTGCGCGATCGTTCGGATTTGAAGGATTTCACCGTGGTGTCGAATAATGCTGGAATGCCGGGCGTTGGACTTGGGCAGCTTCTCGAGACTAAGCAAATTAGCAAGATGATAGCTTCGTTTATTGGGGAAAATAAGGTGTTCGAGAAGATGTATCTCTCCGGGGAATTGTCCCTCGAGCTCACTCCACAAGGGACAATGGCGGAGAAATGTGCGGCGGGGGCAGCTGGTGTGCCGGCCTTTTATACTCCAGCAGCATATGGGACAATTGGTATGTTTTTCTCTCTCCTCTGGACTACGTCAAAGTGGTCACGTATTAATAAAAGCCACAGTACAGACTGGAGACCTCCCAGTTCGGTATAACTCAGATGGCACGGTTGCCCTCATGTCGAAACCGAAAGAAACTCGAGAATTCAATGGGAAGGCATATGTGATGGAGGAAGCAATATTTGCGGATTACTCCTTTGTCAAAGTCCATAAAGCAGACAGGATGGGAAACTGCCAATTTCGAAAAGCACAAAATAATTTCAATGAAGCAATGGGCAAAAATGCGAGGACTACTTTGGTGGAGACGGATCACATTGTGGAAGTTGGTGAAATTGCTCCAGAGGATATACATCTCCAAGGGATTTATGTCAGCAAGGTTATTCAGAGTACGGAGGAGAAGAAAATCGAGAAGACGACATTCCGGAAAACACCAGAGGAGTTGAAGGCGTCAGGTATGTGCTGTTGAAAAAGCTGGGTTCCTGATTGCTAATGCATATTGTAGTTGGGGCAAGTTCTACCAGTCGAGAGAGAATCATCAAGCGCGCCGCAAAAGAATTCAAGGACGGAATGCATGTCAATTTGGGAATTGGCATGCCTCTCGCAGCTCCAGCTTTTGTTAAACCCGGCATCGAAGTTATTTTACAATCAGAGAACGGTATTCTCGGAATGGGACCATATCCGTATCCGGGCGAGGAAGACCCGGATCTGATCAACCCGGGAAAAGAGACAGTAACTTTAAATCAAGGCGCTTCATTGTTCGGCAGCCATGAAAGTTTTGGCATGATCAGAGCTGGAAGAATCGACCTCACGATGCTGGGGGCTCTACAGGTCGGGATGTATGGTGGTAAGTACTGCGATCAGCCTGCTCACATAACAATACTAATTTTTTCGACGTAGATCTTGCCAATTTCATGCTCCCGGGAAAAGTTAAGGGTATTGGTGGAGCTATGGACTTGGTCGCCAATCCCACAAAGACAAAGGTGGTTGTCACGATGGTAAGCCAGTCCATAGGTCATTAGAATTGATTTACTAATTCATCTCCAGGATCACGTTGACAAGAAAGGGAACCCCAAGATTCTAAAACGTGGGTAACTCAAAAAAGTCACCCTAGACACCTGCTAACAATCTTACAGAATGCACATTCCCACTGACGGGCCAGAGTTGTGTATCGAGAATTATCACCGAGCTCGCAGTCTTCGATGTCGATTCTCTCGAAGGCTTGACGCTCATCGAGGTTGCTGAGGGCGTCACAGTTGATGAGATTAAGCAGAAGACTGAAGCCCCTTTCAAAGTATCTCCGGATCTAAAGAAGATGCTATAGTACAATATGAAATCTATCTCAAACGAGGCTATGGGGCGAGGGAAAGAAAGGGTCATTTTATTAAAACTTGATGGGTTATTTCCAAGCCATGAGAATGCGCCAGCTTTTGCAGCAATCATGTCTTTCCTTCCGTTCTTGGGGTTATCTCATATGACGCTTTTTTCTTCTCTCCCATATAAAGCATGAACAATTGCCACAACTATACAAGGTTAGCATCTTCCTGTTGGTCTCTTGAAATCCTAAAGCTCAATAATAACTTACCATTGTCGAAGTCGGGATGTTCTTTGCCCCTGACTAAAGCATGGGTGGCGATATTTACTTCTTCCCCAGGTGGTACTTTATACTGCAATTCCTCAACGTCAGCCTTTGCTATTTTTCAACCAGATTTCTCCACGTCTCCAATATGGGACTAACGCAATGGAAGCGACTTACCTGCGTCAAGGTACTCTTGTGGCCAAGGGATTCTACCAATTTTGCAACTTCAACGCTCACTCTAGACGCATCAGTTGCTGAGTTTCCCGTTCTTTCAACCCCAATATATTCCAACACTCTCGCAATCTGTTCTGCCTCCTCGGGCTTAGTCTTCGCTTTCAGCTCAATGACAGGCGCAAGACTTAGACAACTAGTTATTCCGTGAGGAATACTATAAGTAGCCCCCAAAGAATGCCCGATACTGTGACTTAATCCTAAGCCTCCAGTGTAGAGGAACGGAAAGAGTGATGCATAGGCCGCAAGAAATAATTTCTGTCGGATATCTGGGTCATTGGGTGAGGAGAGGGAGAGTGGAAGGAGGGCGAAGAGATCTTTTATTGCTGTTAGGGCGAGGCGTTTGGTTGGAATTTCTGAGGCGAGGGGATGATATAAGAGTTCGATTGCGTGGTCGAGTGCCCGAATCTGAGATTTTTTGTTAGTTGCGAATTTTAGGGGAGGAAGACTTACGCCAGTGCTTGTCCATAGGCTTGTTGGGGTGTATAATGCTATATCTCCATCATATACTACCACTATCTCTCCGAAAGAAATGTCAGTTCTCATTTTCTCTTCACTCCTATAGAAATTTTCTTAGACAAGGGTTGGGTCCGAACCTTTTGGCACTAGCTCGGGATGCGAAACTGCGATTTTCTTCATATCCTCAGTGGTGAACCCGGCGTTTTGTGTGGTTTCCGCGACACTTAACGTTGTTGGTACTGCGATTGTTGGAATCCATGTTCGAGTTTCGACGAAGATCTGGTAGGCGATTGCTTTTGCGCTGTCTATTGGGGAGCCACCGCCGATTGATATTAGGACATCGGCTCGGGTTTCTCGGACGAGATTTTTTGCTGAGCGGATTGCTAGGATTGGACTGTACGATCATATGGAGGTTGGTTAGTTTTGTTTTTTTAGTGTTGGTTATTTTTTGGTTATATCCATTTTCAGGGGCAACTTGAAATGAAAATGCAGTCGAAGCAGAATTCCCATCCAACTATCTTCGGGAAGAGAAGGAAGAAATCCTTACGCGTGCTGAGCTATCTGGTTAAAGGTTCCAACGTGTTTATGTCCCAAAGCCTTTTCGATATTCTTTATAACAGGCGTTTTGGTACTCAGAGATTGACCTGTTATTATGAATGCCCGAGAAGCTCCAAGTGTTTCTATTATCGTAGCTAGGTTTTTTGAAGATCCTGATATTGAAGCCAAGCAAGTCAGCAGGTTGTCACATGTATCACAAAGTCCATTCAGATATGGCGCGAAACATACCTCGACCATATATCATAGATTTTATGGGAGAAGCCTGGTATGTCCCAGATACTGAGTTATCGATTTGGCCATTCTGTTTCGTAGCTGGCAATGACATTTTTGCTTGCAGAAAACCGTGAAATCTTTCTTGAGGCTCGAAATGGATCTAAGCACTCCTGACTGTGTTCGTTTTGGGATTGGGAGATCTGCGAGGGACCAATGATCGGAGAATTATTTGGAAATGCTTAACAATAGATTTTTCCTAGCTAGGTCTAGCTTGACATTTATTGTTGCACAAAACTTCGAAAGCCCTTAGTGGGGCAGTTATGGAGCGGGGTGAGGAGGTGGTTCACCTATCAGAGGAGGCCCCACACTGCATTTTTGAGGTTATGCAGAGGTTTATGCATTGGTATGTTGTCACTTCAGGATAAATTCATAGCTGCAAGTGACTTGTTTTGGAACTGGTAAGGTAAGGGTGCTTCCGATTGCTTGTGAAGCTCAAAGGAGCTCTTATCGTGAGGTTACTGACAGTAATTTGTTTCTGATGTTGTTGAGGTCAACTCATGATTCGAAAGATGACGACTCTATCCAATGCAGCACGAAACATTTCTGCAAAACTCCCCAGTGATGTTGTGATTCTTTCTGCTGTTCGCAGTCCAGTGACTCGAGCTTTCAAAGGAGGATTCCGTGATGCGTGGCCGGAGGATCTTATTGGACCTGTGAGTATGTATCTTTTCCCTTCGTTCAATTAAACTTACTAACTTTATTTCTCAAAGGTCATGAAAGCAGCCGTGACTCGATCAAGCATCTCACCAAAAGACGTTCAAGATGTACTCATCGGCAACGTCCTCGCTGAATTGGGCTTCGCCAAAACAGGTAGAATGGCCCTCAATCACGCCGGTTTCCCAAATACCACTACCTTCCATACTGTCAATAGACAGTGTTCGTCCAGTTTGCAGGCTATCACTCATCTTTCGCATGCTATTATGGTGGGTCAAATTGAGGTTGGTTTAGCTGGGGGTGTGGAATCTATGTCTAGAAACTATAAGGCGACGAGGGGCATCCCACAGGACCTTTCACCGAGACTGAGGGAAAGCAAGGTGGAACATGCGAGGGATTGCATAATGCCTATGGGGATTACCAGTGAGAATGTAGCGGAGAGGTTTGGGATTTCGAGGCAGATGCAGGATGGGTTTGCGTTTGAGAGTCAGAGGAGAGCTAGCGCTGCAAGGGGAGAAGGGCGGTTTGATAATGAAATAGTTGGTATAGAAACTGTGAATACCAACGAGATCGGGAAGGAGGAACTGGTGGTTGTGAATAAGGATGATGGGATCAGGGATGGATTGACTTTGGAAAAGATCAAATCTATGAAACCTGCCTTTAAAGAGGATGGAGGGAGTACCGCTGGGAACTCGTAAGTTTTCTACGGTCAGCAAATTGTTGCAAACTAACCTTATGGAAAAGTTCACAAATATCGGATGGTGCAGCGGCAACAATTCTCTGTCGTCGTTCTTGGGCTGATGCTCGCGGCCTCAAACCCATCGGTCGATTCCTCGGAACTCAAGTCGCAGGCTGCGAACCTTCACTGATGGGAATATCACCTGTTTACGCCATTCCGACACTTCTCAAACATACGGGTTTCTCACTATCAGACATCGACATTATCGAACTCAACGAGGCATTTGCAAGTCAAGCAATCTACTGCATTCAGGAACTGGGCTTGGATGAGAAGAAGGTTAACCCTAATGGTGGTGCGATTGCCATTGGACATCCGACTGGTGCTACGGGTGCTAGACAACTGGCTACTTTGATGAATGAACTTGATAGGACGGGAAAGGAGGCTGGGATTGTGAGTATGTGTGCTAGTACCGGGATTGGAGTTGCTAGCTTATTTATGAGGGAATGAGGGTTTGTTGGTTTCTCAAAAATAAAGCGAGAAAAACTAAATAGGCTCTAGACTCTGCATTTAAAGCCAACAATTGAGTTCTAAGGCTAAATTCGACATTTCTCGGAAGATGAAAATGAGAAAGCAAGACGTTTGACCCAATCGGGTTCAATATTTTCCTATCATGTGAGTTCCTTCACTTTAACTTGTTAGTTCCTTATTGCCTCTCGTCTTCTGATTCCTGGAAGTCAATTAACAAGAAACTAGCTAGACTGCTGTCAATTTGAGTTTCAGGTACCACTAAAGTTAAACCCCCACATCTGCGGGGTTCGGTACAAGCCCCACCCGTTAAATCAACACGTCTAGTATCACCAAAACCGCGTCTCACGAGCCATTACTCTAGCTGGTGGTACATGACCGGTACTAAGCTAGGGTTGTGAATACGTGGGAGGTGTCTGTAGGTGGTTTTCTGTTTTTTTTTCGTGAAGTGTGTTGTTTAATTACTATTCTCTGGTATTCAAAACATCATCACAAAAGTGGGGTGTGAGGCAGAAATTAACGTCACTTTACTTTGTTTTTGAGAAAAAATGGTTCTTCAACCGTTTCGTCGTCTTCTAGCCTCATCGTCGTCTCCAAAAATCTTCCGAAATAGTACTCTGAGAGTTCCAGTTCGGATAACTCAAATTTCTCAACATCGCAAAATGAATGTCTCTGCTATTGACTCAAGGATCTTTCGATCTTTGTTTGGGACGAAGGAGATTAGAAATGTATGTTTTATTCTATTTTCTAGTTTATTACCTTCTCCAAACGAAAACACGAAGATCTAGACTACAAGTGGGAAGAAGGAATGATGGATTTTATATATACGCGTGTACCTTTCTCCGGCAATTCATTTGAGAAAAGGTTCTCGGAATCCCTTCTCTTGGATTCCGAGTTACCTTGCTTACAATAATAAATCCCTCCCTTCTCAAATTCGCCAGACTAATGTGAAAAACTCAGGTATTCTCAGACACTTCCTATATCCACCAATGCATCGCTGTAGAATTAGCCCTCGCCCGCGCCCAATCAACCCTCTCAATTATTCCTGCCCAAACCGGAGCCAAACTCACCTCCACCCTGCAAGATTCCGCCTCCTCTCTAGATTACTCCAAACTCGAAGTGGAGACCGAAATAGTAGGCTACCCAATCCTCCCCCTCATCACGCAATTACAAAGTCTCGCCGATGAAGAAAGCGGGAAATACATACATTGGGGCGCCACAACACAAGACATCATGGATACCGCAAGTGTGTTGCAGATGAAGAAAGGACTTGAGATTGTAGAGAGGATTTTGAGGGATGTGATTAAAGCTTTGGAGGGGCTGAGTGAGAAAAATAAGGATGTGATTATGGCGGGCCGAACGCATTTACAACATGCTCTTCCTGTCACTTTCGGATATAAATGTGCAGTCTGGCTATCAAGTTTCCAACGCCACCTCGAAAGACTTGAACAGTTGAAACCAAGAGCTTTGTTGGTCCAATATGGGGGAGCAGCTGGAACTCTCGCTTCCCTTGGATCGCAAGATGATGTGGGACTGAAAGTTCGCGCAGAGTTGGCAAAGGAGTTAGATCTCAAAAATCCATCCATAACCTGGCATGTAGCCCGAGATGGTCCGGCAGAAATTTTGAATTTCCTCGCTTTACTAGGAGGAAGTTTGGGGAAAGTAGCATTGGATATTATGATTCTCTCCTCCAACGAATTCGGCGAGGTCTCTGAACCTTTCGTTCCTCACCGCGGAGCTTCCTCTACCATGCCACAAAAAAGAAATCCTATCTCCGCCGAGTTGATGCTCGCTGCCTCCAAGGTCCTCCGTGCAAACGCGGGATTGGGACTTGACGCAATGATTTGTGATTTCGAAAGAGCGTCGGGGCCTTGGCATTTGGAATGGGTGTCCATACCCTCTTCTTTCGTCATGGCGGTTGGTGCGTTGCATCAAGCTGATTTTGTACTCTCCGGTTTGGTGGTTCACGAACAAGTTATGGAGAGGAATTTGAAAAGTAGTAGGGGGTTGATTGTTGGCGAGGCAGTGATGATGGGTTTGGCGCCTCATTTGGGGAGAGGGAGGAGTCATGACGTTGTTTATGAGGCCTGTAAGAAAGCGATTGAAGAGGGTAAGAGCCTCTTTGAGGTTTTGGTGAAGGAGGAGGAGGTCGTTAAATGTCTCGGCGAGGAGGGGCTGGGGGCTTTGTGTGAGGAGAAGGAATACCTTGGGATGGCTGGTAGGATGGTGGATGGAGTACTGGGCACGAAGTGAAGCTGATCATGTGAGAACACTTGTGTGCGCTCTAAGTTATTTGTATATAAATCTCAAGGGCTCCACAAAAGTTCAACCACTGTACCTCGCACGTGTAAAGAGAGTTGAATCTCTATTTTGTCATAGCCTAAGCGAGACAACGAATTTGAACAAATCAAGTTCAGACAAACGTATTTAAATTCAATTGTTATGGATAGAAGAGCTTTTACTGCTCCAATTGGAGTGGAATATACAAATCAAACAAATTAACTTTCCTTAATCATGCTTTTAATGACAAACTCCCGAACAACTCTCAGGAGGGGCTTCAATGTACTGTACCTAGCTTAGTGATTAATTCATCCCCTAGTTCCGAGGAATAAAAGTCATCAAAACCTCATTATGAGAGATAAAACATTCATGTATTCAGTCTACACCCAAACACCGCTTTATCTCAGACCAAGGCAACCATCAAAACGAATGTGACATCCAAACCCTTCACAAATCAAGCTAGCTAGCTAGAAAACCTCCCAATACTGGGATCATGATAATATTCCAACCTCTTCTTCTGCTCCTCTTTATCGTCCTTCACTCGTTTAAGAAGGTCCTTAATCCCAGGATACGACGAGAATTTATCCTTTTCTCATTAGCAAGAAGATCAAGAACATCAAGGGGCGAACTCACCGATAACTTATCCCAAACCTTGGGATCGGTGCTAACCTCGCTCAAACACCCACAACCCGTCCTCGCATATTCCGTCCACAAAAAGGTTCGAGAGCTTTCGACCATGATGGTCATTTGATCTAATCAACATCCGTTAGCAAATTCTCCTCGCTTCTCTCATCCCCTCTCCAAACAAACAAAAAAAAAACGGAGGAAAACTTACTCTCAAGTATCTTCCGCGGTTGATTCATCTGCACCTTCATCTCCTCAACATACCCATCCGAGAACCCCCCATGCGGCGTATGCCCCCCCTCAAAGCTCCCGCCACCCGGTTCAAACCCCTCACTCCGTCCCAACCCATCCCCATACAAACTCGCCAAAAACTCACTCGCACTATTCCGATGAAAATACGGCAGTCGAAACGTATTACTCGCAACGTCCCACCTCGGACCAAACCACAAGAAATCCGCAAGCGGCGTATCGGGATCCCTCGACTTCGCAGTGAGTACAGTATTGATACTGGGATCCGTGTGATCGATAGAAGTGGAGTTCTGACTCGAGAATTTCGTCAGATCGTATTTATACGGGACAACATTTCCGTGCCAGGCGACGAGATCGTAGGGACTGTGGTCTTGGGACATAGCGACGTATTTGCCATTTATCTTGTTAATGATCTCGAAAGAGACATGGAGCTCCTCGTCAATAAACGCCACGGGATGCAGGAAATCTCGTGGGTTCGCGAGACCGTGGCCACCGATCGGTCCAAGATCTGGTAATTCCCAAGTACTACCCCAGACTTCCGTGATATATCCTCGCGCTGCCTCTGTTCCCGGCGGAAGATTGATGGAAAACCGCACACCGCGTTGGATTACGCAAATCTCCCCAGGTTGGAGAAATAGTTTCCCGAATTCGGTTTGGATGTCTAGATTCCCTTTCTGGGCGCAGAAGAGGAAATCACCGTCGCAGTTGCAGAAAGAGCGGGAGGTCATGGATGTGTTGATCATGTAAACATAAAGCGCGATTCCCTCGCGGATATTTGGGTCCCCGGAGCCACCGAGGGTGTGCAGACCGTCGATGAAATCTGTGGGTGTGGAAGCTGGTGGGATGGGGAATGGTGTCCATTCTGCTTGTTCGGGAAGCAACGCGACTTTTGGGTTGAGGCTTAAGAAGCAGTTTTCCAGATTCGCTTTCGAGGTGATTGAGTGATATCCATCTATTCAAATTCATTAGTCCTATTCCACATTTACAAAATTACATTGCAAGGAAAACTTACTATGAACAGCAGCCGGTCGAACCCGATACATGTAAGTGCTCCTATTCACCTCCCTTCTCGCCGCAAACGCACTATAAGTAATCCCCTCCGTATAAAGTCCAAATCTATTTTCTTGTGGATTGTTTTGTCCCGCTGGAAGTGTTCCCGGGATAACTTCACTGGCATGCCGATTTCCAAATCCCGCAAGGTATTCATAGGGGTCATTGGCACGAGTCGGTTTACTACGTTGAAGGTCAGTATAGTGAAATATTGATTGTGGGTCTGTGAGCGGTGGTCGAGGAATTAGTGCGGGCTTTGAGGCCGGAGGAGCGGTTTTATTTGTTGGCTGAGATTCAGGATTGACGACCTCGAACTCAGCGTCGGAGGTGGAAGGATCCGCGGATGGAGGCATGGCTGATGAGGCTAATATTTCGTCTAGTTTTTTGTTGCTTTGGGGGTGTAAAAAGTGCTAATCGTAGTTCCAAGTACAGAGGAAAGAAGGAGGTTCTTGGTTCTTGTTGAAAAGAAAACCAGAATCCGCAACCTCACAACTTGTCGTGATAAAGACGCAGTTCACGATGATGCCTGATAGAAGAACAATATATTAAAGAATTCTAATTTTAGTCACAAAAGATTTATTGATCAATCAAAATGCGTATATAATGTGACTACCACCAACAGGATTTGGTGGGGTGGGGCATAGCCAGAACTTTGTGGGGTTGTTATTGCTCGAAGACATTTAGCGAGGGGTCGGGAAAGATTGTTTTGTTGGCTCTTAAAGCCCCACGGAAAAACGGGACGAAACTTCCTAATTGAAGAGGGGGCCAGATTTTCTTGTTTCAGACCCGCTCGGGAACCAAATTCGGAAGTGGCTCAAACTTGGTAAGTTCTTGGAGATTGTCCAAGATTTATGTTGGTGGCATCAGATGTATCATGAGGGTCAGTGGGACTAAGAGAATCAGACGTTATTTTGTCAAAATACAATCCTACTCCCCAGCAGGTTCAACATCGACCAGAGCATCGCTCATGATCCGTAGTACTCTTGAAAATTGATGAACGCCAACCCTCCATTTTCCGATATCCTCCAACAACCTCGCATAATCTAACAATATTCTCCTTGCAGCCTCGTATCCCGGTTGATGAATAACTCCGTTGAAGGAGATTCTTCCGCCATTTTGTATAAAATTGATAGCTGCATCGTCCACCGCCATTTGGGGATCGTTTGAAAGACCCGCCGTTCCCACGATATTCCAATTCACATCTTCGATAAGATCAAAGCCTGAATTAGGAGCCGAGTCATCGGGACTTGCCATGAAAACGTACAATCCCAACACCAAAGCTGCCACAAACAGACTTGTGGTAGCGTGAAATGGATCACCATCTGAGGCCCTTCGATTGGTCATCAGTGTAAAGGTCTGCGCTGCATGAATGGCCGCTCTTCTCGACGCAGGTGTTTGGGTCCAGACTGCGATATCATCGAGAGCTTCTCTTGCTGCCTCTGCACCAGCACACCCAGCCCCAAGCTCGAACAAACGAAGGTCGGTGGTGAGCATAATGCACATATTGTGCCACAGTATCAAACAATTTGGATTCATGTTTGATAGCATGGAACCGTAAGAACGCATGACTTGAGTGGTGAAATTCCGACTGGCGTCTGCACGTGAATCCGACTCGTATGTTTTCCATGGTATGAAGGAATGATCAACAGCCCGGCGTTGACTTCCAGATAAGAGGCGGTGGAAACTTTCTGATATACGCAATCGAATAAGGGATAGTACACCAGTCATACCATGAACATCAAGGGTTGAGTCCAGCTGAGGTAGCTTTATCATGTCGGCCGACATTGAGAATTCGGGCATACATAAGCGACCTCCCTTTGAGATGAGCTGGTCCCATTTCGCTGCTGAATTTGCCTGGAATAATGCTGAATCGCAGGGTAATATTATTCGTACGTCGTCGGTGCGCATCATGGGGCTGATATGAAATATTGCAGAGTACCACGAATCAACCATCGACAGGCACAAAATCAAGCTTTTCTGATGTCAGCATTTGTAGCATTACAGATGACTCAAGCTTACCGTTTAATACATTCAACACGAGCCCAGGCTTTCCATCTAGCCTCAATCGACGGAATAGCTGTAAATAGATGCTCCTCCAGAGGTGGGCCGTCCTTGGTGCTGAAGAGACCGTGTCTTTGGGCAGTCTAGAAAAGCTTAGTATTTCTTCTCCTTGAATGGTCTGATATATCAGCTTACTGTAATGACATTCGTGTACAACATTTGACATTGCTCATGGTGTGCTCGGTTCTAATGATATTAGTTGACATATAGAAAGCTTGCAATCTCACTTACTCCGGTCATTTCGGAAAGGCTCAGAATGAAAACAGCGCTAGCCAAGGAAGAAAGCTGGTCGATGCGTCGTCCTTCTCTTGGTGGTGACATTAATTCCGTACACACTTTTTCAAGCGCTCTCTAAACAATGGTCAGGCCTAATAAACATAGAAGTACATGGGTGGGACAAAGGTAAAGGATGGAAAGGGCTAGTAAGTACCGGAAATGCCTGCCTAACAAAAGCCGTAGCACCTTTGGTCTGGAGTATTGTCAAACCAATCAGACACATGATAAGCAGTATCGATGTAGGAGCGGTCTTTGGACAAAATGTAGGTGTATGAATAAACGGCATAAGCGGATGAAACTGTCGAAAGAAAAGATCTAGACTGATGTCGAATATTTCTGCTGGAGGGAAGTTTGGGATGTGGGATATTTCTTCTTGGATATTGTTCGATATTGATGACTTTGAAGAAGGCGATGAATGCGAAAAAGGAGAATAGCCTTCAGTACCGTGATTGGATTCCTTCCTACTCAAGCTGACGAACATTTTTTGAAGTCGAGTTCGACAATCTTCATCCAAACCCCACCGAGAACCATATTGTCGATTATGCTCCATATCCTCTGGCGATAAATTCTCTTTGGAAAACAGATTATCCTGTGGCTTCAAGATAGCGTCACGCCATAGAGTTGGCATCAGTCGGACGGCATTGCTTGGTCTATTTGGCCAACATCGCTCAACCTTGTGAAAGCGTTCGGTTGGGATGACGGTGCTGAGTGAACCAGAACTTTTAGACGAGTTACCTCCATCTGGTGACATGACGGTTGGTTGTCTGCCTTCTTGTGATCTCGCAGGAGGACTTCCACCAAGAGGCTGCGACTGCTCAGGGGGGTTGTTGGCATCCATGTCAAACTGGTCGAACCAATTGAGCAACTCATGAGGCATCATACCACCATTTGGGGTTCCATCTCCCATCCCAGGGGATATTTGGTCTTGTAATGCACTCAAGCGTCCTGAATACAAATCGTTACCAAAATCCAGACCCGCATGTGGATGTGCTGCACCCCCGATCATTTGAAAATCAGAATCATTCGAGTGCAGACCATTTTGGTAATTCATCACACTACCAAACTCGTGATTATGCGATGCTGACTCTTGACCCCAGTTTTGAGATTCTGGAGCCGCTCCCATTACCGTGCTCCCGGAATCCGTCATCGATGCATCGACTGCGCCGTTACCCCAAGCTTGCTGCGAGGCAAGGAGAGCTAAATGGTCCAGTCCAGAAGCCATTGCATGAGCGTTGCTCTGTTCATGAAATTCGGCGCTTGGTGGTCCCAAAAGAGCCGGATCAATGCGGGAGGGTGAGATTGGACGTGGTATATGTTCTTGTATCACAGAACCCACGGATTCATTCTTCATTTGAGCGATGCTCACAACACTGCTTGCACTTGCTCTTCTTTTGCTGCTTGGTGGCTGATCGCCCTCTGAAGAGCTCTGTTCAACCTCGTCCCCTGGAATATGGGGGTGATTTTTCAGATGGCGAATAAGCACATCGCTTTAGGTTGGTTAGCAAAGTTATATGGCAAAGAAACATAGACAACATCAAATTATGATGTGTCTCTCGAGACGGCTGACCTTCGTGAAAAGCATTTCTGGCAACGTGAACATCGATAGGGACGTTCACCAGTATCTATAAGACAGTCGTACATTAGCTAATGGGTGATCTAAATCAGTTGCGAGTTGCAAGTCTCGAGTCGCAATAAGCTGCGGCGTGGAGGGGCGAGGAAGCACATACGAGAACGTTGATGACGCTTTAGGTGCTCGGCCTTTGAGAATCTTCTCTCGCAGTAGAGACATTTTTTAGGCAAAATCGGACGCTGCTCATGCCTGCGCTCTTGTCGAAGGTCTTGCGTTGTCTCTGCGCTGGTAGGCATGGCTGGAGTGAGGCGTGTGGGGCCAGATCTTTTTTCAAATCTCGATGTTATAAGCAATGCTGCTTCCACCACCCATCGTCAACACGAATTTGGGATGATTCGGAGGGGCTTCAATGCACGAGATTGAAAGTTTGCTCCCAATTGCCGTGTCGAGATTGGTCTATGCAGAAGGTTGGGAAATGGTTGGAAGGGGGAGGACGGGACGTTCGGTCGAGAACTCTGCTGGAGAGTTGATCGAGGCGTGGCAAAAGATGTGAGACCGGTCGGCAACTAGCGTCGAGTAGAGTAGTCGCGTCTAATGGGTATGTACGGGATTGTGTAGTGTAGCGCAACTAACTTTCTTTTAATTGCAGGTGGCCATGAAGCATGATGAAGCTGCCAGCTTCTCTGATGCAGATGCTTCGGCCATGGACAAAACCCTGCTCGGAAGCTGCGAAAAGGCGGAGATGCCAAGACTCAAAAGAGGGGTTGACTTGCAAGGGTCATTTTATAATAAGAGCGCTGATTGGTCTTATATTTCACGTGATTATCCAGGGTCGGCGCGGGGTTAAAAGCAGCCGGCAACTAACGATTTGGGCGTCTTAAAGCGGCAGTAAATTATCACATCGTACCTGCCGTGACCACCTCTCTTTATTTAAGGTGACTCAAGGTAAAAGACGAAAGTACTCCGATCATTGACCTAAAGATCAACTCTCTGAAAGTATTTAGGGTGACACTTGAATTAAGCTAAAAAGTTGCAAAAGAGGTATTCACTGCCGCTTTAGGTTCGAATGAAAGCCTTGAATGTGAAGCTGCAACGGCAGTAGATTTTGAATCCGAAGGCTAGCATTGGCTCTATCGACACCTTCAACGCCAACACGGCACACTGCTTCAATTGTTTCTTCAATTTGATATTCGACATGCGTGACATCGTGATCCTCATATCAATACCGGTCAATTGCTCTCTTCGTCGATCCTCGTATTATATTTACTCTCTCAACCTCTTTCGTCGAAATTCTCATCCCCAAGCAACCATCTCGGACGCTGTCCCGTCGATCAAGATCTCCTGTGGAAGAAAGCGAGCAGATCTTGCAGTTGACCTTGCATTTTGCCTCTATTTCCATGTCGTGCGCATGACCGATTCGACCACTTCTCCGAACTCATATTCATCTCTACCACTCGGAGATTTTTCCTTTTACCAATCGACTCTCGATTAGCGATGGCAGAAAGAAGGTTGATATGAATTTAATTAATTTATCTGCATGTCCTTTCCTCCGAGACGACCCTTGGGCCATGGGTATCTATCTACCGGTGCAACGTCAATACCACCATTGCAACCACAAGCAAGTAATGCCTCTCCTTCAACTGGCTGCTTTCGTCTGCTTCTGATAGTACTGACTAAGTGTGTACTTAGTTTCTCCGTTGTATATTGCCAGCCGAGCTTCTGCTTCCTCACCCTCACGCTCGATGGTTTCACGAATCTTGTCACTCCTCGCTGTGATCCTGCACTCGAAGGGCTCTGGGCGCATATTGAGGCCGTTTCTAGAAAACAGTTAGCATTGGAAGTTCAAAACGGGGAGGAAAATGCCAACGTGTAGTTGAAGGTATCCACCGGAATCTCCTGCCCCGCAGCATCGCGAGCCTTTTCGATTCGAAATCCCCACAAGAGACGAGCGATGGTGATGAAGGTGCCCTGTTCTGCTAAACCTTGACCACTGCACACTCTTCTACCCCATCCAAAGGCCATATATCCTTTGTCGTTGGGGAATGGCCTCGAATCAGGACTGTCTTTGAGGTATCTGCTTGGGTTGAATCGATCAGGCTCGGGAAAGTCCCGTTCGTGGCGATGGATGGCCCACAGATTTCCCTGGATCCACGTTCCCTTGGGTATCTTCCAGCCCTGATTTACTGTCAGCAGTGCACTTAAATCTCTACTTGCTTGTCTATGTCACCTTGTAGTTGTCATCTTGGATTGGTGCATGTGGTTGACCTCCAATTATGGCAACACTTCTCCACCTGAATACTTCCTTCACAAAAGCCTTGACATATGGCAAATTAGGTTCATCGTCCATCGTAGGACTCCTGTTTGGACCGATGACTCGGTCGAGCTCTTCCCATGCAGCTAGGAGTGTTTCTGGAAATGCGGTGCAGGCAAGAAAGAAGGTGACAAGTGTCGAACTCGAGGTATCACTTCCAGCACCAAACAAGGCCCCATTTAGCGATGCGATTTCCATCATGCTCAAGTTGTATTTTGGTGCTTCTTCAAATATTTTTTTGGCAAAGCAACTTTTCTGTTCTGGATTGGCCGCCGCTTCTTCAGCCAGTGCGTAGTAGAATGGTCGGCCAACTCCATACTTTCCTCCAAGTCCATATTTGTATTTCCAAGGTGCAAATTTCGTTGGCACCTTAGAGAGCACTGTTGTCCAGTTAGTTAAATCCCCTAATTTTCTTATTGCTTCCAAAACATACTCGGAAAAGTCTCCATCAACATAGGAAAAGTCTTTCCTGGAACATTCAATTCCGCCGCTTTCTGCATGAGCGCCAGTACCTCACTTATCACCGGGTCCTTGGTACTCGAAATCCTTCTACCAAACCCAATAATCGACACCACACTAGCAGCATACCTCTCCAAATGCACAACATAATCCTCGGGTGTTTTCAGAAGATTGTATGCAACAAGTCTACTCTCATCATTCTGGAAGCCCAAATAATTCCGAACTTGCTGTAGACCAACTCCCATATGAGTCAATTTCCTATGAACTCGCCAGCGGGGACCATAGTACATGGAGACTAAACTTGCTTGCCCACTTCCTAGTTCGCCGAAAACTACCATCCGGGGTCTGGAGGCATAGATACCTGCTCTTTTGTCGAGGAGATCTGAGGCTGTCCAGGCGTCGCAGATCCATATTGTTGGGTTTCGGCCAATCCAGAATGTGATCATTGGCGCATTGTAGCGTTTTGCGAGTTCTTCGAAATATATCCATGGTTTCTTCTCTGGGAGTTGGAAGGTATTTCCTACAATTGGCCATGGAAAGGGTCCTGGTGGCTGTAAGGGTGTCAGTTTGGTGTTTAGGTTTTTCTATCGTGTGCATAGAGTGTGGAAAGAAAGGGAGGTGAGTACCATTCGGAAATGGAGATATATCATGTATGCATAGTCAAGTGTGAGGACTGCGAGTCCAACATACAACAGTAACAAGAGAAGGGAGGTAGGGCTGGCTTGAGCCAGTACCGAGTGGAGGAAGGAGTTGGTCGCTGCCATGTTCTTGGTATCCCGAAAATATTTAAGTCAAGGACGGCTGATTGCCTTTCCTACGTAATGGTCTCAGGGTACAAGTAGCAGATTAAAACCCAAGGAGATGGTCGATCGTTTTCGGTTGAAGATTTCCGTACCCAGTCTCCTCTCCCCAGTTATCTCGATCAGCTGGAGCTTCTTTCCCCGGGTCTTGACCCCATGCGGGGTCATTGTGGTCCCTCCTCCTCTTTCTTTCCATCTTACCAGGTTCCCCGCGAATATTGTGGTAAAAGTCCCACACTCGCAGGGGAGGTCGCCCCACTATCTCCATCGTGGTGCAGATGTTGTTGTTAAATTGGCTGACGATTACTCGTTGGCTGTGATCACTATTTCCAATTCGTTTTACTGATCGGTTCCGGCTTTCATTTGGTGATCTTGTCAATAACGAAAATAGCTGCAGAATATATCACAAGTACCCTTTGGTCCCCTGCTGGTGGAGTAAATATACGTATGCTATTACCGTAATTTTACCGAATCACGGATCCTCTACCTGCCCAAAGCAGGCATGTGCCCTGAACTTTAACTTTGGCACAGGCCGCCAATCGATAAGGTGACCCAAGGCAAGCACAGGGTTCTGTAATTTGTATGATGGGGGTTTGTCGTGGCGCAATTATTAAACACGTTTTCTAGCTAAGTATGTGGTATGGATAAATGGCCTTGCTCGGTCTTTGGGGCTGGATGGATACCTTTTACTCGAAGAATCTTGGACAGCTTTGTAAATTCATTTGGAGGTATAGAGTTACATTGTTGAAGAGTTTTGAAAGAGATATATTGTATTACATAGTTTCAAACACCAGTCAGTCAGTCAGTTAGTCAATATGCACGTATGTTGCCCCTCCTCTTCCTCCCTCCCAAATCCCAACCTAACCACCTTTTTCATTATAGGTCCTCATTGTTGGAGCAGGACCATCTGGTCTTGTTCTTGCTCTCCTCCTCGCGAAATCCAATATCAAAGTCACCCTCCTCGACGCAGCATCCACAATCGATAATCGACCCCGCGCAGCCCATTACGCACCTTCCGCCATTCGGACCCTACGGGACGCAGGTGTTCTCGAAGATGTAAGGAGAGAAGGAATCATACCGGGGGATTTCAATTGGCGAAGACAGGATTTAAGTCTAGTTACTGGATTGAAAGATACACCCGAATCGAGGGGAGCGGATGGATTGACCGTTTTACCTTTGAATTTGCTGGGCAAGATATTGCTTAGACATGCGGAGAACACCGAGGGGATTGAGATTCGATGGGGACATAAAGTTTTGGATGTTGGACAGTATGAGGGCGGTGTTTGGGCGGAGGCGGAAGTTGAGGGGGGGAAAGTTAGGGTTGAGGGGGATTATCTTGTGGGATGTGATGGGGCGAATAGTAGGGTTCGGAAGACGCTTTTTGGGGAGGGGTTTCCGGGGCATACTTGGGATGCTATGATTGTTGCTACTGATGTAATTCTTCTCTCATCTTCTCCATTCCCAACTCTTCAATCTATCACTGAAGGAGGAAATAAATTAACACTTATATCCAGGTATACTACGACCTCCACAAATACGGCATGTCAGATATAAACAACATAATCCACCCCCAAGACTACTACATGGCTGCAATCATCACCCGCGAAGGACTCTGGCGCGTGTCCTACGGCGAAGACCCCTCTTTCACACTGGAACAAGTCCTCGCTAATCAACCGAAGAAGTACGAGAGGATGTTACCTGGGAATCCGAAACCGGGCGATTATAAACTTATGAATGTTGCGCCTTATAAGATTCATCAGAGATGCGCGGAGAAGATGCGTGTGGGCAAGATACTTCTTGCTGCTGATGCGGCCCATCTTGTTAATCCCTTTGGGGGCTTAGGACTCACTGGTGGGATTGTTGATGTGGCGGGGTTGGCGCAGTGCTTGGAGGGGATTGATCGGGGGTTGGCGGGGGAGGAGATATTGGATAAGTACAGTGAGGTTAGGAGGGGGAAGTGGAGGGATTTTATCAATCCGATAAGTAGTGATAATTTCTTGTAAGCTTTTTCTCTCTCTTTTGGCAAGAGGTGAAGGAGGGGGAAGAGCTGTGCTAATGTGACGTAGGAGAGTCGCGAAAAGGGATCCGGTTGATCCTTTTAAGGATGATGAGTTTTTGAGGTATTGTAGGGATATGGAGCTGGATAGTACGGGAGAGATGAGGAAAGAGTTTGATAAGGTATGTCTTCCTTTCTTGATTTCTTGGAGGCTGGAGGTCGAGGGTTGGCTGGTTGGTTGTTCCTGACTGTTGCAGATGGCATATGATATTTGTCACGATTTCACACAGTACTACAACAAGAGTGGTGAGAGCCAACCTAGTAGTATGGAGGCAAAATTATGAGTTTTAGGAAGGCGACAAGCTAGGCAATTTAGTGGCTATTTTTCTTCAATTGACGATGTGTTTCCTTTGAGTTTATCTTGTAGAAGAAGGTGAACTGAAGACGGAATAGGAATGTCAACTGTTATTTGCGTGAGAGTTTCCTTTTTTTCACATCGAATCATTCCGATAATGTATATGCTGCATCGCTGGTAGTGCATGCATCACGATGATCTCGTGCACTTTTGGAAAGCCCAGGAATTCCAAATTTCTGGATCTCTGTCGTGAATCAACTTTGAACCGCCATCAAGGTCCCCTGACAGATCGATCTCTCATATCATTTAATTTCCGTTGCCGTCGTCTAGTCAATGATGCACGTTTTTTGTGATGAAGTTCTTTCCCATTTTCCTCATGCTTTTGACCGAAACTCAAATCACTACCATAATTCAATTGGAAAGCTTGCGCCGAAGATCACCTGTCACATCTTTAGCAGCTCCTCCCGTGGTCATCCATGGAATCCAATGATGATACAAAGATCTCACCGATTGGGTAAGAACCCCAAAGAACCCGTGTAGGTATTTACTAGGGAGCCCATGCCCCTGGAATTTGACAGGCAGTGACAGGTCCCACGGATATTAAAATATACAGGGGCAAGCCACTTCCCCTCATTCTGTCTTACAAGGTGTACAAGTGCCAGCGAATAAGAGAAGAAGAGTTATTACTAAACACAAGTCATCTTCTTAGAAACCCTCGCTTGCGAATTATATCCTCTACCAGACTACCAAAGTTTTACGTGTTACACTACTTTTAATTATTCTATGTCACTGGTTTTGGTAGGTGAGTTCGTAAGGTGGTATGATACAACTCAGCGATACATATTAAACCTTAAACATGGGTCGGATATACCCTGTTCCCTCTTATCCTCCGTCCATGTTCGTGATGGTTCTCGCTGCAGAACCCAGAAGTGGGAGCGAAAACTTAGCAACAAATCTCGACCGCTCAAAAGCTCAACGTCTGGTAATGCTCGGTTAGACGGTACTATCCCATGCAGGTGCTCAATATGCCATCTGCACTTCACAATCCTACCCAAGCAGTCAGCGGTGTTTACCCGTTATCAGGCAAAGTCAAGAACCGCTGTCACGGCCGAACAGGGCCTGTTGACATTGATAGCGTGGACCTGGAAAATCGTGTGCGTGTGAAATAATATAGCTAGATGGTGTAAGCCGAATTCTGCTTCTTCTAACCCTTCTCAACTTCCAATTATCGAAGCACCACAAACCGTTTGATACCGAAGCGCTTTTATCTGACAAGTACAAGCACTGGAGGATCGAAAACGCGGGGTATAGAGGCAGTGAAGAACCCACATTGTGGGGTTTGTTGGAAATCTGGGGAAAAGCTTTGGCTTTGGAGATTTTTGAGACATAGTCCACATTCTGCGTCCACTCAGCATTTGGAAAAAAGTTTACTGCACAGTTTATCTGCGCTGGTAAGTGTGTGGCTCCTCCAATTCATAAACTGTGAGATTAGCTAACTTATTTTTTGCTTTGATAGCTGTTATTTTATTGTTCTTCGAGACTTGATACCAAATTCCCCAACGCAGACGAGAAGCGAAATGGAGCATCAACACCACGCCAAAGTAGAGGAGCCATTTGGTGGACGACATCTGGTTCGCAGGTACACATGAACGGGATCAAGAGTCCCATCAAATTGCTAATTTAATAATCAGTCATGCTCACGAAGAAGATATCCCTGGAACAGTCAATCTACTTGCTGTTGGTTCGTCACTCCCCAATCCCACTCTGGAGATCAATTTCTGATGACAATATGTGCGAACAGAGGGAGATGATACGGCTTATGGGCAAGCTCTGTTTCCTGTTCCAGCAGATGACCCAAATGATCCTCTTCAAGTATACACATTCCTTCGACACATAGTGATACAACGGAAACTGACTTGCAAAATCATAGTGGTCAAATTTTAAGAAAACAATGATTCTTGTGATTTGTTCTGCTTACTCTTTCCTCGGAAACTCGGCTTTACTTGGCCCATCTGTTTACATCGGACTCTACTCGGAAGAATTTGGCGTGACGCCAACAGATGCTTCTGGATTGATATCTTACCCCAATTTGGCTTTTGGTTTTGGTGAGCCCACCCTTGGGTTCAACTTCCAACTCAATCAATATTTCTAACCATTATCTGTTGCTTGTAGGAAGCTTACTTTTGGTGCCACTTTATTTGAAAATTGGTCGTCGACCCGTTATGTTGGGAAGTTTATTATGCGTAAGTTATTTTGCTTCCCTAAGACCTCCGGTAGCTAACATTTAGTGATCAACTAGTTTCTAGGTGGTTTAATTGGGGCCTCCCGAGCCACCTCGTTTCAAGGTCTAATGATTGCTCGTGTTTTTCACGGCTTGGGTTCTGGTGTTTGCGAGGCTCTCCCGGTACAACTTGTCAACGATATCTTCTTCTTGCATGAAAGAGGGAAGAGAATTGCATACTACACTGGTAAATATTCGACCTTTCCTCCGCCTATCGGTACAGCCGTAGAAAACAGAGCGAGCTGACAATTCTTGAACAGTTTGTCTCTGTCTCGGCGCCACCGGGCCCTTATACGCCGGATATATGTTGGCAGGGGGTTATAGCTGGCGTCTGTTTTTCTATGTCGAAACCGCATTTGCGGGTGCTCTCTTTGTCCTTGCTTTTTTCTTCGTTGAAGAAACGTCTTATAAACGCCACGTCACTTTGACTCCCGCTCCCTCCTCCCCAACTACATCTCAGATGGGAGAAAAAAGTGACGCAGGCGATACACAAGTAGAAGAAGCTGTGCCTATACGTCCTGTTCGAAAGACATTTTTGCAGACTTTGAAGCCATTCAATGGAATTGATCATGACGCAGAGTTCTTCATGACAATGGTTAGACCGTTCACCTATTTCACTGTTCCAGCCGTGTTCTGGGTTATTACTACATATGGTGAGTTTTACTTCCGCTGCATTCTAATATGAAGAGAAGGTAACAAGTTTAGGAATCTATATCGGTCTCGGAGCTTTGGCATTCAATTATACGTTCCCCTTGAAAATCGTCGCACCACCATACAACTGGAAACAAGTAAGTCTCATTTCCTCCCCAAAGTTTCCATAGAGATTCTAACACTTCTCCCCTAACAGGAAAACACCGGTCTCATCGCTGTCGCAAATGCAGTAGGATACTTCTGCGCTATTCCTTTCACATTCACATCTGACCGTCTCGCGGCCCACCTAACCGTAAAAAACAACCACATCCGCGAAGCCGAAATGCGTCTTCCGGTCCTCCTCCCCGCAATGATTATTGCCCCAGCAGGCCTTGTGGTCTACGGTCTCACAGCACAAAACGACCTCCATTGGATCGGTTACATGTTCGGAGTATCAATGGTAAACTGGGGTGCCTACTTTTATTTCTCCTTCACACTGGCTTACGCAGTTGATTCATACAACGCAAATACGAGCGAGATGTTGATTGCTATGAATTTGGGTAAACAGGCTATTAGTTTCGGAATGGGACTTAAGTTGTTGGATTGGATTTTGGAGAGAGGTTACGCAGTTGTCATTTCAGGGATCTTCTGCGCACTCTTGCTGGCTAATAATTTGGCACTTGGGATCTTCTGGTTTTTTGGGAAGAAGATTAGGATTTTTACAAGTCAGTCTTGGTTGGGCGGGATGCACAGAAAGACTCAGGGGGAGAAATTGACTCACTGAGTTCACGACGGGTGGGGTTTAGATACTAGGATAACCTGGGGGTGGTTGATGCTGCTATCCACTTCTTAGGATTCTGTTTAAAGTCAACAGGCAATCTTTACGAAAGTATAGTATATTTATCGGGTAAGTGTTTCTTACTACGATTAACCATGGATCGTGGGTCATTAAGGCAGCAAGTGCTACTAGTGCGCGACATTTCTCATCAATCTTTTTAAACTTCAATTTTGAGCAAAACTAAAAATCTAACACATTTTCTATGTAATAAAAGCAAGCCAAAACAAGTCGCAAACTCCTAAAATGCTTATGACAGCCTAATTTGTGGGTAGGTAACCCATGTAGATCTTCGTAGTCTCCATCGCTACATCACATCAACTCTACAATTCTCTCTTTATCTACACCCCAGAATCCTCTTGAACAAGGTTTGCAGAAGTCACGTAGGCATCCCAGTTGGAACAGGTGCCGTTGATGGCGCTCACGTCCATGACAGCACCCATCTCGGACTCACGCTCGAGGAGCTGGAGTGCGAAACCCTCAGATGTGTGCCATGCGATGTGGCAGTGCATGAGCCAAGCACCTGGGTTATCAGTGTAAAGAGCCATGACCATGTATCCGTTAGCAGGTAACATGGCAACATCTCTTCGAGGGCTGTTGGTGGTAGTCAAGGTGACAGTGTCGGCGTCATAAGTACCAGTTCCTTGTGCCAAGACCCAAAAGTCGTGACCGTGGAGATGGATTGGATGTGCCTGTGCGAAGGTAGTTGAGATAATAAAGTAAACCCATTCGTTGGCATTTGGGAGTTCGACAATATGTTCGTCCGTTGTCCAGGTATCGTTGGCCTCGGCAACAGCCAAGACAGTTGGATAATCCCCTAGAAGATGGGGGAGTCAGCATTGCCTATCAAAAGATGTCTCGGGATACGGCACAGGATAAATGCTAGGGTTCAGGAATGATCCAGTAGTGAATTAGGAGTGATTCAAGATAAAGAAAGTGGGAGAATAGTGTCCCCATTACCTACATTGGGATAAGAAGGAAATGCCAGCCATGTACCAAAGAACGGCATTGTTGACAAGACCAAGGGTTACGGCTTCCTCGTCTTCGACAGTGAAATCGGTAGAAGCAACAAGTGAGAGGTATGGTACAATAGTTCCAATGGTTTCATCATCACAGGAGTCAGTGAGAGCTGTGTAAGCGCTGGTGGTTGGGTCTGAGGTAGAAGTGCTGTCGTAGCGGACTATCCCAAGAATGTTGTCCACGTTATCATTGTCAGAGCAGGATTCTTGTGGGATTGCTCTCATCCAAAAGTCGCCGGTGGTCTCGGAAGCAGTAACGATAACATCGTATCTCTGCCCCATTCCAATGCTCAAGTCAGTAGTATTGTAAGGGACGATTGGAACGAAATCGGTGGAGATAACCTCCATTGTGTGGTTGTCGATGGTGAAACGGAAGTGAGTATCGGCTGCTCCATTAACTAATCGTAGACGGTATTTTTGACCAGCGACGAAGTTGGTTGTGAATCGGGAGCCAGTAGTTGTGCCATCGTCATCTGTGTAGGTATTCGTTCCGTTTATTAAGCAATTTGGGGAAGTTGGGGGCCCTGATGTGGCTGCTTCCAAGGTTAAGACATCAGCAGTCTTGTGACTCCAGTCGTTGAGGAATAAGTTTCCAAGATCCTCATCGTAGTTGGCAGATGCTGGACCATTGATAATAATTCCACCGGCAACTCCATCCCAAGCTTGAACCTATATGCAAGTCAGTATGATGGTTTGGCAATGGAAAGAGGTAGGGTTTACATAGAAGTGAGAGTGGTACCAAGAAGAACCATATTGAGTTGCTCTCCATTCGTATGTGAAGGAATCTCCAGGTGCAATAGGACATTGCGTAACGGATGGAACACCACTGAAAGTAGTTAGTATATGTTCTTCTCGTTAAACCAAGAGCTGGGAAGAGTGAAGAGGATAAAACACCCCTCGACCACTAATAATCGAAGTTTGCACACAGGGAAAAAGGAAAACTACTCACTCCATGTAGTTGGTATAATTTTGTCTGATTCCATGGAAATGAATGCCGGTACCATTGTTCTGCATACTGTTGGAAACGTGGACGACTAATTGCTGTAAGCCTCTGGAGCACGCTAAGCGAGGTGAGGTTTCGGCGACTGCACGAAGATAACTTACTGACTGTATCACCCCAATCGGCAATAATTGTTGGACCTGGGAAAGATCCGTTCACGGTGAGACCAATTCTTTCGATTCCATCTGGAGCCACGGTTCCATTCTGAATATCGAACCAATACTCTCGGGTGACTCCGGTATCAGGGACGACCTAATGGGTTTAATCATCAGCAGGAACTTTGTATTTTTTGTGATCCGTTTCAACTACTCACATCGTAGTAATTGGTGCTAAGATCGTAGTCTCCCCAGCATGATCGGTCCTCGGCACTGTTGGTGCATCGTTTGGAGATAGTCCTCTCCGCTAACAAAGGATTGGGAGCAGCCAAAACTGTAGGTATGGCAATCGAGGCCCAAAGCAAAGAAGACAGAAACATTCTGAAAAGTAGGAAAAATGACGGAAGGAAAAAGATGAAAGTAGGAGAAGGTGGTGAATGAGTGAGTGACTGGAGAGGGTGAAGAATGAAGAGTTGAAGGAAAGACGAATTATATATCAAATTGTTTGACAGTTTTCAACGTCCCGGAACTCGGAATCGCATTCTTGGAGGCTTCATGTCTGGTCGAGTCGATACCCGAAGCCATTCCAAGATGTCGTTCCCCCGTACAGACCGCGTAATCCAGCTTTGACGCAAACTAAGCTGTTCAATTGTGCAAGGTGGTCATCCTGCGCCACTTTCAAAGCTTGAAGACATCAAGACATACTGACCAAAGGTGGGACTTCCCGTTAGAGATCAATCGTTCCTAAAATGGACAGCATCTTTTCGATTGTGGCCAACTTCATCCAATCCACGGCCAAGTAAATTAAAACAATACCCCGCAGCCGCAGCTAACCCACAGATAATCTTTTTCCGAAAAGCTTAAACGCACTAAAGAATATAATGCACCACCATGTAAATTTGTTTCACCGTCCAATGTCGACGGTATCGCTGACGACTCGGGCTCAGTTCAGTCAGGATAACCGGCACGGTGGAAAGATATACTCGGATACACGGCAAAAGGGGCTGTGGTTGGAGTATCCTTGACGGTGATCTCCCAAATATGCGAAGAAGCTTATTTGAAGCATGCTTCATTGAATTTGCGGCAATGAAAATCACATCTTGTACGGAGGTAATAAAATTGCCAGAGAAGCTCAAAGTGTAGTATTTACGGTGCATTTTCAAATACACCTAAAAGTTTACCCTGTCAACTAAAGAAATGCCTAGGTATCATCTGTTTATTTCCATCGCGAATATTTTATGAAAATCAATCGGGGGCGGCATAGCTTCGGCTCCACAAGATGGTCGATGCTTCAATTTTCGCTTAAATGTTTCTTTCAACACTCTCTAAGGGTCGATAAAACGGGGCCGATTTTGACACCTTCATCAAAGCCACAAAATCATGAAATATTCAGCAACCTTTAGAGAAAAAGATATAAGACTTAGTCTCTTGATTAATTATGGCTAGAGGAAAATTTCTAGACTTTTTTATATTTTTGCGACGTCTTTCAGGACGTTGGTTGGACTTCAGATGGGCTGGTGCACGGGTGTCAAAATTGGCCCGGAATTATCGACCCTTAGAGAACACTTTGGGAAAGGGTTCCGAAATCACGGGTAGCTCCTTCTTCTGGGTCCTCCCGGTCTCGAAAATTTTCCCCAGCTGTGTTTGATCTTTGACTTCTGTTTTTTATTTTTACATCCCAGCAACGATCTTCGTCTGAACACCAATTTGTGTAAGGCTGCCGCTACCCGGATGAAAACACCGCGTCACCAAACAGGGGCAGACGCAAAAATAAGACGTCACTTCTGCATTAGGAATACCGATATCGTGAACTTCATCGAATAAATTGTCTCTGAAATTGTATACATAGGTCGTTATCTGCTGTGTTGATATGTTTTCCACTCCCTCACCCTCTCCCTCACTGACCTTTCTTCTTGTCAATTTCCTTGTCAATCTCCTTGCCACTGCTACTTTCTAGCACTTTCCTCTTCAAACACCCTTGATTTCTTTTCAACATGCTTTTCACCAATATCATCTCCGCCTTGCCATTGGTAGCATCCTTATGCTCTGCCTTCCCACAGCAAAAGAGAGCACTCACTGACACCTCGCTGTACGCCTACGGAACCAACATTTCCGGAATTCCAATTGTTTACAGCAGTGGTACTTTCTTCTCAAGCTGTCACCAAATACTTCATAGCTGACTTATTCTCTATCTCAGGCCTCGCATATATTTCCGACGACAATACCACGTTCTCCTCCCTTTCTTGGAACATCAGCAAGTCAGCAGGCACAGAATGGATTGCTAAGTCTTCCAACGGTACCAGTGTCGGAAGCTTTTATATTGTTGACGGCGCCTCCACATACGAACAAGCCGGATTCATAGGATCTGGTGAGACCACTACTTTCAATGCGACGACAATTGGCTTTTCCATGTTTGGAGGACAAGTGGTTTTGCAGTCTGGAAATTCTCTCGAGAGTACCTTCTGGGCTAAGGAAACAGGCACTGACGGTGCCTGGGCCTTGATGTGGAACTCGGCTGGCACAACTCAAGACAACAGCATCCCCATCACTTTGAAGAACCTGGCACCTTCCACCAGTACTTGAGTGTAACTCGAGAACTATAAATTTGCGGTGTATACAGAAGCGTGGACATGGTCAAAGATAGTTTGATATGGTTATGGTGGGCGTTTGATTTTAAGACAAAGGTGATTCTGGCTCTTCGTTTTTCTGTATCCTTGTCAATACACATATAGAATAACACAAAAAAAATTGGGGTACAAATTTGTTAGACTACAGTCTTCTCTTATCCTTTCTGAGGCTACAAAATCACTCGAAATCGCTGTTGAAATGAGAGCTGAATTTTCCTCCTCCCAGAATTCAAAGAGGCGAAAGCTTTCAGAAGAGTGTGTTCAAATAAATTCAATTCAAACGCCTAGTTTTTAACTAGGTGTTATAGAAAAATTAGACTCTGCATGAACTTTCTTTATGTCAACATCAAAAAAGTACTGTACTAAAAAATCAACTTACAAAGTTTTCTTACTTTTCAAGTTCATGAATAGCAAATTCCGTCTGTTTTCCCTGTTTGATATGAGATGGCAACTTGTTCTTCTTTCCAAACCCAGTCATCCTGAAAGCTAAATTTCTCCAAAAACCCTTCTCCCCTTCTTTGAATTCCTGTGGATTTCGGAGATGGGTGCCTTTGACTTCGGAGTGGTATGGCTTCTTGGTTTTCGAATTTTCGGAGGCTGCTAGAGTTTGAGACAAAAGATCTTGATGCCTCAGGAGATCGTCTTGAAGTGACTTCATGCGTTTCTCTTGGATTGAATTCTGCTTCCGTAGTTCTTCTTCAAGATCGTGCTTTTCTTGGACCAAATTTGCGCGCACTCCCTCAACCTCGTCCAATTGTCTTTGAAGCACCGATAACGCCTTGTTCTTTTCGCCAAGATTATTCCCAGCCTCTTCCAACTTATTCTCGAGTTTCCCAATTTCCTTGTCCTTGAGAGAAAGTTTCGATTCCATTTTATTTTGAAGTGTTTCCAACTCCTCAGAATTCTTCGACTTCAAAGCAGCAGCTTGTTCCAAGGCCGCATCTCTTTCGTCTGTCAGTGTAGCTTTTGCCTTTTCTGCGAGCTTTAAAATGCCATGCTCAAACTCTGGGTCTTGCTTCACAGTCAAATTCTCCGGGAGCTTGCCTCCTCCACCAGTACCGAACTCAGAGACGGAGGAAGAAGTGTTCCTGATTTTGGCTTCCAGCTCTTCAATACGGTTTGCCATAATCTGCAACTTCTCCCTTTCCCGGTGCAACTTAACTTCAAGGCTCTCCTGAGCAGCAAGCTCGCCAGTTGCATTTCCCAGTATTCTTTCCCATTCTGTGATAACTGTCCATTGCTGATCTGTGTGCCATTGACAAACCGCAACACTCGCCAAGTCCTGAAGATAATGTGCTGCTCTGCTGAGTGGTTCTGCTTCCATTTGTTGAAGTATCGCACGGACACGTTTGAATTGTTCGCCCTCAATCTTCCACCCGCATGCGTTTCCCGCAGCATTCCTGCAAATGCCACGTAAATTGATTGTGTTTCCGCGATGACCGATTCCCAGAGTTGTATAAGCGTCCCATTGTCGGTAGATCGTGAATTGCTGGAAGGCTTGAGAGGACGACATGATTTCGAGGTTTGTGGAGTGGGTTTGTATTTAATTTCATGACGAATGTGTCTTTATAGTATGTCAGAAAACCTTGAACAGTACTCGGAATGAACTTTCAACAAACCTTCTCGTGGGTTGTGCAACGCTCCGAGCTGAGTTGAAGGATCAATGAAAGTAAGCCACCAGCGGCTAATACTGGCCACCGCCCACACCACGCAATACTACCTCATATTCCACAACTTAACTTTGATAAGAGTTTCCTTCTGTGGTCATACGATTGATATATAAAACTATTGGCACACATCAAGGTGAGATTGTCTGCAACCTTTGAGGAGGAATTATGAGTACAATGTACTTCCGCGCTTAAGTATGCCGTCCAATAAAAATCCCAATAAGGCTGAAATAAGCGAGTTTTGTACTTCTCGTTCAAGCTTACATTATCGTTTTCTTTTTTGGGCCACTGCAGGCTTGTTTCAATAAATGCGAGAGTTGAGGCTGCCATTCCCCTTTTTGTAAAGGTCCACGAACTGCGAAGACGCGTCCAAGAAATGAGTGTGGTAACATCCGATTCCGATCCCATAAATCGGAACCGCATCATGAGAATTTGCAGTCGATATCATAAGACTCGCAATAAAAACCGAAGAGAAATTGAACGGTATGATTCTTGCGATTTTGGCCTCGGCGGGCAGCAAGCAAAGATGGGCATATATGGTGGTATTAAAACTCGTTATTTTACATGAAAAGCAAATATTAATTCGGAAAAACAGTGTACAACTTTCCTCTTGTGACATGCTGCACATCCTGCCTGTCCGTAACAGCCAAGACACCTATTTCCCCCTGTCCAAGACTAATGTCACCATACTTGATAACACGATCTTTCATTAACCTTGACGTCTCCAATCCGTTCAAATGTACGCCTCCTTCTAATCCGCCTGCAAAGCGACTTTCTTGAACTAAAGACGAAACATAACCTAGATAATCTGGTGTGATCGTTCGTCGTCCATATACAACCCCTACGATTGCGGCCATAAACATCATGTAAGAGGACAAAGCAAGAAGGGTTACCCAAGGTATTGAACTCTTATACGCCTTCCAGGGAATCGTGCTGTTTCCGACGACGGTAAATACTGTCGTAGCATTCCGCATCATTTCTGTCATCTCACTGGGGTTGCTAGGCGGGGTCCACGAAGGATGGAAAAGTACCAATCCCTTTGATGTTGAATCGAAACCCAAACTCACCCCCGTAAGATATTTACTCTCGTCATACATCATAGAATATGTACAGGAATTCAATAGCTGCGAGAGTCCTCTACCGAAAGCAGCCAGTGGCAGGCGCAGAAAAGGGCTTTCTTCCTGATTGGCCCAAGCGACGGTTGCGGACTGTACATATGCTGCTTCCTGGTTGAAGAGATAATTATTTGTGAGCTGTATTGACTGTGATTGAAGAACAGAGGCACGGGTGGTGTTTGGAAGAAGGTTGCCAATTGCTCTCCAGATACTTGGCAGCGCAAGCATAGATATATTTATTGGGCTGTGGGGAAGTTTCGAGTAGCGTTGGCGAACGACAGAAAACTCTTGAGAAATTCCATGTTGCGTATATTTGATCTCTGACTCAACATAGGCCTGAATTGGGCTGCAGAAGATATTTGTCACATTAGCCACTCCAGTCCAATCCTGAAATAGAAGCGTACCCCTCTCGAATCCATTTTCAGGTAGATTTGTCGGTAAAAAGTCAAGATAAGCCTGTGACCCTCCAAACTTTTGACTGCTATTCATCAATCTCGAGGCATCAAACCCTCTATAGCCAATAACCCACGGGTCGTCTTTTGAGCGATTTCTCCAAGTGACGTAAGGACCTCCTGTAGAGAGCAAGAACTCCGAATCGAGCTCGTCAGGCCATCCCGGCCTCTGGTTATTGTTTCGAACCTTCATACTGGTATTCATTTTATGACAATCCAGCTCCATGTACGTCGACTCGAGACGGAAAGTTGTGTTTCCCTCGGCAAAAAACCCGTCTACAGGCACCCCAAACAAAGAAGAGTAATCCAGAATACCAGTTTTGTATTGATCCACCATCCTCCATCCTTCACTATCCGATGGCCCAGGAATACGCGATTGATACGGAATTTTGACGTTCCCCCAACTGTCGACCGCACTTTGCTTCACAGTTGTGGGAGCGAGTAGTGAAGCACCATACAAGGCATTGAACTGGGAGGACCATCCATCAGCGGTTCCTGGTGAGCGATCGCCTCGAGTATTAATATAGCTAACAAAGGTGGTTTTTTGGGTTGATTTTTCGGTCATCGTCAAAATATGGAGAAGCGCTTGACCGCCGAGTGGCGATAAACACCAAAGAAAAACAAGACCCATGCTGATAACGTTGAAACTTCGTATTTGAACAAAACTAGTCATGGTCCCAAGCAGGCTTCGGCTAGCGTTAAGTTGTTCTAGCATTCCTATTGAAGCTCCGTTTTCGAGCTTCCAGGAGGCATATTTCATGGCTGCCCGACTGAATATTGCCGCGAAACAATACGGGAACAATGTGACAGCCTACACTCGAATTGTTAGGACTAGTATCAGAATCGAGAACGTCGAATACTCACCACGTTGATGACTTGCACAAGCCGTTTATACGCAGAGCCATCTCCGATTGGTTTCTGGTCAATGCTGGTTACAATGAAAGCGATGGCCAAAAATGGTAGAGGAAGAATTAGAAAAACCACGTCGGCTGAAAGATGTAGATACCGTTGGTTTTTCGACCTTTCCAGGATGTGAGGCCCGGAGGTCTCGTCATTATCGGGATTTCCCGTGAGTTGCTGGCTAGAGTTCTGCAATGCTAATAATTGTATAGAATCACTATCTTGGGTATGATATCGGATATGGGTTCGAAATCCGATTTTTTCTGACTTTTCTTTTCGTTCCATCATGGATATCTCCAAATTAACGTGACCTCGTTGGCGTTGTGGGTTTCTCCGGGCAACTGGTCCTACCACCATAATTTCAAAGGGCCATCGACTTTATCAATCATGCCTCCTACAATCCAGGATTTTCTACAGTGTATGATCAAGCGCCGCTCTCTTACCTCGTACCTTGCTCCAACGAGGCGCAGCTTGATTGAAAAATCACAAGACATCCAATGGTATAACTCAAAAATAAGTGACCAGAGTGATTTGATCCTTCGATGGTGCTTCGATGGCCTCCTTGCATACGTCTTCATTTGTCCTGCATTTATTATGTACGTACTTGAGGAAACCTTGTTTCGGCTTCAGAGAATGTGTATGAAAATGATGGAAAACGAGGCTGCGAGGTTACTCAAATAATTTGTGGGATTGAATCCTTTGAAACAAAATGACTTCTCAACACGGTTGAAGAAGGATGTTCGCGATTAAAAAATCGTCCCGAGATCTCACCGCTTTGATGGCAGAAACCTTGCTTCCCTTTTCCCGCGAACCAACATCAATAGTCACTCGCGCTGCTAATGCTGAAGAAACAACACCCTTGAACCAAATAGGACTCATGTTAATATAATTGGCATATGCCACCTCCCGACCCGAACAACCTCAACAAAACGATCGAAACAATTATATCGAAACTCTCATTCTAGACCTCCCAGGCACACTCTTGTATTGAAAGCCTCGAGCCACATATCTACAACAGACTTGGAAATCCGTATAACGTTTACCAACTTTGAAAAGAAGTTGGCATCATGACCAGAAGCGATGGCTCGAATACATACCTGCCTTTCGAGTATGAATGGGCCATAAGAAGTTCGAGTTGATCGATCAAAGACAGAATACCACGGCAGAATTGTCCTTACAACAAAGTTCCCTCGCCCCCCGCTATTTGTTTTCGAGGGCGATGAATTGTGTATATTGAAGGGAGGGGGGAGGAAGGGGGTTATACTCTCGCGGCCGACTGGAGGTGCCTTCCTTTCTTCGCTTTCTTCCTTCTCGCCATGGCGAGAAATCGAGTTGCCGTAAGAGCGAAGGAGCGATCAAGTCAAGTGGTGTTGCGTTGGGGTCCAAGTCGAGTCGAGATCGCACGTCAGGTTTGAGGTCAGCGAAGGAGCGACCCTTTGCTCTCGAACCCGATTCTCGACCTCGACCTTGACACTGGTGCCCACAGCAACAGTTTAAATAGCATACCCGACGCCAATTCCGTGGAGACACGAACCACACAACCCATATCGAGCTCTTCGAATTTCGACTCACATCCCTCCCACCACGATTGGCACATGCCAACCCATAAAGCCAAACAGCGACAACCAAAAAGTCGATATATTGAATTTGGGCGTTTTCTGGTATCGCGAGGGATTGCACTTATAGTCCGGGTCTCGAATTGGGAGTTGGGAGCGTACTTTCCCACCGGACAACCCGTTTGTTCCCTACAAAACACCATATTATTTCCGCCAACTTGGACTATAGGGGGAAAATAGCGGGCGCAAGGGCGAAAGGCGACCGCTCGGATCCGCACACGATCCCAGAACATGGATGGGAAACAGGGAGGCATACATGGTTTCGTGATATTAGGGAATTGTTGAACCGATTTGCCCAGTTTTATTGTCACTAGTGTGGCCTTGAATTTTGGATATGACAAGAAGTATTCGGAAATATCTAGTGGGTTTATATTTTTGAATACAACACAAGATCAAGTGGATAATACTTCATGATATTTAATTTCTATCTTCTGCCATTCATCTTGTCTCTCTCTCTTTCTTGCCACTTTTTACCCTTTTTCTTCTTTGCGAGTCAATTATGGAAAGAATATCTTTTCAAGTCAACTGCCTGTACTATGATTATCCAGCAAGCAAGACGTTGGCAAATCACCGTCAGCGATTCGCACGTTGACATATACATACATTCGTCAACCATCCAAGTAGTATGCCTAAGCAGCTCACGCTCACCTAAAGCATTTCTCTCTGCCAACTTACAATTTCCTTACATACAAAGAATAGCTTTAATGTCATCATTATGTTGTTTAATTACACACAGCTCTGATCTCTGCTCTGGGGCTTTAGGTTGAGAATCGCGGGGTAGCGGTGGGGTCTCCTAGGTTTCCCCGCGTGGGGCTTCACCCATCTCCGCCCATATCTCCGTTCACATCTGTAATCTCAGGAGTCCTCAGTTACACGTCAGTTAACCACTGGGTGTAGAAATAATAGAGGCCTCTAATTACAAATTTGCACTCGCGAACAATGGTTCTCAACCATCCTACACTGTGGCCTCTCCTCGGTCTGTCAATCCCCTCAACGAAAACAACACAATACCGCAACCTCCAATATGCCACCATTGAATCCAGATTTAGCGATCCCGTCTTATTCTCCCCTCCCTCACCCCCTCCTACAAAAGAATTTGATGCCACGAAGTTCGGGCCTAGCTGTCCGCAACATCCCGCTTGCTTCAAGTATGATTTGAGTCTTGTGGGCGAGTCACGAGAGTTGGAGAGGGAGATGGAGAGGAGAGTCAATGAGGAAGGTGCTGGTGTACATGATGAACTAGGGTGTGCAAACTTGGTTGTTGTTGTTCCTGAAAGTGTCAAGAAGGAGGAATTGCTTCCTGTGATGGTTTGGTATGTGAACATACTCAGTGGGATGAAGATTGAGGATGCTGATTGGTTTTAGGGTCCATGGGTAGCGTTTCCCTTCAATGACATCAATTGAGTCGCATATTTAACGATGGTTAGTGGTGGCTTTTCGGGTGGAAGCAATTCCTGGCCACAATATGGTATGTTCAATACTGGAGTCTTGTATTCCAGGATACTAATTGATACTTAGATCTCTCCAAGTTCGTACAGACATCTATAGAAATCGGAAAACCAATCGTTGGCGTTTCTATAAAGTAACCGCTCCCCCATCTAGTTGCCCTTCCCGAGGCGTCTGCTTATGATTTGCGAAGCTATCGATTGGGCCCTTTTGGATTCCTCGCTTCATCTGAGGTTGGAGCTAGGGGCAATTGTGGATTGAAAGATCAAGCTTGTGCTTTTCAATGGGTATGTAATAATTTCAATCTTTTCAAACATAATTTATGAGAAATTTAAGAATGATAAGACGTAGATTAAAAACCACATCTCCGGATTTGGAGGTGATCCCAACTCTATAACTGCATTCGGTGAGAGTGCAGGCTCAAGTAAATATTACCCCTCGTGCTCTTTTCCTCTCTTCTTCCCTTCCGTTCTCTCTCAATCGATATGATTTCCAAACATCTAAATAACCCGAAACAGTCTGTCTAACAACCCACCTCCACACCCAACTCTCCACTCCCCTCTTCAATCGTCTAATCGCCATCTCTGGTGACCCAACACTCCGACGCCCAAATCCCATTTTCAAGCAGACATCAGCTACTTTCAATATGCGATTCAAATTTTTCCAAGATGTACCTACCAAATCCTTTCCGGGCATCAATAACAGTGAGAAGTTATTTCGAAATCTCCCAGCAGAGGAGTTGGCTATGAAATTGCCACCATTTGGAGCTTGGGCTCCGACTATCGATGGATCCTATATAAAAAAGGAAATAACAATCCAACAAATTGCCAATGAGCAATGGACAACTGGGAAACCGGAATGGTGTGAGAAGGTTCTTATTGGAGATGCTTTGGGTGATGTATTTTCCCTCTTTGCTTATTCCTTATGAAACACTTTTATGGATAAAGGCTGACGAATGTAATCAGGCAACGGTTCTTCACGACCGACTCCTCCATCTCACTTCTGAACGATTAATTTCTCGTCTTTGGAAATGTTTAGAGGATACCTTTCCCCGGAAAGAAACTCCGAATTGGACAGACTTGACGACTCGAATATTTCGCGCTTACAACCTGCCGATAAGCGACGAGGAGGAAAGGAGTAAGAGCAGGAAAGAAGTCTATGACGGGATGCTGGAGTTGATGTCGGATTTGAGATTTCACATGCCTTCTGTGGCTATGCAACGAGGTTGGGGAGAGAAAGTGGATAGATATGTATGGGGTGTTGTGAGTTTTGTCTTCTTTTCTTTGTCTACCAACTCCCATGCACCCAAAAGCGAGGGAAAATTAACATCCCTCAGCCAAATCCCCATTCCAACTCCAAGTTCTCCGGATACCCATGCCACGAACTCGAAGTCGCGTATTTATTTCAAAACTTCCCTTTCCCATCTCCCTCAAAGAAAGAGGAGCAAACACCGACACCCATACAAATCGGTAAACAATTAGCCTCAGCATTTATAAATTTCGCTCACGGTCACGATTACAATTCTTCCATCGCCCTTCACTCCCTTCAAACCTCACCCTCATCCTCTCCGTCACATGCGTTACAAAGATTACAAGCAGTAAAAGCACATCTCGAGCCTCCCAGAAACACCCATAACCCATCATCCAAAGCAACAAATGATGCCGAACTTCTTTATATCTCACCCTCCCAAGGAGTTACGCGAATCCACGCTGGAACTTGGGATAAGAGATATAACTGCAGCCGAGAGGAGTTATGGAATTCGATATCAGTGGAGAAGTGGTATTTATTAGGGGATTTGATGCAGACTTCTGCGTATTAAAGGGCTGTGAGACAGGGGATATTATGAGGGCTCAAGGAATAAAGAGGTTAACAGAGGAAATGGAAAATAGCATTGATGGGAGGAGGGTAATTAGTTTATAGGATTGGTAGTGGAATCTGCTAGAGTATAATAGAAGGAAACTCATGACTTACCAACGAAGAATCAAGTGATTAGAGGGGAAGTAGTATGCTTTTTTCACCCACCATGGAATTGACCAATTATCTTACTACTTTAGTAAGTCTAGTACTTTCAACTATGAAATTATACTGTTCGAGAATAGTTAGGTGAGTTAATTAATCGAAGCAAAGTTTCGAGTATTAATCACCTCTCAAAGCTGTATTTATTTAATATTAAAATGGAAGAAAGAAAGTTCAGCTGTCCCTTCGTATGTGCAGGGGGGATGGACTGGCAGACCCTTTCAAAGTAGCCTTATTAGCAAATTACAAGATGTGTCTAGATAAGATTTGAAATACATTTTTCTTTTCTTGTGTTTCTACAGTCACGTTTCTATTTGCTTGTTTGGTCTTCACTTTGAGCCTGTCGATAAGTGTATTGTATATGTCCAAACCTAAGAATGGCCAATGGCCTCGTACCTATTGCTCAGTTTCTAGGTTGATGAAATGGGGAAGACACGACTGGTTCCCAATGATGCCAGTGTCTCACGGTTCAAAATCTAGGTCGAGATCGTTCATTCCTATCCAGGAAGTCAAGCCGAGAACAATTTCCAACGCTGCCACCCGACTCGGGTCTCCTCCTTTCATCCCATGTTGTCTTACCCCGTACCATATGGCGAGCAGCGAAAGTCCGGAAAGTAAGGCGCGACTGTAACTAGAATCCGAAATCGCATCCATCCTGGTTCCAGTCTCTACCTGATATTCCGATTCGGAAACCCTAATTCATGGTTTGTGTTTATGTGAAAGAGGGTTGAAATACACGGCTCTTTCAGACATGGCTTTTTTCTGCTTTCGTGAAGCTCTGTGATACCTTCAGGCTCGACTTACTTATGAGGCGTTGAGATGATAAGAGCTATTAGAGTCCTCTAATCGTCCATTGCACTTGATAAACTTCTTTTGCTTCCATTAGACCCGTGCAACAAATAAATTGGGCAACAGTGGAGCAAAAAAAGGTTAATTGCTGTATCGGTAAATGAAATGAGTTTCATACGAGCTCTTTCTATGCTACTGTGACAATCTATCTTTATTATTTTCCTCAACCCTCTTCATTGCTTCGGCTGCCTCCTTAGCAGCTAACTTAGTTCGTTTTTCAAGCTCCTCAACACCACTTATCCACTCGAATCTCTTTCTCCAATATATAAATCTCTCTCTCGAGGATCCATCTTTTCCTCCCTGCTTATGCCAGTCTGTCTTATTGAACTTATAACGCTCGTAACCAATGTCACCTTTTAGCTCATAAATTGCTTGAGTATCGGTTATAAACCACACAGCAGCAGCAGGTACATATCCATCTAACGTTCTCACGTCATGAGCCTCTTTTTGCCACAAAAGGTACCTCTCGTCGTTCCATTCTTCCACGTATTTTGCTCGATCATACACTTGTTCCCAAGGGCGCTCCTCTAGAATACATGTTATCCACTGAACGCGTTCTCGCTGGTCAAGTCTAGGAAATTCTTGACGGTGGCGTGAAATTCCGGCGTTAAAGGTATTGAAGTTAATCCACCCTTGCCGCTTTGCTTCGCGATCTGGGTCGGTTGATATTGGATCATCGACTGTGCAAAGTTAGCTAGCTATTGATACTAGCTGTCAAAATGTAATTTACATCCGTTGCACATCTCGGCCCACAATTCCCAGTACCTATTGAGGAAATCGCCTTCACCCCCATACCCTTCCCCATATTTCGGAATTTTTGCCAGTTCTACAAAAAGCTGTACCATCTCATCGGTGTAAGGAAGCTCCTCTATGGCATGCACCATTGTCTTGGGAAGCATAAATTAGCAGGTTCTTTTATAAGATCTTTCACGGCCTGAAGAAAAAGAGGGGAGAGATGGATAAGTACAAGATTAGGGAAGGGGATGAAGATCAAGACTATGTTTGTTTAACTTACCCCCCAAAGCGAGTTGGGAGTTCCAGAAGTTTGTATCGCTTCTTCGTACTTAATAATCTCATCACCAATAATCTGTGCGGTCTCGGAAACGCTAACTTTGGGAGCCAAAAACATGTTCTTGAGAGCTGCGATTGTAGCTGGCGATATTGGAGGATTTTCGAGGTCTTCTGGCGAATTTTGTGCAATAAACTCTTCCAAAGTTTTAGGCCAGGGGGGTACACTAAAATTGGGCATGGCGAGTTTGGTGAAGTGGTCGTGAAATAAGTTGAGAGTATGGTAGTAAAAATCCAAAAGGATATGGCAAAGAAAAGGAGGTTCAGGCTGTAATAATGTTTCAAGCGGGCGTTTCAAGCGAGTAACTCTCCGCTCAGACCCGGAGGCGTCAGAAATTCACGTCATGTTATGTTGGTTGGGTTTACTTTATTGGCTCTCTCTGTCGTACTTCGTATTCCGTGCCTGGAGGATTTTGCTAAGCCACCGGAATCTCAGCCCTGTGAATATATTACCTCCCTTCATTCCTTCGATAAATTGTGGCAATATACAACATTGTTAGTGTTTTGAATTAACGTATATCCTACCCAAATCAGCTCCAACGGCTCCTTACATTTCTCCAATGAATTGAAACTTTATAGCATTGTTGGTATTTTATGTCAACCTACATTGATACCTTAGAACCTGTGCCCTGCCATCCTGTATTCATAGCCCATAGAAAATACCTGATTGGTCTTCAGGATTCAATGATACCAAACACCAACAGCTCTAAGAACTACACTGCCCTTCATTCCTTCAATGATTTGAAGTGATCTATAATGCAGTTGGTGTTTTATATTAACGTATGTTCAACTCAGTTTTATTCCTACCACGGGAAAACATATTTCATAACCAGTGCCCTAGCCTCAAACCATGAACCAATCATAACGTAGATCCGATTGGTCAAGGGAAATTTCCTTCGGATCTAAAAACAGATACCACTGCTACTCGTGAAATTATAATCTATCGTCAAACCCAACCTCTCGGAGAATCTTCCTCTCGTCTGAGCTCATTAACTAAGTCCCTTGGTATGAGTGATAATTGTAAGAAGGGTTGATAGTTTTGATCAGGCCTAGTTTTCATAACAAGCTTCAAGCATACATTCCACTCGATATATTACTTTACAGTCTCCGAGTGAAGATAACAGCGCAACTAGTTCCTTTTTCCGGTTGGTTCCTTGAACAGATCTCGGAGGTATCGATGTACACAGAAGTCGTAGTAACACTTGGCAATCCTGATCTGTCGAAGTCTCAATATGGGCTGTGCAGATCACTTGAAATAAAAAATCTCTGTCAATTCGGGACGGTCTCCATGTTTTAATCGTGAATTAGTATCGCAAGACTAGGTGATCAAAGGCTCAGAGGCAGTTTTCACTTTCCACGACGGTTGGTCACGCAAACCTACCCCTTCTCGCTTGTCAAATTACTAGCCTCCTGCTACCTCTGCCCTCCTGGAGGGGATAGTAAGGCCCCTTTTTTACATTCTAATTGAAGTTAGTTATTTATAACTGAATCCTTTGGGAGACAAGAGGACTATGTCGATACCAAATTCTGTGGTTGGTAGTATGTAAATAATCTCTTGCACTGAAAGATGAAAAGGCTATAACTTGGTTCTTATTCTCAAACATTTTGTTCTCTCATCATGATATTCCAAACATCAACAGCATCAGCATTGCTATTCATCTGACTTTGACAACTTTTTTTCAAGCACAAACGGGGTTTTCTTCTCAAAGCAGTAACAATGTCTCCTCCAAGAACTTTTCTCTCCTTCGTCCTCACTGGGCTCCTTGCTGTTTCCAGTGCCTATCCTCACGGTACTCCATCCGTTGAAAATGGAGTGGTTGGAAAGCCAAGTGAGGCTGGAACGCCAGCTATTCTCGACCTACTTAAACGAGCATCTGTCACGTAAGGAACCTTTCTAATCCCCTTCTATCTTCTTAATCACAGTCCAATGAAATTACCACTGCAAGCATACTCGGGACCCATCGTAGCATAATGCCTCTTCTGTGTTCATGTTTACTGACCTTCGTTTAACCGGCGGTTCCGACAAACTTTCCATGCCCAGGTGAATCAACCCACTGAACCCATCTTCTTCCCAATCAAATCAAGTCTCCGGCTTAACGGCAACATGCCTCAACCTCAACCCCCGTGTTCGAAACCCACTTAGCTTCATCCTCCCATCAGTCCATGAAAACGGTGTTCCAAGATCCAAGACGCACTTCCATGGAACCTTGGGACCGGTACCGGACAATGCGATGCTAGAGCTCAGCGGAAAGATTATGGACTGGGGTTTAAGGTTACAAGGTGGCTGTGAAATGGAGGAGAAAATCCAAGGCTCTCTCGGAAACCGACCCGGTGCTGTTGAAGAGGGGTTCGGGACGTGTAGTTGAACCATCTGTCCGGCGTAGTGTGACATGACGAATTAATAAGATCAAGTGGTTTTCTAGCTCCTCTGTAGAAGCTTTGAAGAAGAGGTGTTTGTAACGACGGTTTTTCATGACGACGGTTTTTGATGTTCTCGGATCATCTTGAGAATGATTTAAGGGTTTCGGATATCACAATCTATTTTCTAATAACAACTACTACAATCAAACCTGAATACTCCCATTCTAGTAAACTGAGAGCTGGTATACTTTATACTTTACAGTATTCAGTTAATAAGTTGTAAGTCTAGTAAATTAAGCTATTAAATAATATTATTTAAATTAATTACATAACGTCTTACAAGTTCTCAGAGCGTAGAGGGTTAGATACTTATCCTAGTAGCATTTATTTAAAATAGAGATCGTGGACATTTAGAAGACTTGGGTTATTTTAGCAAAGGTAAATTTAGAATCCATCTAGCCAGAAGTTATTAATTCTACAATTAGTGAACAAGGCATACTAGAGCGTAAAATATAGTATATATCTACGACACAGAACTTGTACGCCTTTGTCTCACCCCCGTCTCTCGACCTCAATTCCAGCTTTGAAATCACAATTTCTTCGTTCTCATGCGAGATATCGAAACTTTGGGATTCCGGGGATAAGAAGCGGAGGATGGCGAGTAATGCTCTTCGATGGAGGATGGTTGGTGGATTTGAGATTTTTTCGATTTGGCGGAGGTGATGTTTGACGTTTGGGGAGGTAAGGTAGGTGGGTGAGATGAGATGGGAGGGAGAGGATCGGGATATCAAGATTTGTCTGGTGAGGTTAGGGGAGGGAGGAGGGATGGAACCTGAGATTTGGACAGAGATAGGATGGAAAATAGGTCGTGTTTTTTGTAAGCGCTTGCCTCCCTTTTTTGGCTTAGTATCCTAGGCGCTTAGGTCATGCTCGAAACCAAATATCTATCGAGCTGTGGGTCAGAAAAAGGAAATGGTTGTGCTAAAAAGGTAGAGCAATTATATCTATACTCGTTTCAATCTTCTGCTGGCATTCGGACAACGGGGGAGAGTGGGATGCAGATGAGAACGAAGATTCTCGTCGCTCCTCGGAAATGGAAATTCCTAGATTTCAAAAATCAGGAGAAAAAGAATCAAAAAAACAAATATGAATGTCACTCTCGGATTCCTACGGGCGACCCCATTTTGAACACGCGATCACACATTTCAATCAAGCGCCATCGAGAAGTCCCACGACAATGCTTCGTGGACATCCCACGAACATGCCCGTGTCCAAGCATGTGATATCCCACCAACCCCTCAATTGTCAGGTACCCAAGACATGAAAAAGCAAAAAATCCAAACGACATTTTCTGCAGCCACATGCTCTCTGGCCGTTGTTGGAGGGGAATGCCCGTTCCAACACCCGCAGCTCTCTTCAAAGAAAAGTTGGAAAGTTGGCGCAGAACACGCGTGAACACGATGATCGACACGCCGTCTACCAACTCCCTCCTCTCCCCAACGTTATCTCAAAGCCTGATGCCTCCACTTGCAGAAAGGCAAGAGAAAAAACGGGGACTGGCGAGGAGGTTACCAAGGCTCAGAACGGGAGCCCAGAGCGGGTGGCTTTCCTTTCCCAAGTTGGAGCACTTACGAGGTGCCTTGAGCGCGCGTGGAGTCGGGTTGGCTCCATGCCAATGAATACCTATTTCATGGAATTGAACCAATGGGAAGGAAGAGAGGGAACATTTAACGCGAAGGAGTTCAAGGTACAGGGGAGAGGAGGTGAGGTGGGAAGGCCCCGCTGGAATCTGCAGAGGTGAAGCAGAGCACACCGTCGTTTCTAAACATATTTTCCAAACATATTTTCCAAACATAATTTCTTACCCCAGAGTCGATCTGCTAGTGAGGAGCGATTGCATGAATATAAGATTAGAAGGGACGACAGCTTCATGCGATGGTTCAACGTAGAAAGTTCTCGCATGGAGATCCGATCGAGGCGAGGATGCGAAGTAGACGCGAAGTGGACGCGAAAAGCGCGATGTGCTTCAGCGAGACGCGACAAGCTCATGCAGAGATGAGAGAAAAGGACGGAAACAGAAAGTGGCAGTTGACTTGAACGAATTATCTTGAACGAATTATCTTGAACGAATTCTCTCGAATAGCATCGACGATTGGATTGACGGATGTTGGATTTGCGTCAGTGAGTGACCGGATTGAGCGATTTGCCGCCGTTGGGCAGAGATACCTTTGCAACTTCTCCAACGGCGATGGCGAGGGCGTGACTGTGCCACTGAATTCCCCTCACTTGAATGCTACTTTGAATGTCTCTTCAGCCACCAGCTACCAGCTACCAGCTACCATTGACCACTGACCACTGACCATTGACCATTGACCATTGACCATTGACCACCGACCATCGACCACCGACCATCGACCACCGACCACCGACCCCTCACTTCGTGACTGTAAGTGGAATGAGGGAGAGGTATCAGCGGAAGGGTCAGCACTTTCTTCCCAACCTACCGACAAATGACCCTGCCTCCAACGTGCTTGGAGAGCCAGCTGCCGTGACCTTCTGCTGGTAGTGCTGATGTTGAAGCTAAAGCCAACTCTTGTACATGCAGCTTGCATATGCTTGATGCTCCTACTGCTACTACTACTGCTACTGCTGCTGCTACTCCTGCCCCTTTGCCTCGTTTGTTGGTTCGTAGGTCGTTGGTAGTTCGCGTAGGGAAAGGGAGAGCTCGAGAAGCACTTGGTCCCTCTAGTCCCCATCATTTCAGACCATCTATCTACCTACTCGCTGCGGGCCGAGTTGACAAGTGTACGGTCAATTGCCTAGCTCTCGCGGCTACAACATCCAATCTTCCGAAGCTTCACTCCACCACCGCGCTTCAACCTGCCCACACTGCAGTGGCTACGTGCTGCCAAACTACTGCAACTCAAGCACCCTCAACTCCCCTTGAGAGCCTGCGAACGCAAAGCCGCCAGTTCATCCATTCTCCACTGATGCTGCCAACACTGCACTCCAGCCCCATCAGCTCCATCCCAATCCATCTATCTCTGCATGATACAGGAACCCCCAGGAGTAGCAACACAGTCAAGACAAGCCAAAGAGAGGGTGGAGATGTTGATCTGATACACCAATAAAAGCCAGCGTCTTCTTCTTCTTCTTCTTCTTCTTCTTCTTCCCCTCCTGCTCCTCCTGCTCCTCCTTCACCGCAATTCCAGCCAATCCGGATTTGTGTCGCGTTTCGGGCGTTGATCCGATATCTCCAATTCACTCCAATTCACTCCAATTCGCTTGCTGCCGATCTTTTTAGGCCAACGACACCCCTGACCAATTTCATCCCACGGGTGCTGCACGTACCATTATCTGCCCAGGCTCTTCCAACAGAGTGACCAGCGCATCTCAATTTTCTCCTCCCTCTTGCATCGTACAAACCACCGCCGACCCACGTTCTCCTCCTCCACGCTCCTTTCCCACCAACACCCGACCGACTCCCGACTCCCGACTCGCACGCTGTCCCTTCTTTTATTTACTTCGCCTTCTTTACTCTCCAACCAAGTCTGTTGCGACGCGATCAATCCTCTCGGAAATTCACTCATCCGTGTCGCCCTCGAGCGAGTTTTGCGACAAGAAACCTCCAGCGACAAGAAACCTCCAGCGACAAGAAACCTCCAGCGACAAAGGGAGAGGCGTCGTCCTAAATCAACCCTCGACGCACCCGACCCTCCAATCGCGAGATCTCGAATCCTCCGACTTGTAGTTCCACCGCTCTGCAGAAGCTCTGCGCTCTTCACTTCTCCGACCTCGATATTTCCGAATTGCCCTCTCTGCGCGACACGGCCCGGCCCCGACTCGAAAGCCTCGCGGTCGCAATTGCAACCGTCTTGCATCACCCATCGTCGACTCGACCAGCCATCCAACTCCCATCGACAACACCACCCGGCAGAATAAATGAAGGCGTCTTGAGCAAGGGAGCCACGAGAGCCGCAACATTCTTCGAACCTACAAACTATTGTGGGCTATCGATAAGATAATATCGCCACGCGGGTGCTGTCGATCTACCGTCTCATCGCGATCAAGGCGCTTCCCTTCACCTTCGAGTCCCTCTCCGTCCTCCTTAATCCAATCCCTTTTTACGATACCCCTTCACCCACGACACTCACGAACATTACGAAAATACGTCCTTCCTTCGATTGCTCTCAGTAATTTATTGTACAACAATTTTCTGTGCTGCCTCTAGCATTTGCCTTCGTCCCCAATCCCCCTTGCTTCACGACAACAAGACCCCACCGCATTCCAGTCGCGTCGTCATCCCGTCATAACAATGTTTTATCAACAATCAAATGGGTCAACGACTCTTCCACGAGATTTTCGTTTCCACCATGATGAAGTACCTACCACACCAGAACCAATGAGTACCGAAGAACCTGCACAACCATCTCCTCCTCGACCAGCACGATTAAGACTGCGACGTAGGAATGTCTCGGGTGTGCAAGCTTCGACGGAACAATTTCTAGCTTCAGTAGCTGCGGCAGATCTACCCGTACCCACGATCGAGTTGCCAGGAGTGAATGCATCAGAGGACTTGGAAATGACTGATGGTCAAGAAATCACAAACTCGGAATTACTTGCTCCACAACAATTGTCATACCGCGCTTCTTCTCCGCCCAAGACACCGATTCCCGAATGCGCCATGGACGAAGTATCATTTCGACCTGACTGGTCTATGGATGATGATTATCTGCAAAGACCAGCATCCTCCCACTCCAACGCCTCGGATTGCTCCTACGATTCATTTTACAGCGGCAGCAGAGTATCACGTCCATCCGACGATGGCAGTTGTACTAGCCCAGATTCGGACGTCGAAGATCCTTTCCAATTCCCATCCGTTTCGAAAGGCAAAGCAAAAGCCTATGTTCGAGAGCCAATCCAGCAACAACCCAAGCTAAACCAAAACCTCAGGAGCAAGACTCGAAAGGATGCACCATGGACAAAGGCAATGAGCAGTCATCTATGGTCGGTCTATCTTACATATCTTCAAGATCCTACCGTTACACCTTTCAGAATAGGCGCCAGTGCTGTACCACCAGAAGGAGTTTGCCATCGTGTTGCCCGAGAAGCCAGAAGAAGCTGGAAAGGTCCTCAAACTACCAAGGCAAGCAGACTCGGTTCCATCTGGGGCCAATCAGACGAGAGAGGAAGTACCACACCAAAGGCAGAAGTTCTAAATGTCTATGTCGCATGGCCACATTCTAGCAGCGCAACCCGAAATCACCTACGAGAATTATGTAGAAATAAGGATACCAGTGCTGTTCGAGCACATCGCCATCTCCAATCACGCAGCCCAACCCCTTTCACGAAAGCCGACTCACATGATTTGCCTCGCCACAAACCTGCTGAAACTCCAGCTTTCCCTAGTTTCAACGTCAATGATATTTCCATCTCTTTGACAACTAGTACTTCTGTTACAATGCAGTCAAATGGACCTTTGGCCAGTCTTGCAAACGATGACCAATCTCTACCTACTCCCGAACACAGTTTCTGTTTGATTCCCCCTCCAACAGAACCCACCAACATGAGCTTCTCTTTCGCATCACCAGCACAACCCTCCCCACCTTCTGACCCCGTTGAACCTCGAATTTTGGCCATCAATAAGGACAAAGTGAACCAAAATCGAATCCTTGGATCACCTTTCATGGCACGAACCTATGGACCAAGTTCTTCGAAATATTTAAAGTCCTCGCCCCCTCAAAAGAGCTCCGGCACCGTTGCACCTCGTCTTCGATCGCCTGTTCGCTTTGAAGGCTACCACCAGCGGTCCTTGCACGGTACGGCAAAGAGACGCGCTGATACATTAGAAGAAGATCTCGCTTCCAATTCTGGTATTCTACGACCAAGTATCTTGGACCGTCAACTTTTTGGTTCTCCCATTGGTCACTCTAGACGTGTCAGAAGTCGCGGCTTCAGTCTAGGCGATGAGGCTCTTCGTCACCGTGCTCCCGTTGTATTCAATCAAACACCACCTACTTTTGACCTCGGATCTAAAAAGCAACCACCAATCTCCGCCCCAACACCATCACTTCTTCCAGCTCCCAAATTCGACCCACCTCGCCTCGGATCTCCATTCTCTCCATCGAACAACACATTTCCTCGTCGACTAAACCAAAACCCTCAAGCTACCATCAAGAGAGGTGCTTATGCTACCATGCATCAAAGTCGGCACTCGATCGAGTCATTCGATTTTGGAGAAGGCCCAAGTCTACAAAGCCGACTTCAACGACTCGACGAGAAGCTCAAGGAGATCCGTGAACGGGAAGAAGCTGCGAAGAGATGAAGGTGCTGGTTCATTGAAATCTCTCTTACACATACGAAAGCCCAACCATAGAACAAGAACTATGTGGAGGATTCTTCTACAATCTCCTTTCTAAAAACTTGCATAATTTTTCTGAACTGCATAGTTGTTGCATTTTCTTGCGCATATTGCATTTTTTTTTCTTCCTGCCTACTACACATGCTGCATTTGAGAGGGGTGCTATTGATCAGATACACAAAATTGTTTCGCTTCTTTTACAATACCTTTTTTCGACAACTTCTTTCTGCTGTACTCAATTTGCGAGAGATGCTTGGGGGATTCACAGGACCCTTTGCTTATTACTCTCTTTCTTCTTGTTGTTACTTGAGTGCTTTACCTCTCTTGAAGCTCTTTGGTACTACTTTTTACTTTTTTCGATTCTTTTTGTCCTACCTTTTTCAGGCACATAGTTTGGTGTGGGGGGTTTTTTTTTTGATGAAAGGAGACTTCCTTATCTGGATACGATCTGGATATGAGATGTGGATGGATGGGATGGATGACACTTTATGACCTGTAACGAATTTGAAGATATGGGGGAGTTCAACTGGAGTGCATTGCACTGGACCATGGGGCATGGTGTTAATGGAGTTGTGGTGCCTCTTTTTCCTATTCTATTTTCTTATTTTCCTTGGGTGCTAATACAAAAATTCACGATGATATGATGGACTTCTTCTTTTATGATTATGATGGATGCGATAAGTGGAGGGGAAGGGAGTAATTTATGCAAGGGGGTGGATGGGGTGGAAATGGGGAGGGATGAGCGATACCAAGATGAGAGAGAACTTTCAAATTGAGAAAATTATATGACCACCCTTGTGAAAGAATTTTTACCTTTGTGAAATCGTGTGAAGGGAATCAAAACTTATCATACAAAACAAGAGTGATTCCTGCGAAAAGGTTGGGGACGGGGAGAATTGGTGAGGAAGAAGTTTGAGATGACATGGTGGTTGTAGGTGTAAGGCAAAATTTTGACTTTGCGAAAATTCTTGGGATCTGAAAATTGTTTTTGCTTTTCATATACCCAGCGACCCCCTTTCATCTTTGTGGATGTGTGTAATTATTCGTCACGAAATGTTGGGCGGCCGAAGAATTGGTTTTGCGTGTGGGTGGGCTATTGACCCCTTGGAGGTTGGAAAACGATGGAACTTCCCTTTTCTTCTACTTGACCCCGCCTGCCCTCCCCGCTCGCTCACGAGGTCGAGGTTGTGGGAGAAGGAGCGAACAGGGAAGGTCGACACGATGAAGTTTACTTCGCAAATGACCTAGACGACGGGCGGAAGTCTGCTAGCGGTCGCGAGAACCTTCCTAGGTATAGGTATCGTAAGGAAGGAGAGAGTTAGGGTTATTCCCTGCCTTACTTTTGACCTTGCGATTTCTTTGGGGAGAGTGAGTTCCTTCTTTGGGAATTTGGATTTGGGAAGAGGGCCTGATGGGGGAGTTGGGCTGACTTTCTTTGGGTTTCCTCTCTTTTTGTATTGTTTGATTTTCATTGCGTGTGTTGGGGAGGAGGGAGGGAGGGTTTGATGTATTATGATCTTGGATGTCTCGCTTCTTCTTGAGGTTTTAACTCTCGCCTCTTGAAAGTTAAGTCTAATAATTGATTATTTGAGAGGATGGAGTTGGATGTTTATCTCCTCCCCCTGTAGTTGTCCCGCCAAGGCTAACTCGTAAGTTCGCGTTTGGCGAGCAGGTGGCGAGGCCCATGATTCAGCGCGTCCCTTTCTAAGAGAATAATCTAGGGATGTTTAGGAACGGAGTTCGCGTTTTAATCTAGAGCCTTAGGTTATAACCAGCTTCTCCTTGTTTCTAGAAGTTTTTCTCTTGTTATACGCTTGTACTGTGTGATCCCAAATATGATATTTTTGTGAGGAAGCAGAAAACCGCTTTACACGCTCTAAGGAATGACTTGGCGGGACAACTATAAGGGAGGAGATAGATTGTTGTTTATTATAAAATATAAATTTTAGAAAAATATCTAATTATCTTATTTCTTTGTCTACTAAATAAACAAGGAGCTTAATCATAACTATAGTATATCTTTCTTATAAAAAACCAAAAAAACTAGAATCATTCTGCTTATTAAAAACTACTACTGTATGTATACCGAGACTCTAAAGATCAACAGTGTTTTCTAAATAGAGGGCATAATTTCATCAAATATTTCTTCCTCTAAATTGTGAAAACTAAGTTAGCGCCATCGATCATTATAAGAACAGGACAACCAGAACGCCACACACTCCAGCAACCAAACTGCTACTAAACACATTCGATACTAACCCACTCGATATTTGAGGGGAGGGAGTAGCTGTACTACCCGAAGTCGTCGAACTCGAAGAATTGTTTTTTGATCCGGGAGAAAGTGTACTAGTACTGGAAGCAATAGTAGTAGAAGTAGAAACTGTAGCTGCCTTTGATTGGGCACCACTACTGGCAACGAGAGTAGTGCCTCCTGACTTCGTGGCGATTTTACTAGCAGATCCATTTCCAGAATTTCCAGACGAGCTTCCTGATGCTTTCGCGGCCGCGGTTGTCGAGCTGGAAACGGCGAGAGTTGCGGACGGTGCTACGGATGGAGCCACGGTAGGTGCTACTGCGGAGGTGACAATGGCTGATGCGGCGTTGAGCCAGTTTGATACCACACATTGAGATGCGAGTTTGTTGTCGACAAATTTTCCATTTGATTTTGTGGGTGTTAGGCTGAGTGTGTATGATGTGGCGAAACTACCTGCTGCCCAGGCGATGATACCCATGAAGACATCTGAGTTCTGGTTGATGAATGTGTTTTGAGCACAGAAAGCTGTGAAGCACTATTAGAATATCAGTATAACATAACAACTTTTCACAGCTTAGAGCTTGAGAATATACTTACTGAATCAGTACTACCAGCACCAGTTTCGCTGACGATAGCCTGTCTGCTGTTCTCCCTCAAGAATTGAGCAACACTTGTGAATGCCTCGATGTTATCCGTGGTACATTCTGCATGATTTCCAGAGTTATCGGAATCAAGATATTTGTGAATATCCATCAACAATCCGGTCGTAGTTCCATCTGGGTTATTAACAGTAAGCAACGCAGCTCCACTCCCTCCACTAACAAAAGTCGCAGCGCTCGTGAAATTATTCCCCGGCAGGAGAATCATCTGCGAAGTTGCGCCCGCATTTCGAATTGCCGTGACGGCTGCTTGACACGAGGCCGCCCAAGCAACGATATCCACGTCATGCGGCTCGTTCATCAACCCGAAAATAACCTTAGCGCTCGCCTTGTATTTTGTTGCCAATTGTGTCCAGAGATCTGCAAATTGCGCATCGGTTGGTCCTCCGTCCTGTCCAATTATCTTTCCATTCCAGCGTGCGAAGTTGTGTACGTCTATAGCACAGTATGCACCGGTTGCGAGGCATGCTTGCATTAATTGGTCGTATTTTCCGAAGTTGGTCGAATCGAGGGCTCCTCCGAGTTTATTATTGACTAGTAATTGCCATGATACAGCTGTTTTCAGTTAGAAGTGTTTGAGACGGGAAGAAGATAAGACCTACGAAGTCGGAAAATGTTCAATTGGTCGTCCTTCACAAAATGTTGCATTTGTCCAGGCCCGTCACTCAACGGTGGACTGGCTGATCCTGTTGGGCATGTTCCATCAATTAAGCAGCCAAATTCAAAACCGGCAATATTCATCCCCTAAGACGTCGTCAATATTATATCTCAGGTCCGACGCAGAACAAGGTATGTATACCATAAATTGCACTTTAGCTGCTGCTAAAGCCGCCCCTCCAAGAATAACGAGTGATTTAAAAAGCATAGTAATGACTGTGAAAAAAGAATGTGGTTGTTTATAGAAATAAAAAGAGGGCTAGACCAGAGCAAGAAAATAGAACGACGACGAGGAAAATAAGAACAAGAAGAGAAAGCTGAACGTGTTCAAGGCGCATACATCACATCTTATGCGGCTCTGTGCGTACAAGAGGCTTTTGCATGCTGGCGCCCTGAACATTGCTGATCAAACCTGGTGAACCTTACCATCTCATGATTTGCATGATGTCGTTGTTCAGGCCGAATCAGATGAACGGGGCAGGGCAGAATGCTGAACGTTGTGTGGTGGAGTTGGGTTTGATACGAGGTTTCAGAAATCATGCGATGACCTGGAGGACAGACACGTGATGAAAAATTATGTCCGAGATTGTCCCGAGTGAATCAAGAAATTCAATAAAAATTGTTGACGACTCATCGTTTTTGTACTCATAAATATCAATACATCTCCGGAATAATATTCCTAGGTATATGAGCTCTGGCAGAGGAAAAATAGCAAGTAAGATTAGCAGACAGAGCCCTGAAGAGCGCATTAATTAGCTGCTGAGTCAGTGCCGTGACATCATAGGCTCGCATTAACATCAACTTCACAAAGGCTTCATTCTTTGCCAGAAAACTCGATCTCGAAATACCAGCCGGAAAAGACTCTACTCAACTGCCATATCATACCTTTCATTCCCTAGACTGGCGGATTTGAGATTTATCTATTCTCGAGAGTCCGGAGGCAACGAGATCTGGACATTTAAGAGAATCGCCATCCTACGTTCCTAACTTTCGACTATACAATAGCGGATTTCTATCTGTAACTAATGGCGAAATAGAATGCCACGATATCACGACGACTTTGAGCTAGAGCCTTACGACGAGGAGGCACATTATCGCCCTGGAGAACCAGATCCCGACGCGCCTCTTCCATTTCTCGAGACTGATAGCGAGCATTCTGACGGATTGGAAAGACAAGACGTTATACAACCGAGGTGGCTACAGCATACTCCACGAACATTTCGAACTTGGCTCGAACGAGCTACACGCAACGGCAATAGCAAGATGGCAAGCATACGGCCAAGATGGATGGATGAAGATCAATATCGAACCCCCTGGCGAAGAGCAGAGAGCGCAGCAGAACTGTTCAAACCAAGGCTCACTGTGGGATACATAGTTTTCACTATTGTAGCCCTTTATGTTCTTTACTGCTATATCGTTGGCTCACCTCTTTTTGCTTCAAAATTGCCAAAGTATACCGGCCAATATGGCGTGGGTACTGTCGACATCGAAGTCCCGGTCCAAGAACCACGAAAGATCAACGGTGCAGTCTTCAAAGACGGCACACCTGCTTTCGAACTCGATACAGTACTTTTCACGCTTTATTACCCCGCAGACAAAGATGTCAAGAGCTCCAAATCTCCTCACAAGTGGTTTCCAAGACCAATTAGCATCATAGCAGAAGGATATGCTACGGCAGCGCACTTCAATAACTTCTTTGGGAGGCGTTTATTTACTTTTGCGCTCTGGGGACTGGCAAGCAGTATCAAAATTCCTGCAAAGGTTGATGTGCCTTTGCTCACCGATTCCAAACAAGACGAGGATGATACCGATGCGGAGGAGTTGCAACAATATCCGGTAGTCGTGCTATCTCATGGTGATGTGAGCTCTCGAACGGACTACACTGCATACTGTGGTGAACTTGCAAGCCGAGGGGTGGTCGTCGCAGCAATTGAGCATAGAGATGGTAGTTGTCCGGGATCAATAGTACACTTGCCCGGCGGGGAGAAGAAGAATGTGTTCTTGTCGAGAGCCGATCAACTGCGAGACTCAAAAGAGTCAGACGACGAAATATCCAATGACGATTGGAGATTCCAGAAGCTCGAATTCCGGGATGCCGAAATACAAGAAACTATTGCTGTGTTGCATGATTTAAATGCTGGTAAAGGAGAGGCATTATTCAAAGCGAACTATCGAAAGGAAGGACAAGCTCTGAGCGATTGGAAAAATCGGTTGGATTTCTCTCATGTTGCCATTGCTGGCCATTCATTTGGCGCAACAGGAGCCTTGCAAGCTCTGCAGAGCGCCAACAAAACCGCCAACTCAACGATTGATGTGGAAAAGGGGCCGAATCCTGCCATTGGAGGCATCATTTTTGATCCTGGAAAGTCTTCCGGGCGTCTTAATACGGACATCGATGTACCTCTCTTGATAGTTCATTCCGATTCTTGGTCAAAAGCGCATACGATCTTCTACGGTCGGCCGCATTTCGATACGGTCCGGGATATTGCCCTGGAGGTTCTTCAACGTGTTGGAGCCACTTGGTTCATGACCTCGATGAAGACTTCTCATCCTAGTATCACGGATGCACCTTTAATCGAGCCTTTACTTTTATCTTGGACCACTGGGGCGACGATCAACGTCAAAGATGGCCTGAGAGAATATGTCAGAGTTAGTATGGAATTTTTGGGATATTTGAAAGATGGAAGTAGAATGGGCGTTCTTGGAGTAGGTGTAACTCATGAGCACTATGGAAATGATACGAGAACGGATAGTCAGAAGAAAAGCATGGAGAAGGACATTACCAAATTTTGGGAAGTTCATGTTGCGCCGCCAGCGAGGTTTGATGACGATGGTGTGAGCTGAATACGGATATCAATTATCTTGTACTGTGGAGTTGATTCATGCTTTGAGATTTCTTTAAATATGAACTATAACAATCATCTTGCTTCTTATGATTTAGGCTATCAGGTGATGTTATGGGAGTTGGTGATCGGCGACTCGGAGGTATTTCGGAGGCTTGATGCCGCTTTTCCGACCGAAATAAAGCTCCTCGCAATTAGGAAGGAGCGACCACATCATTATTGACTTTGTGCATCATGGGAAGACGATTGGGTGTCAGGAGTCAGGGTAGTCGCCATCTGGAGTCTCCATCATGGCTGAATTCGTCCAGCTGCGAATTGAAGTTGCTGAAGGTGTCGCCACCGCATGCACTACCCGTCCGAACTTCCCTTCGTGACACATTCGTAAGACTTCAAAGGATTTCAGAGGGGGCTCAACACCCCGAGTACCTCTGTTCACGATTGAGTATATAGAGAACATGTACCCTTGAATCGAAGCCTCTCTCAACCACAGTTTTTCCAAGAAGCAGCCATTCGTTTTCCATCATCATGTTTCTTCTCAAATCCCTTTTTGCCACCGCATCTTTAGCAGTAATTGCGGCCGCAGAATCGAGCGACTACGTGAGCAAAACTCTCTGTGCCGGGAAAAACTATACCTACGATTCTCTGGCTGGATTTGGACTAGTACCATCGAATGCACGGGATAAATTTGGGGATACGCTGGGAGGCTTTGGTTCAGCCATTGCCTTTGATCGAGCTCAATGGACTAAGCTTCCGAATGGCAGTTATACCGGGGTTATGTATGCGCTGCCCGATCGAGGATGGTAAGTATATCCGCTTTTCTTTTCACAGCCAAGCCCTGGACCTGCATTTTTCGAATAATACTACATGGACAAGCCATGATTGAGGGGTCTCGGACATTGCTCCCCGGCACCCTTCTATATTATTTTACACCTATTCTCAGCCAATTGTAGCTGTTGATTGAGAAGATTTTGTGGCATTAGGGAATCGATTTCCCAGCTCTTCCCAAACCATAGTTACAACATTTGTACTAATTTATTATAGGAACACACAAGGCACACTAAACTTCCAAGCAAGAGTTCACAAATTTGGGTTAGCTTTCACACCCTCGCCAAACGCAACGGTCAATAATCCTTCCGGCGACAATCTGATCATTACCTATCAAGACTCTACCCTTCTTTTTGCTCCCGATGGGACCACTCCGACGACAGGTTTGGATGCAGATGTGAGCGGACATATTACCTATCCTGGTTTTCCGGATTTACCTGCTGCAACGTTTGTGGGCGATGGATGGGGAGGTTCTGGTCCTGGCGGGAAAGCCATTGCAATTGACGCCGAAGGTCTAGCTCTTGCCCCCGGCGGTGGCTTCTATCTATCAGATGAATATGGCCCCTATGTGTATCGGTTCGACATAGCTGGTAAAATGTTAAATGCCATTCGTCCTAATGACGCCAGTATGTAGTGCTTTGGTGTCCATTTTTGAATTCTAAACTGATTCAATCTAGTAATACCTATGCGAAATGGCGAAGAATCATTTTCAGCCAGTGCGGAGGATAACCCAACCGGCCGTAACAACAACAAGGGGTTCGAGGGCATGGGTATTTCTCAAGACGGAACATCACTTTCTGTTTTGCTCCAGGCTGCAGCCAACCAGGAAGGAGGTCTTAAAAAATCAAATCGCCGTTACTCTCGACTTGTCAAGTACAACATTACTGACCCTTCAAACCCTGTCTACACCAATGAGTATGTTGTCCCACTTCCATTCACAACAAGTGAAAATTCAGAAGTTGCCGGTCAGTCCGAGATCTTCAATATCCAAGGTGGAAACTTTTTTATTCTCTCGCGAGATTCCGGGGCGGGCCATGGTCAGGAAGATTCAACTTCGATCTACCGTCATATTGACGTTTTCAATGTAGACTTGGCGACAGACATCAAAGGGACCACTTACGATTGCACCACTTGCAATATTGCAAGCTCCAAGGGTGTTTTAAAGACTGGGATCATACCTGCAGAATACTGCCCATTCATAGACTTCAATCTCAACCCACAACTTAACCGGTTCGGTGTTCACAATGGCGGAGATCAAGACTCCAGACTCCTGAACGAGAAATGGGAAAGTATTGGAATGGTTCCTATCGATGGCCTGACTGGGGCGGACAACGAGTGGTTCGTTTTCAGCGTCAGCGACAATGACTTCATTACGCAGGATGGATATATGCATGGAGGTCTACAACCGTATTCTGATCCATCAGGATTCAATCTTGACAGCCAGGCACTTGTTTTCAAGATTACATTACCGGAAAATTGAGTGCCATTTCCGAGAGATGCTTGGTTAAAAGTTCAGACGGGAGTAACGCGGGGAGTGCTGAGGGGTCTGGTCCACTTCCTCTCAAGAGAGCATTTGGACGGTGCAATATTCCTAGCTACATGCAATAATGAAGAAACCTTGACGAGCTGAATTCCTGTTCGTATACCGAGCTATTTTTCCTTTCAAAGTCTTGGGCTTGGTTGCCTGGGTAGCTTGGGCTCCTTTGGAGTGGCACCCTCTGTACGCAAGACTTTTCCCGTCACGTTGCTCAACCAGAGGCTCAAAAGCTTTTTTTCTCCTTTTCCGTTTTTTTACGCCGTCATCGTACATCTGTCAATATTCCAAATCTTTACCTCCAAAGGCTTTCCCGTTTTCTGGCTTGGTATTCCAACAAGTGTTTACTTCTACACCATCGGCCCACCGACGTCACAGTACCGTTTTCATGAGCAGCCGCTTCCACGCTATCGAATCTGTTGTGTAACAACTGCTTGAGCAATTCTGAAGTGGAAGTATTGTCAAGGATCATGCACCGGCATACACGCTTAGTGGAAGCAAGTAACCCCTTCTCCTCCATATAATGGAAAAATGCTTGAATTCGGCAGCCATATTTTCATATCTTCTCCTCTCCGTCTTTACATCACTGAGGCGCTGTCAATATACATCAAGATGAGAAATTCCAACTACTATACAGGCCCCACTACTCAAAATTGGGAAAGTCATCCAGTAATTGGAACGAATACGCCGGATATTTTTTTCTGCAAAGCGGTAGTGGCTCTGGCTATAGCCGTGGGCCATGTGCCAATGCTCCATCGACCAATCTCTGCCTACAGGTCCTGACGTGAACGTCAAAAGTGACCCGCGTGGCCCCCGTCTTGCAGAATTTTCTTTTAGCGTACATTTTGGGCGGATCGCACTCCAAAGAACGCCACTTTCTGCAGCTATACAAGAGCCTAATTCTGTCGTTCTCTCAAAACGGTTGCCAAGTATGCAAGAAGAAAGCTTCCTGGAAAATGACTTTTGGCGAGTTTAAAGTCTTCTGCAAGCCATCAAGCGGAGATGCCGGACTGTCGTACGGTAACGCCCCTGTGCCGATTTTGTGCCTGTCATATTACTTTCGGTTAGAGTTTGGCGCATATTTGTCGTTTCCTCAACTTCTATTCTTTAAGAATAAGTCAACGAATGGTACTCGACTGCGGAGGAAATACCCCGAAGTCTGGGAATTACCCAGTACCTTGTACCTCCATTACGTGCAGCGAAAATCGATGCCCTAAACGTCCCCGGATTTATTTTCTCCGCAATGGTAACTTCTCCCATTGGTCAGAGAGAGGGAGATCATGAATGGCATACCTGTACGCCAAGTCCGGGGTAATACGACGTTTGCGAGGTTCGCTTCAACCTATTACAGAGAGAAGTTCAGCCGAAAAGTGGCATGGGATTTGTACGAATGCCATGCCTCTTACTAAAGAAAAATGGCGGGGAAACGGGCTAGAGGTGCATATAACCAGTTTCCCGTTCTTGTTTCCGGTAGTTTGGTATCCCAAGCCGGGAATGATCGTCGGGTCACTAACGGGGAAGCGTTCTCCTATTGATTCTTGCACAACCGAGAACTGGGCATCATATTTGGTTTTCTGCAGAATGACGATCGAGTGTATATGTGTATGTTGTGTTTCCCAAATACTTTGTTTACCCGGGACTTTGGACAATTCTAGATTCTGTTGAAAGTCTCGGCCCGTCTTCTCCTCAAACTTCTCTCCACCTGAGCAGAATGATTACTTTGGAGTTGAGATGGATGAATACTACACGCCTGCATCATGTACGAACGTTTTGTGCTGCCTAGAATCCCGAGTAAACTTTGTTCACCAGACATCGTTTGGCCTTGATCCACCGTTCTATTCTTGAGCCTTTCGCATTTCGCCTCGCGCTGGTGTGCGTCTTTGCATTCGATATTCCCCTCTTCAACCACGGCGATGATACCGATTTCATCAAAAACCACGCCATCAATAGCTTCTCTAGAGTACCATTCAATCTACTCGCCTTCTTCATCCGGCTTGGAATGCGAAAAATCAATAGATGCGAGGAATCGAACGAATCATCCGAGGACTCAATGCTCGATCCCATGATGATTGCAAGGCACCGAGTTTCGTACACGGAAGATGAAATGAGACCAAAGAGGTAAAGAGGGCTGAGATGGAAAGAATTGGAGGATTGGGGGATGAGGAAAATTTGTATAAATATTTGGAGAAAGTCCTTTGATCTCGTCATTATAAGACATCATCACAACATTCTTACAGATTCAACTGCAACCTTCACTCTCAACTATAAAATCAACAAGCTCTCTCCTTCCAAACTTCAATATGCGCGCTTCGGTTCTTGCACTTCTCGTTGCGGCTTTTGCTGTTAACACCATTGCTGCTCCCACTGGTGTATGTTCTCTCCACACTTCATCCACTTCAACATATTCCTCCCCTTCCTATTTCACTGCACCTCTCCATATCTCAACCCCCTTTCTCGCTTCCCTCTTTTCCTTCCCTAACTCACATACCCACAGGACAACGGAGGAGAACCTCAAAACTCCTGCCCATCAGCCCCCTCCCCAACCGGTGGATCCGGCACCCCAACTGGAGGTTCCGGTTCTACCCCGACAGCTTACCCAACTGATTGCAAATACACCTGTTCCCGACCAGCTGTCGCCTCTGTCTTGAACTGTGTCAACATTTTGACTGGATTGGGTGTGGATGTCCCCATTTCGGCTTTGAATCCTCCTACTCCTAAGGAGAAGAGAACTGGTCCTGGTGAGTTTTGTCTCTTTCGTGATGAATTATACAGTTTTGAACAGAAAGGGGGAGGGAGATGGGGAAGTGTAGGAAGAGAGACTGACGATTATTAGCTCCTGTCCCAGGCAATCTCAATTATTGCTGCAAGACCTCTCCCTCGGTTCTTACCGCTTTGACTTGTGTTGATATTGCATCTGGTTCTCAGATCAGCATTCCTATCACCTTGTTGGATGGTTAAATTGACCTTTGCTTGCTTTTTTCAAAAGCCACGGCATTTGTGATAACGTGGGGTTGAGGAGTTGGAATTTATGGGGATGTGAATTGATGGTTGAACTCGAGGGAGGCTCTCGTTTAAGTTTGTTTGTTGTTGTTTGTTGTTTTCCTTGGTGGCATTCGAGAGGTTGAGGGGTGAAGTTGTTGTTGTGGTGAATGATGTAAGAAGTTGCTTTTTGGTGTCTCCTAATGAATACGAAGTCTTTTTGCTTGACTAGCCTCCTCACTTGACCCTCTCTTCGTAAATTCGATCGAAACCTCAAAAAACTAAGCAAGCTGTATGAAAATGATATTCTTCATCAACAAGGTTCTCCCATCAACAATACCCCTCACACCCAACTCCCTCAATTATGATCTGGAGCGGGGGTATCTGCAACTCGTATATCCATTGGTTCTCAATCCCTCATTGAACGCGGGAAAGAACATGATTGGCGAAGCAACATGTAGAAGAAAGTGGGAAGAAAAATGCAATGCCACATAATGTAACCCTAAGGTATTTGCGGGGTATCTCTACTCCGTACCACCAGTGTTTTTCATATCTTGTATCGTACGTTGAGACTCAACAGCGGCGAATACCTTCGTAAACTCCACAATCTCCGAGGATGGATTTAAAAGCACACGAGTCTTGTCAGGAGACATAGTATGATACCGAGATGTGATCTTTTCAAGAATTGGATACCGATGGAGATGAGGGGGGTGTATAAGTAGAAGTCTTTTCTTCTATTTCCCTCCCAACCCGAAAACTCCAAACCTCCTCAAAAACGAAAACGATCAAGAAAGCAACAAGCATCAAAAGAAAAATAAAATGACAACCACCTCCAACACCCCAATCCCAGTCGTTATATGTGGAAGAACACCCGCCATAGCAAAATTTGTCACTGGGTTCTTGAAGCCAGAATACGAAGGTACCCTCCCCATCCTTCTCATCACCCTCCCCTCCCAAAACCACAATCCAACTATTAAATCGCATCACACCAACCCTTCCCAAAAAAACATAGTAATACACACCCTCCTATCCCTCTCCACCACCCAAATGGCCCTCGAAATCTCCTCCCTCCACACCTCCTCCCCTCTCCCAGAACCCAACATGCCCTCCGAACAGTTGGGAAGCAAGAATTACACCAAGCCACCCGCCGCGATTATCATGGGCGGTGCATATAATGATGAGTTGTTTGGGGAGATATATGATAAAGTCGAACGTGGAGAAGGGAAGACACCTTTCTTGAGATGTGATTTGAGTCAGGAGACACCGCCTCTCGGACCTCTTTATGCGGAGGCGTTGGTGGGGAGGATTAAGGGGGTACTTGGGGGGTTGATTGGGAAGGGGGGTTTAGGTGTGGATGAGGGAAATGTGGTTTGGTATTAGATTGTTGGAAGATGGAAGGGACAGTGTAGGGCAGGTTCTTGGGGATAAGTTAGAGAGGACGACGATGGGAAATGTTGTTGTCGTTGGTAATCTAGGCTAGAACAACGAAAGGGCTCCACAAGACAAAAACAGGGAGACTTCCCATTGATTCATAACCATTCATTCAATACATCTATTAATCAATCATTACCGCCATCTTAGTCCTCTTCCCAACGCGATACAAAACAGAAAAAACACACACACAAACGCCCACAACATCATTGGTATCCATCAAACTAAGCCAACCCAGTAACCCGACGAATACTCTTCCTCGCCCCCTCCCCAACAACCATAACACTCCCCTCCTGCTCTAACCCTCTAATCGCCTCCGCAAACTCATTAGCCTCAATACTCAAACTACTCTGCTCCCCCAATCGTCTCACAACCTCTGAGTACCTAGCCGCCTGTCCCTGCCTCGTCATCTCATCCAAAAGCGTCAAAACAGCAGTCTTCAAATCCGCCTTGCGACGTCTCTCACTAGCACTAGTACCATCGGTCAAAAGACTCATATCGATCAATCCAGTTCGTGCATCAGTGGCTGCTTGTTTCAAAGCACTTTTGATGAGACGAACTGCTTCTTGGACATCTTCTGCGGTGACGATTTCTGAGAGACGCATTTTAGCGTGGGCTTCGGCGAGACGGATCATGGATTCTAGTTGTCTGGTTGTGGCCGTGATTCGACGTTCAGCGGCGCGGACGTCCTCGCCGAGTTTGCGCATTTCGACGTAGGCTGAGACAAGTTCTTTGGATGCTTCGGCGCTGATGCGGGGTTGGCAAGTTGTGCGTGCATAGGAGATGTAGGAGGTGAGAAATTCAATGGGCTTTTATTTTGGTTAGTAAATTTTTTTATTTTTAAAAATGAGGTTGTTGAGAAACTTACGAGAATCTCCTGTCCTTGGGCAGCGCTTTGTGGCTTGTCATCTAAGTACATACTTAACAAATGCCTAGCAAGACGTCTGTCATTCGTCTCATCAATTCGATCCAAAATCAGGTAAACCAAATCAAATCTAGATAACAGTGTAGGTGGAAGATCGATATTTTGAGGAACTGGCAAGTTTGGATTGTACTTGCTTCCAATGGGATTTGCTGAGGCAAGAATACTAGTTCGTGCATTCAATGTCGTGATAATACCGGCCTTGGCGATGGATACAGTTTGCTGTTCCATGACTTCGTGCAAGACAGACCTAGTAGCGTCCGACATCTTATCAAACTCATCAATACAACAAACACCACCGTCTGATAATACAAGCGCACCGGACTCGAGAACAAGTTGACGAGTTTCAGGATCTCGAGTAACATATGCTGTCAAACCAACGGCAGAAGAGCCTTTACCACTAGTATAAACACCTCGAGGTGCAATCTTGTGGACGTATTGGAGCAATTGCGATTTGGATGTGGAGGGGTCACCACAGAGTAGAATATTGATATCTCCTCTGTATTTAGGGCTTCCTCCTTTTTCGAATGATTTGTTGGTTCCACCAAAGAGCTGGAGAAGAATTCCCTTTTTGACGTCGTCCATCTCGAAGATACTAGGAGCAAGAGATCTAGAAAGAAGTTCATAGATATCTGGCCTGGCTGCAGTAGCTTTGATTTTCTCCTCCTCTTCCTCAGAAACCTTTCGCGTCTGCTCAATCGTGCTAGTTCCATCGGCAAGCTCTTGGTCCACGGTGGAAACATCAATTCCCATTCTCTTTTTGTCGACTTTTTGAATGTGGATGATGTCGATATAAGTCTTATATACACTCTTCATGGTTCGTTGGCGAGGATTGACTCGGACAGGACTAGCTCTGAAAATACCGGTAACTTCAACTCTGTCACCAGCCTTGCATAGATCGACCAAATCATCGTAAGCACACATAGAAACTGAATGAGGTGTTTGGCCTGCAGGCACTGAATCGGGGGTTTCTTGTAACTTGATGACTTGTTTATCGGCGAATCCAGATCGGTTGTGCACAATTTGCATGGAATTTGGTGATTTGCAAATTGGGCGAGGACATTGTGTTGGCTCGGCAATTCTTCCACGATCAATATCAACTTTGACTGTATGATTACAAACTTGGCACTTGAAGAAGGCATCCTTCATATCTGGAAGAATGGGTGTTGTTCGGATAACAAGTCCTTTGATAGCAACAATTTTGTCCACATCTAAAAAAAATATTAGTATCATTACAAAGATAGAGGAATATATTCATACCTGACGGGTTCAAATCTCTCATGTTGACTGTCTCGTCCAAACCAAATAGTCTTACTCTATAATTTCTACTCTGGACTTCCGAGGTCCAATCAATCTCAGCCGATTCCGCCGGCCTTGGAGTTGGCGCATCGGATCCCATACGATCAGAACTTGGAACTGGAGGGTCGGAGCTTGGAACATTGTTTTGGTTGGCCAAACCAAGAGAGCTACTTTGAGATCTGCGCTCTTTCGCCATCTGTTCCTCGGCCAAACCAAACATCATATCCTTGATCGCCTGATCCATCAAACTGACAATATCTTGAGGATAATCCTGCGCTTGCTGCCAAAGCTTCTGTGTTGGTGGAAATGCTTTCAGGTCCTTGAAATCCAAGCTGAGACAGGTGACACCTAGAGTCATCATATTCTGCATGATGACCATGTATTTCTTGGTTTCGGCGTCCTCATCCATTTGAGTTTCCTCCTGTGTCATGCCATCCGCCCACATGCGGTATTTGTTGGAGAATTCGCGTAGAAACCTCTTCAAACTTGCCATTGTGTCGTTGACCGAGATATTGGTACCCCAAATGCAGAGAGTCGAGTTTCCTCCCATGGCTTGGGCATCAGAAGTTGTCTGATCTACATTTGAAAAGGTTGGAGCATCCGACTCTTCAGTGACAACATCTCTAATCATTCGTCCATTTTCATCCATGAAGATGCGACGGCGTGTACGTGGGGTATTCGCATTCTCGTTGTTGATATCTCCTCGTCTCGTATTATTGATGGATGAACCCGGACCTGGTGTACGAGAAGAACGGACGAAAAGAGCGCTGCTTTCGCTGCGCAAATCGGGTTGAAGCGATTGCTGTCTACTGTTGAAGCCGCCTGGACTTGAACTTGGCGCATACTGGATTGGAGAAGAATCTATCTCACAGTTAGCACTATTTTGACATTCTCAGACTATTGCTCATGTTATCTCTTACCTCTAAGGAGCCCACTCGCTCGAGGCGTTCGATCCCCATCTGAGTGCGTGGGTTGGGTGTTGGACATCTGCCTCAGCGGGGAGCTGACTTCTCTCTCCCGATTTGCTCTCGCTATATCTGCGGGAGAAGATCGATACATCATGGGCGAGGAGGATGGAGGCGCACGTCGAGGAGTGTTGTTGCCATTGCCTTGCGACGACGCTGCTTCATTGAGAAGTTGTGCAGCTGCTGGATCGGGGGGACTGCTGGGGATTGCATTTCGTTGAGATTTTCGTTTGGGAGTCCCAGATTGGGAACTCCGTTGTCGTCGATGGGATGGAGAAGACATTGTTGTGTATTGTATTGGTGGTGGTGTTTTGATTGTGGTGTTGAGGGGAAAATATGTCCTAGCGGGTCAAGTTATGAAGGCCAATGCAAGCTTGGAAAAAGAAGGGGCCAAGTCGCGTCTTTCACGCGCTGTAGTTTCGCGTTTTGGGCGCGTAAAGTGCTTGCATTAGCGCCAATTGAGGAAAAGGGGCGAGAGGGGAACGAACCTCTTCTTAAACTCATCTTTCTCAACAACTGCTCTTCAATCAATTTGTATTCTGGCGAAAATCGCCCTGTTTGAATGTTCTCACGGCATAGAATCGGCAGGAGAACCATACCTGAGCTAAACAACCCAATCGAAGCTTGGTCACGTTTAATTCACGTGCCATAGCTTACAAAACTCCACCCCGTCGACCAGAACATTGCAACCTTTATACGTATTTCAGCCTCATGCCTTCATCAAGACTATTCTTGCAGCGAGGGTATTGCACCCACATCAGGGCAAGTCGTTTTGATAGCAACAAGGTGCACGATAGTGATCAACCAGAAAAGAAGAATGATGAAAATCAAGCAACCCCTCCCGCGATAGGTACCTGTAGAAATCAGACCCAGTAGCACCTTGAGGTAATTCCCAAGGGCGGGGAATCAGACGGAAAATTAGGTCGTACCTTCTCTGTTTAACTGTGCTCTGGCTGAGATGAAATAAAAGGGAAGGAACAACCTCGAGCTGGGCTGAACTCTCTATTTCAATTTTGTTAGGTAACAAATACCGATGCTACTCTAGCATTCTATCTAGGAGACTGACTTAGGAGGATGTCGATCACAACACTGCAGCACAGCATGCCTTTCATGCCAATATATCCCACGAGGTTTATATCCCTTGTCTACTTGCGCCGTTGGGCAGCTCTTCCTCAACCCTTCAACCGAGCAGGCTTCGCAGTTTCCTTTGATTTGTGCTTTCCCCCAACACTTTGGGCACCTCAGGTTTCCCAGCCCCTCGGTGTTCTCGATATCGTTCTCGACAGGCTCGTTTGCAAACTCATCTCTCAGAGCGCCTTTGCAAGTGAAAACTGCTCGAGTGGTTTGGCTGCTTGGGTTTCAATGGAGCACAACTTCGCAGCTGGAGTTTTCGATTCTCACATTATGCGAATCGACATTGTAATGGAATTTACCTCTTGAATCCCCCATGTCTGAGGTTTTGCGACTTTGTTGTTGTCCCATACTGACTAGATGGGTGCGTGTGATTTTCACGTCGAATTTGTTGAAGTTTGCTCGAAACCATCAAGCAGTACTTGGGAGCAAGCTTTAATATAACCAGAACTTCCTTAGCATGTGATTGGTTTCTGCTTATGATACTGTGTCTGACTGCTCTGTCTTTATTCACTTTGCCTGCTATTCACTTCCATTGCATTTTCTATCTTTTACGAGCATTTTCTCCTCAATACCACGTGGAACTCCATCCCCACCGACGCGAGGAGGCCCCACGATCTAGTCATGAATTCATTGAAAGGAAGTTTCCAAAAGTACCTGATGTAGAAGACCCTCCTCCTTAGGTCTTTTTCGGAGCTGAAATTCTTCTTCCGTTATGACCCCAAGAGTACGTGGCATTGAAACTGGCGGCAAAAGGGCGCATCTAGACCTCGTACCTATTCAATCAACCGAAAGGGCACGGAGTTTTCTGAATATCGAATTGTTTTCAATACGCAGGCCGCTGTGGGTTGTGGGTACCTTTTCTGAATGAGATTCAAAGCAAGCTTGGCGATTGGCACGCACGCGAGATTGACAGCTCCATGTCCAGTTTTCTATCAGCCGCAACATCCACTTTTCGACCCAATGCGGCTTCTCCAGCAAGCCACGATTCCTGGAATAGCCTCATTTTTGAGATTTTGTTGTTGAAGTCCTTCATGGCGGTCTACCGTGTCTCAAAAATGTTGCGAGTACTTATTCTTCATGAACGCCGCAAGAAGATACTTTCCATCACCAACTTCTGTTTCGACGCCCTTTCGACTTGAACAGCCAACCGCCAACCACCATGCAGCCCGCCGGTTTCTTCATCGCCGCCGCAGGCACTTTATTAACTCTCGTTGATGGGTCGCCAGTTACCCAATGCTCAAGTTCTACGACCATATTGACAAGCTCATTTTCTGGCTTTACTTCTGAAGGATGTTTCACTGAGGCCGCTGGCAAAAGAGCTCTCACCGGCAAAACCCTCATCGACGATACGATAACTGTTGAAAAGTGTTCTTCCTTCTGCAGTGCTTACAACTATTTTGGTCTCGAGAATGGGAGGGAGTGTTATTGCGGAAATGCTCTTATGGCTGGGAGTGTTCCTACCAGACTTTCTGAGTGCAGCTCTCCTTGTCCTGGAAACACTGGGGAACTTTGTGGTGCAGTCAGTCGATTGAGCATATATTCTAAGACCATCTCTACATCTAGTGCATCTGGATCTGTATCGGTGGCCTCTGGGTCTGACAGCGGAGCAAGCCCGGGATCTTCTGGTGGCAGTGGTGGCAATACATCAGGAAACGGGTCTGGCTCTGGTGCCGTTACAACAAAAAGTCCCTCAGTTACCCCTGGTAGTCCATTAAGCACCAACATCATCGTCATCGTCGCCTCAGTTCCATCGTCCTACCCCTGGTCAAACACAACAGCGAAGGCCATATCCTCGGCCACTCTGCCTACCCTCAGTAGACCTGGCACTGGCGTTCTTCCTTCGCCTAGCACAATCTCAATTTCTAAATCTGGTAATTCGACAACTATCAGCTCAGCGTTTCCAACAAACTCCACAAACTCTAGCTTCTTAGCCTTTAACTCGTCAACCTTGACTTTGACATCCACGAGTTCGGAATCGACTATCCCCTCGACCTCTTTGTTCGTGAGCACAAGCAGCTCTTCTGCTTCCACCACCTTCTCTTCAAGCAGTTTTGCGACCTCTTCTGCTGTAGCGGCCGAGTCTTCCAGCAGCTCGGCAAGCCTCGAATCTTTGACAACGAGCATTTTGATCTCGACCTCTTCTTTGGACGAAACTTCGATTACTTCAATTCCGGCACTAACAACGATTATTTCTTCTTCGATCGAGCCTACTAGTAGCATTGAGCTTTCCTCTACTTTGACCACTTTACTTCCAACATCAAGTGCTGAGCCTTCGGCAATTGAGTCCACCACGATCAGCGAACCTGTGTCATCTTCGATCCCAACACCTGCTGCAAGTTCTTCGGATCCTACTAGCAACTTACCAAGCACCCTCCTTACGAGCACTGCATCGTCAACCAGCTCTACAGCTTCTCCTGCATCTACAAATCTAGTCAGTGATGGAGACTTTGAGGCTCTCTCAGAATCAAGCACCATACCATGGACACCAAAATATACCAATACCTACCTCACCTATAACTTTGAGAATCCAACAACACAAGCAACTACCTATGGTGCCCGATCAGCTTCAATCACGATTAACCAATATATTAGTGGAAGCCTAGCATGGTTCAACCAGCCAGTAACACTCTCCGCCAACACAGTATATAACTTCTCTGCCGTGCGTAACCTTTTCTTTTACCATCTCTGTTGCACAATCGAATGACACTGACTCTTCTCTCTAAACACAGAATACCAAAGCCAGCGTAGCAAATCCAGGCTGTATTACTTACTACTACATCGGCGCTGCTGATGGAGCGACAGTTCTCAGCATCCTGAGTGTTACTGCGTCGACTGGGCTGAGCACAAACTGGATTACGAATACTGCGACTTATACGAGTACTGCTGTTACGGATGTTACGATCAATGTCAGACTTGTATGCCAGACTGTTACCAGTACGACAGCGAAAACGTACTACTTTGACAATATTCAACTTGTTGCTGCTACTGCTGCTGCGACACCGGTGTAAGTATTTTATATATGGATTTATGAGAGGAGAAAATGTATAATGTAATTTCTTAGATAATAAAGCTTCTTTCTTCTTCTGTTATTTTTCCCTTCTTTTGAAGCTCTGTATTCTATATAATTTCTATTCCTTGTCATTTTCAACACAATCTGAAGTAGTCATCAATCTTGTCTTTCGAGGCTTGTAGCCTCTTGTTATTTGTACTTCTTTGAAGCTGGTTTCTCGTCGTATTTATTTCTAGACAAAGTTTAACGCGTTCGGGTAATTGTTTCGAGTGAATGAAAGCGAAAAACGTTGGATTCAATTAGTAATTCTTCATTCAATTCTGTAGTTTAGTCTTCCGCTTACTCACTCCTTCGACTAGATTTGACTTTGTTTCATTTTATATATTACGTGCCGGTTTCTTGACCACGTACAATCCTAAACAATCAGAAGAAAACAGTCTATTTACCACGCATTATTTATTTCCATCCACCACCTGGTGACGGAACAGTTCCCTTCCGCACAAAGCTTCGGGTCTCCCGCCAAAACCCCACCCTTTGTTTCGTTTCAAGCCTCGAGCTGGGGAAAGCTTGGTTTCTAACACCTCTTTTTGGACCAATAATCAATTCAAGACGAACTTATCAAAGTCTTAACTCACGTGCAAGTCTTCGTCATTATTCTCGCCTTTTAGATTTATTTTAGAAATGAGGCTGAGGTGGGGGTTGTGGATCTATCAACCCAACTCTCAAACGCGCAAAGTCGGATGTTGGTCTGATCTCTTGATTTCACAGCAATCTGCACAGACTGATCTTCTTTACGGCGTTTGGCCCTCTTGGATTTTTAACCGATGGAAATGCCATATTTGAAAGAGCCTTCGAGAACAAAATATATGGGGTCATGGAATTATGCAGATGCCGGATTGGGGAGGTGAGGGGTGTTTAAGCTCTCTTGGCGTGATGGTGTCTTGTTTATTCTCTAAATTCAAGACAGCTCTTGAACTCTAACTGGGTATTTCCCAAGCCAAGTGGCTTAATATACCAGGGTATTATGCTAGCCTCTTTTCCTGCTTCCAAAGGTTGAGGGTGGTTTGGCAAATGAGAACCACGAATTCTCTCGGATAGATACTCTCGTATCAGCCGCACAATAATACGCTGATAGCGTCGAAAGCCAAGCTTCATATCTTCTTTATTTAGGAACTTGTCCTTGATGGATATCCGGAGCCACCGATTCTCTGCCAGAGCAAGCGGGGTTGCGGGGAAGAGGCCCAGGGCAATCATCGTGTTTACCTGTGGTTTATTCTAGGAACTGGTAAGGTTGAGGAACTACATAATGAAGATGTTTGTTTGCGAAAGGAAGCTTTTTCCATCATCACAATCATCTTCACTCTTCTTTCCTCTTCTTCATACCTCCTCAGCTAGTCTGATATACTTCTCTCAACCAGTCTGATATCATTCCAGCTAGCCTGATATTCTTTTCATCAACCAAATAACCAACTCAATTCATTAAACTCCCAAAAACCGCAAATATGCAACTCACTAGCACCCCAATCTTCGCACTTCTCCTTACCTCTTTGGTCTCTATCAATGGCAGTCCTCTCCCAGCTGTCATCAACAACGAACTCAGCACCTCCTCCTTGAAAACCTTCAATCCTAAGCAGTAAGCTTCACTTATGCTTTTCCTACATTAAATACTAATCTCGAACTCAGCTCTTCCCACGGCGCTGGTTCTCATGGCCCTCTTCAAATCGTAGCCCGAACACCAGACTTCAAACTCAACACCCCCAAGAACCGAAACAGCTCCAAAAAAGCTAGTTCCAACAAACATTCCAACCACACCACCGAAGCCGGCTCCAAGAAAGTCGCCGCAAGAGTAGCAGTCAAACTCCCAAAGATTCTGGAGAAGTTGGCGAAGCTATTCACTAGAGACACCGAGATTGAGCTACGCAGCACTGGTATTCAATTGAACTCCACTCACTCCCACCACAACGGCACAAAAGCAACCGGTCGTCACAATAACACCACGAAGGCTACTGGTCGCCACAACAGCACTAGCAAAGCAAATTTCAAGTCTCACTCCAACCACACATCAAAGGCAGGATCTAAAGTTTCTAAGAGAGTCGACGTTAAACTCCCAAAGATCCTCGAGAAAATCGCAAAGTTATTCAGTAGATCTATCGACTCTCCTAACACATATCCTGAAAGCCTCTCTACTCGCGCAGCCGTCCATCTCCCGTCTTGGCTCTCCAAGCTCGCCAAGTTTTTCAGAAGAGATGTTAGCATTGAAAGCACTACATCTGCAAAGTTGAATGCTACTCGCGCACACAGCCACAAGAACCATACTAAGTCTGTCAAGTTTGTCAACAATTATGCTGCTAGAGAGATTGTCGATCTTCAGGAGAGAGAGAGGGATGCTAGATTTAATAGCAAGAATGCTGCTGTTTTCAAGAACTTCAAGAACAGCAAGATTGTTAAGAATACTCGCAAGGTTGCTGAGGAGGCTGAGGCTGTGAACGAGGAGTCCGCTGTTGAAGATGTTCCTGAGCAACAAGCTGAGGAGGAGGAGGAGCAAGAGACTAGGGAGCAAGTTGATTCTAAAGCATCTAAGAATTCTGAAGATTCTCAAGATTCTGAGGACGCTGATGACACCCCTGAGGCCGACGAGGAACAAGCTGGAGAAGAGGAGCAAGAGTAAGAGGACGATGAAAACAGCGCGAGAAAAGAGTAGAGTAGAGTAATGGGTAGTTACTCTTATTTACTTAGCCAACCTGTTACTCTTGCTCTACTCTACTCCACTCTGAGTTATTCCGAGTTACTCAGAATAACAGCATAAATTGTTCTCACGCTGGATGAAAACAACCCCGAGTAAATTCAGCACAGAGACTGAGATACCAAGGTCGATTCGATATACGACTTGGTTTGAATCTGGAATTCGATGAAGAATTCCTGTCGTTCCACTCTGAGAGGGGATTCTTATTGTATATACTTTTATTCTTTTGTTGCATTTCTGGGATATAGATGGCTTGGATAGATAGAACATAGAGATAAATAGATGGTGGGCATTTAATTACTGAAATGAATTCAAAATTTAAAATATACTGTACACTCGAAAAGTTTTGATTTGATTGCACTGAGGTGAGGTATCTGTACAAATCATGAGAAGATCTCACTATTGTCATTATTTTTGTTCTCACTGTATCTTATAAAGATTTACGGACTTTGCCGAAGTCTTGGCTGGGCTGAAAAGGGGATCTGCTTGTTGAATCTCCTTTCCTGTCGTCGTATTCGTGCTCAGCCCTAGAAGAAAGCTTGTTTACTTCATAGCGCGAGCTTAATCTCGCTCTTCGGCAATCGATGATCCTTTGCAAGGTTCTCCAGTGTCCAATTTTGCATGCTGTGGTGCCGTCTTGCGTGGATCAGGCTAAAGGGACCTTACATGGCAGCGTGGCGGTGTATTTGTTTTAAGACAGTAAATCATTCCGCATTGGAAATGAACACAAGTGATTTGAAACGCTTCTTTTGGCTGTTATCGCTTTGATTGTTCCCCAGAATATAAAACCCGCGAACCCCCTATTTAAAACTCCATCAAGCGCCATCTGGTATCCTACAAAGATATATGTCCCCTTATGCAGTCAAAACGCTAGCAGTCTTTACCAATACCATCGCAGCAGTCAACTCAGACTCACTTCTAGCCCAACCCTCAGCATATGGAAGTCTCTCTTGTTCTAAAGAAATTAAGTAAGTATTCGTCTGGTACCAATTTTCGCACATCAGAGCTAAACTTACCGAAAAGAACTCTAACCCATTCCAATCTCGCATCGGTGGAGTTATCGGTAAAGACGGTCAAGTACAACGCAGTCTCAATAGCACTGAATTGCACATCTGAAGCGGTCATGTTGAAGTCTGGGTTGGACTCTGGAGCAATTGCAATGCGGTCCTTTCGTGCGGCGGCAGCTTGAGCGACGGAGATGGTATCATTTGTGAAGTGTGCAAGAGTTGCTGCCCAGATCGTGCTGTTGAAACTGTGGTTGTCACCTGAAAAGGTGTCGGCTCGGGAAAGGGAAGCGTCGTGCTCGAGGACTATTTTACGCATTAGTTTGAAGAAAGAAAAACACAAGAATTTCGAGCACATACACCCGTGTCTGTCTAGATCATCAAGGTTGAATGTTGTGAAGTTATCCCCTGTTGTGCTTGCTAACAATGCCTTTGCGCCGACAAGTCTTGTTGCAGCCTCGGCGAGATGTATGGAGTCGTTGAAGCCGGTAATGAGATCTTGCATGGAGATGTTCAAACCATCTCGAGCAATGAAGCCGTGATTTGCAACAGCGTTGACCATTGGACATGGTGAACGACGGTCAGTTGCTGCTGGTTCTTGGAAGGTGTTGTCTTCTGCAGAGCATGTTGCTGAGCAGAAAGCCCCAGCGACGAGGACAATGGATGCGGAAAATTTCATATTTGGTAGAAAAAAAGAATGTACTGGTTTGAAATAAACGAAAGTCGGTGGTAAATATACCTATCACAGTTGTTAGCCAAAAAATCACACATATAAAAACCCAAAGTTGAGCAACAAAAAGAGACGGAGTTGAATTACCTTGTTAGCGTGATACTGTGAAATAGAGTTGTCCCCAGTTCTGGGGACAACCAGATATATAACCAAATCAGGATTCCATTCGCATGATTTGGTCTATTTCGGAGTTCCCGGCTCGAAGGGGTTTAAAATGGGGATACGCCTAAATTGGAAACGTGTGGGGGGGATGTCAAAACGTTCGAATCCAACAACCAATCAAAAAACCTACAATAGTAATCCTCTTTAGGAAGGCCTCGGGAAGTGGATTCTGTTTTTGGGATGAGGGCCACGATGAGGCGCATGCCGAGGTATATCTACTTGGTTATCCCAGAATCGTACGTACCCCTTTTTCCCAAATTATAAGTTGCACAGACTACTTACACCACCTTCTGCTTTAGATAAGGCTGCTCGTCAGCATTTGCATTGCTTGTTTTTGATAGAGAAATTTACTTGAGGAGTTGATTTCGGAATTTTTGGTTAGGATTGGCAAGACTTTATTTTTGGGGTAAGACTCATTTTTTGAAATCCAAGAAAACGTAGATTGTTGGGCATCACCCCATCAACAAAACATCCAAACTTCGACTTCCAATTCTTTCAGAGTCGAATGGACATGGTATAAACCTTAGCGAAACAAAAAGAATAAAGCCATTGGGCGGCTCTTACGAGACGATGGGAGTGCCTTTTGACCTCCATGTGCTGTCAAAAAGATTCCTACCTCGTTCTCTGGAAACACTTACTCATACAGCTAGACTTTCGCTGAGAAAGCTTCATCAAAGCATTGCATCCCTTGATAGGAATTCCTAGCATAGGGTTGGTAAGGAAGCTCTCACTGGCTCAGAACTTGCGTGACAAGTAGCTCGATTTTTAGATACTTCTTTCGAAATTTCGATGAAAACACGACCCGCAACTATGTATTGCGCCCTCAAAGAGGAGGATCTCCGTTTTCAGGAACGGAAGGGAAGAATTGAGAACCCATGAGCGATAATATGGGACCCCTCTGATATTTTCGGATATAACTTTCTAGTCCAGGCACGAAATATCGTATCCTGGAAACCCCAGAAAGTCTCCACTCGGAGTCAAAACGGACGAGGTAAAATAATAAGTTAGCACGCAAGGCTCAATATGAACTGCATTCCGAGTTTGTTGGGCTTGCCGTCCTTCCGGCAGACCCCCAACTGGCATACAGCCCCGAGAAAAAGAGCACTGGCTCTCGGCAGGGCGTTGATGCCCCTCACCACGTTCTCAAAACCCCTCCCCGATGTCTCCAACCGATAAGTATTCGATATTTACGGTGTGTTGCAGTTGGGTTCGATAGTTCCTGGAATATCACGTTGATGAGATAAATAACTCGCTTTTGATGCAAGCCAAACAACCTCTCCCTGCAGCTGTATGTTCAAGGCAACAATGAATTTTCCCCCCATATCCCTTGTGTTCTCGTTGGGGGACCCCTCGTTGGATGTCAAAGGAAATCCTTTCGGGTGATGGATTTCCTTGGCCGAATGATGCGAGTCGAGAGCAATAGGTTGCTCCGGTCGCATTTCTCATTGTTTGCTGCTTCGTTTCTGAGATTGAAAGCAACTACGGGCATATGTTTTGAGTACAGGTTAGCGCATCTCCTTCTCAAAATATTTCGGGGTTTTGATTTGTTTTCGGACTCCTCGTTCCAACTGCTGCTCTCCCAAATGCCATCGACCTATAGTCTATGATTGCTCCTTCGGCACAAATAAAAGCGATATCATTTAGCCCATACCTTGCGTTCGGGTCAGATTGGGACTTTGTTGTTTGGAATTCTAATAGGTAGTGGCTAGGGTTGCCAGAAGGTAAGCATTTGTCTCGCGGACTTTCGCCGCGCTCCCGCGAAACAACCAAGACTTCACTCAACATACACTATTTTCGATACTTCTCTTTTCGATTGATGAATATTCGAGTATTCTACCACAATTGAAGTTATTATCTCCAATGAAATATCCGCATACCATGGCTTTTTCCAGGTCTGCACAGCGCTGTTTAATGTCGAGGGAGCCTAGCCGCGTGCCGTATGCATAACCTACAGCGTCACGCTGTCATCTCAAGTTCTCAACATTACTAGGCATTGTTCTGGTTTCTCTTCTCTTTCATCATGATGCGCGAATAATGAAATGACGGATCCAACCGGGGTAATCGCGAATTCTTTCCAGAGACTGCACCGGTCGATATCAGACGAAGATGCGAGCGATTTCGCATCCACCGAACTGAAAGATGTCTGGAAGGCTGTCCGTGATACCCTAAGTAGTAGCGTAGAAGCTATAGATCTAACCCTAACCGCTAACCCTAACCCGAGCCTTAGGGGGTAAAATCAGGCCTGGGAAAGCGTGGTAGAGGGGGGGAGGGGGAGGGGTATCGATGAAGCGTAAAGGAAGCGACAGTCAGCTCAAAATCTTCGGCGGATCGAGCCACTTCTCAAGGGATCGAGAAATACTCCAAAGTGATTGAGTTCTTGTGCAATGGGACTCCCTTCCTACCATATATCTGGGTTTGTGAACATTCCACGCTATGGATTCTTACAAAAAATTCAAAGCAATACTGATTCGAGGTAGGCACCGATAAAACTCATGCTACAGGTATTATTCCCAATATGCATTAACTCACTACTTGGTATACCCTATTTTCACCAACGGGATTTGTGCAACAGCTTGCGAACCAGCATAGGGATATCTTCGAGGCACTTCTCTCTGCATATTCGGAAATCGGCGTGGCTTTGCCCAGGTTTGATTGTTATGAAAAAGCCTTCGGGAAAAACCTGGAGTTCCAGAATGGTCTTGTGACAGTAGCGGAATACTTGGATTCGATCAGAGAGCTTACAAATTTTTTAAAAGACGAGGTATGCACCACTATTTTGACTTCAGATTCTGTGTTGACTTTCCCAGCTTGGAAGCTACTATTTGCTTCCTTGTGGAAAGACTTTGCAAGTAAATTTTCGGGAATTATCGAAAGCTTGAAGAAGCAGAGGGAATTTATAGACGTGGAAGCCACCTCAACCCACATCGTTGAATCGAAGGCTTCCCATTTGCAACACCACGAGCAGATAAGAAAACAACAAGAACAATTTCTTACATTAATCGAACAGAATGAGCTCGAAACCAGAATAACCAGGAACAGACATTGCGTCTCGTGGCTATCTCTTGAGATACGAGATCAAGACGAGCATTACAAGTGCATATCTAGCTGACGGCATGGTGACCTCCACATGGGGTTTACGACAATCCCAATTTGAATCGTATATTAACGACTCTAGATGCCGCATTATTTGGCTAAATGGAAAACCAGGCGCAGGTATGCACCTTTGAAGGCACGCCACCTAATTGCTGCTTGTTCGATAACACAGGAAAGAGCGTGATGTGCTCCCACATTGTTAGAGATTGACACCCTGTACTTCTTCTGCAACAGCCAGGATGGTGAAATGTTTGCGTTCAAATTCCGAGAACACTGTCGCTGCAATTGCTTAGGCACGATGATGCAGCATCTTTAATTGCGAACGCATTTGTGTACCAAGCAAAAAACCGTGGACTGCAAGAATTGAGAATTTTACTCCCACGGCTTTTGGGGATATCCTCATGTACAAGAATTGTGTTTGACAGAGTTGATGAGTGTCTCAAACAGAAGACTATTCTGAAGGAGCTCCAAGACCTTTGCTTGGGTTGGAAACCGCATTGCAAGATCCTATTTTCAAGCCGCAAAGGGGTATGTCTCTCAGAAAAACTATCGAGAAAACCTCAGATACCGCTTGACTCCCATAATGAAGTCGAAATGGTTATTAGGACATATGTGAAATACAAAATTCGAACCAGTGATAAAATTATCTTAGGGAAAATCGAATCCATCTTAATGGGCAAGGCGAACGGTAGGTCATCACAAAACAATCTTGCTCGGTATTGGCTAATTCCTACTAGGTATGTTCTTATGGGTCCAGCTTGTTGCCAGCGAGCTTCGAGATTGTTACAGACATTGAGTTGGAAATAATGGTTGCTAAATAGTCTGAGCGAGGCGTACGTACTACTCTGAATTCAGTAAGGAGTTGATTGCTAAACAAAAAAGCTATGAACACATCCTTAAAAGAATTTTAAAAGGCCCTCAAATTACGAAACGAATTCTAGGATGGATGTCATACTCTTATCGGCCTATGAGAGCATATGAGATCCTTACCGGTCTCTCGTACCAATATTCACGGTGATGTCATAAACTTGCGCTGGTCGCTGATTGAAGATGGACCCTCGGATACACTTGACTTCGTGCATTTCTCCGCTAAAAGGCACTCACTCAGTTTCATAAACGGAAAGAACATGAATGCTGACTTCCCACGGATATATTGTGGAAGAAAATGTTCAACAAAGGGGTTAGTTTACAAATCAGCAAACCGCCCATTTCAATATTTGCTTCTCGTGTGTTGGAGCTTCGCTGTGAGAAAGCAAAAGGATGTCTTGCTTTCTGGTTTGTCCAATTTTTTAGACATTTTATATCTAGGAATGATTCTAACTACATTCGAACATTCATGTACAAAATCCCTTTTTGAAGACTATTACATTGCTCTATAGTAGCGGGGGCAAAGAAAAATATATAAAATGCTAAAAGGCTTCAATAGAAAGGCAACAATAGGTAAATATATTACAAGCTCTTGAGGAGAGAATAATTAGTCCATACTTAGCACTTCATTCATACGTTCCTTAACCTGTCGTTCATCCTAATTAACTAATATCTGTTCCTCCGACTCTTTCATTTTGCTCTCAACAAAAATCTCCATCGCCTTCTCTCCACCTCGGTAAACATACCTAACCTCGATCTCTACAAGTCATTTTCGCTAATATCTTCATGCCTAGCACCAAAGAACCTCTCATCCAAGAACTTCCAGAATATTTTGTCGAATGCCCAGCTCTTCTTTGCAGCATAATTCAACCAGAAACGACCCGTCTCCCAGTTCTCCATATACTTGGAAACTTTGATACCATTAAAGCTAGTATCGGCTGTCTTCTCCGCTTTTTCCATTGCTCGAAGCCAGGATTTCAAGCGCTCGTCGTAGATTTTAGCGAAATCGCCGATATCGGTGTGCCACATCTCAGGGACATCGAGGTGTAGCCACCATGGAGGATCGAGAGAAATCTGGGTAGGAGCTGCATAGGTGAACTCCCAATCGATCACAGCGAGTATCTCGTCGGATTTATTCAAGAGGATGTTACTAGGTTGGAGGTCGTCGCACTAAAGTTTGAAATTGCTTGACCCTTCTGGTGCTTGGCATAGCCTCACTTTCTCCTTCCTGGATCTGGACTGGGCTGACCAGTCGTCCTCGAGAAACCCAAAGATGGAGAGTCGTCCTTGCTTTGCTAATTTGAGGAAGACCTGGCGTGCGACATATTTGTTGTGGCAGTCGTCTGCTGATTTGACGAGGTCGTTGTGCTAGAAGGCAAGTTGTATGATATGCATTTCTGCCAGCGCAATATAGTATTCATTTGCGGTTTTGTACGTCTTATCCTTTGGAGAAGGGTAGCGTCAAGTATGTTGGCAAACTGAAGAAAATTATTCATATTTTGAGTTATAGGTCGTCCTGTGACCTCAAAAGCATCCTCATTAATCTGTTCCAAGGATTCTTACCTTCGAGAAGCTAGGTTTGAAGAGATGTGAGTACTGGATAGCGATTTTACCGTAGAAACTCTCGAGGACGTCAATAGATATGTCAGGATCTAATCTATGGGCGTCGTCGGGACTTTCGAGATTCGGGAGAGCGAGCTTAGCTGAAATAGAGCCGTAATGATCAACATGCTTGAGGATAATAAAAGGCCCAGTTTCAGAATCCGGGTTTGAAAGTCTATGAGAGAATATTGGAGACACCATGACTTGTGTGTTTTGTTGAATAAAATTTCCAGTTGCGGCTTCTCGGAGGGTCTTTTCATCAAGAAATACAGCATGATTTGGTTGTGGTATTCGTATCATAATATCGTCTTTTTCGCCTGATTCCCCAAGTCGCATTCTGTAGAGGTTGTTGTAACCCCCAATCCTCATTGGTGGGATCCAAGATGCAGTTTTTCCGAGACTTTGTTCTACCAAGGACTCGAGCTTACGGACCAAAGAGTGTCGAGTAAATGATTTCTGGGACTCTGCAAAAGCTTCATCGTTCTTGTCCCAGGCAAGATCGTCAAAGTCCGCTCTGTCGTCCATACTGGCGGTGTGTTTTAAATAATGTCGAGTATAATCAACTTGAATTCTGAGAGATTGAGGCCTATGAACGCTTAGAGAGAATAAAAAAATTATGTTTCGCTGTTTGACGAGAAAATTGAACAACTTGTTACCTAGTTGTCTTTCGGTGAGCGAGCCGCTGAAACAGCGAAGCACCTCATTGGCCAAAATGCTGTTGGTGTTTTGGACACACGCATGCATTAATATACAAATAGACCATGCACGCTTCTAAAACCATGAAATTGGGGGTCTTAGTTTTGGTTGTTTTGAACTTGTAGGTCTTCAAGGCAGTACCAAAATCCCGGGTTTCCTAGGATTGTGAGATGCGTTTGTTTCCAGGGGTACTTGAATGGAGATTAGAAGTTACTTCTATCATAAATACTTTTAGAGCCTTGAAGATCAGGCAAAGGTGACGTCCAGAACATTGCATTAGTTGTGTTGAAGCATGAAAATAGTTGTTTCTCAAAAAACACTACCTAGGAAATCGAGGATGTAACTCAGCTTTATAACTTTATGGAAATCTTCAAGGTATTGTTGGTGTTTCTACTTCGGTCCAACGAATTCAACATTCAGACTGTAAGGCTGAAGAATTCTCGATTCAAAAGAATATTTCCGGTCTCAGTTTGAATTTCTCTCTTCCAAAAAGCAGAACACACTATCCTCATCTGAGCAACTCATCTCAATCAGCAAATTTCCCCATTCTCCACAAATCAAAATATCCCAACTCTCCAAACCAATCAATCGATTGGATCAAAACACAGATGCAAAACGCGGCTGAGGCTAGCAAGGAACGTCGCAGGAAGAAGTAGAGTTGTAGCAAGGTTTTCAGTGTGAAGAGAGATCAATATGTCTGAACTTGAAGTGTTTGTCACTGGCTTGGAGAGTTTTCTCAGGGGAAAGGGGCTTAACTTTGCAGATGTATGTGCTGTAGGGTCTTGTGGTTTATGAACACTCGTTTGGTACCGAAAATTATGCTGTGAGAATTTGGTGATCATACTTTTGAAAGTGTATAAAATCAAATTATAAAAGCCAAGAATTGCTCAAAGATAATTTATAGCTTTCGAATTGTAAGTGATAATCAATACTCTCCAACTTGGTAGCCACTACAGCAAAGCACGCAAGCTCACTCAGTTGATGTGTTATCATTATCACTGCACGTGCGGAGCATAGCAAACTTAGCGCTCAGATAAAATCTATTAACACCGGAAGAGAAGGCAGAACCCGTGTCTCTCTCACTCATCGTCTAAACCAGCTTCCCATCTAACGGCACTTGACCGGATAAAGACTTCAATTACCGTTCCCATCGAGCACTGGCGGAAAGGGGAATTTCGGACTTTAAGCGAGCGGGAAAATAGAGATGTTGATTTGGGAAGGAGAAAACAATTTTAAATGAGAATTTTTGACAACTGTTGGAGTGTTGGGGCTGACCTCCTTTTGTATTGGAGAATTGGCGGCACATTGACATCAACACCCCCGCGAGTGGGGGTCAGATGTGTGGTGCACCACACGCAGAAGTTGGTTCCAACATTTGCCCGTCACTCAGTCATGGTAATGGATTGCTTATCGGAAACACATGAATTGTTGTTGATGGAATTTGTTGGTCCGCCACATTGGAAAAGAATGTGGAAACTCTGGCGCGCTCGCTGCATACCTATTCTGGCTCGATTATAATCAGAAAGAGCGTCACTGGAATAAGGGAACGAGTGCGAGATGTAGGTTCGACAAGGAGTGGTATTTAAAGTGCTGACTGCATAATCTGGAAGCTTTTTTGATATTCTAGAAGGCAAACGGTCTTCACCGGTTGGTTGACCTTACGACGATTTCCGGGTTGCCAAATTCCTGTTCGCATTGACCAGCTTGCAATCCTTCCGGCTAGAAGCGCTCGTAAAGGGGTTTGGCTCGGTACATTCAACGACAAGCAGGCCTTCATTGTTGACGAAGACAGACGAGCACTGAGGGGAAGGGGAAATGAATCAAAACTTAGCTGGGGAAAGCACCGGGGGAAAGAGCGATTAGAGGTTATGTGGCACGTGATGTCTATTCTAAGAATAGTTCCCATCTCACCGTTCTCCCCCATCAAATTCATCCATCGAGCGATTCTCGCCAACCACCCGAATTTCGGTCTTGGAAGCAAGAATCACTTCATCTGCATCTTGGAATTGCGACTGGAGGCCCCGTCCAGAGTCCTGACTCCTGGAGGCTGGAACAATGGCGCCATCCCAAGTCCCACCGTGAAAACAGTCGGCCCGCGCGTCTCGAGGAACACCCCGGGAAACAGGATATTGCGTCTCCCTGTTGATGGAGCCAACAGGAGCCAACAGGAAACAACCGAGGCTATCAATACCACTTCAAGTACGGAGTACTGGTATCCAAATCACAATGACCGCGATTGATATTTCCATTGTCCAACCATATCGCCCCGCGTCCCTAGCTTTGTGGCGTCAATCGAAGCTTTGCAAAGGGGCCATTGATCAAGATCAAGCTCGTCAAGCTCATCCAAGCCCAGTTGGCAACTTGGCAATCTTCAATTTCAATCTCAATTCTCGGCGATGCGATGGCGGACAGGGGCAGGCAAAGAGAAGCAGAGGGACCCTTGGGGTGAACCGATTCAGAACCAAATGGTGCCAAGTCCTTTTCCGAAGAGCCTCTCATGACCGCATAAACTTTCGACTTTTCAGTTCACGATGTCGTCTTCTTTCTGCTCGCGGCGGTTGCCGTCTAGAAGCCCGTTATGCTGCATATTTTCACTAGACCAATAACAAGGCGGAACCAGCTATTTTCTATTCAGTTCCCAAATTCATGGGCGAAATCCAATCCAATTCTGCTTGTCGCGTGGCAAATCGGGACCCTCAAAATCACCTTCATGTCTTATCGTGAATGTGGGTTTTGGGGTACCAGCGAGCCAGCCTATGACAGGGCCAAAGTCCCCAGCTGGAGACAAGCTTTCTCTAAATTCTCCTATCTTTTTGTTCCTGGGTCTTCGATATCCGTTTTCAAGTGCAGCCACGTACGTATACTGAATACGTACTAGCTGTTGTTCAATGGAGGCGAACATGCAGGGACTTGTTACTTCGGATTCTAAATTTACAAGTATCACAACTCATTAGTTACCCTACCCAGATTACTTGTATCTCTTCTGGAACCCCAATTTCTGGACAGTTTTCATAAATCTTATCGAGCATTAGGCACATGCCTACTTTGGTAAGGTTTTTTTCATAAAGTTTTTCTCTTCGTCGGGTTCATGCTGGTTCCGTCAGTGCTCCTGTATTGAGGGAACCGGTTAGCACCGTTTGGTGGCTCGTGTCTACTTCCCTGCACCCCACATTCAGATCTCTATGTTGGAAGACTTATCCAGCTTCTTCTTTGGGGGTAGCCCGAGATTGATCTGCAATGATAGCAGAAGTGCTTTGCATTGGGTAAGAGGAGGCCCGCTAGAAAGTGGATTCTTCAACGGTCATGGGCAAAGAAATGGGAGCCAAAGGAAACACTTAAGTACTCCTTGCCCAACGTTGAGATGGAAGTCCAGGTCCAGTCTTCATTGTTTTTCCTGAGGGGTTAAGTCACAGGAATGTGTAAGTGCCAAGGCAGTCGTTCTTTTCTATGTTCTATGCTAACATAATTTTTCCAGCTCAAGAAAACAAGACCGCAGATGCGCAGATTATCCTCGGGGGTGACGCCCACTTGGATATGGCTCGCGGGTCCATGGTAGAGACCAACGCTGCTCGTGATACTCTTCCAACTGCCAATTTCCCCACAGAGGATGAACGAAACACCCTTCGAAGAGTGGCCGGAAAGATGCCGACAATCGCCTATGTCATCTGCGCAGTCGAGTTTGCTGAGAGAGCATCATACTATGGTAATTAACTACTCTGTTCCTATTTGGAGTATAAGAATGTATGCTAATTTTTGCGAAGGTGTTCAACCTCTATTCTCTAATTTCGTCAATAGAAAGCTGCCGACTGGAGGAAATGGCTATGGAGCACCACCACCTGGCGATGAACAAACAGCAGGTGCTCTCGGAATGGGAACAGTGAAAGCGACCGCAGTTTCCCAATCATTCTCCATGTTGGCATACTCTCTTCCTCTCTTATTTGCCTGGATTGCCGATACCAAAACGGGACGTTATAAAATGATCTGTTGGGGTGTTGCTGTTTGCGGTATTGCCCATGTTATCAGTAAGTTTTACCACTCTCATAAAGCCAAAAGTCATCAACTAATAATTCATTAGTGGTTGCTGCTGGTGCCCCAAGTCTTCTCGCTAGTGGTCAATCAAAGGTACCTTTTTTCTTGAGTGTATATATCTTGGCAGTCGGTGCCGGTAAGTCTTCTTCCTTCAGTAATATATGGAACTCAATCTAATAGTTCAATAGCTATGTTCAAACCTAATATTTCTCCTGTTCTACTTGACCAAATGAAGAGTCATCGTTTGGAAACCAAAACTTTGAAAACTGGCGAGAAGGTCATTGTTGACCCTGAGCACACCACGGAAAGAGTTATGTTATGGGTAAGTTTCACTGCTAGCAACTCACCTCTCATCGTTCTAATAATCTTAGTTCTATCTCTTAATCAACATCGGAGGTTTCATGAACGTTCCCACCACATATACCGAAAAATATGTTGGCTGGTGGTTATCCTTCCTCTTACCTCTAATCTTGTATCTTCCATTACCCGCCCTTCTATGGTGGCTCAAAAACAAGCTTGTTCTTCACCCACCGGGAGGAAGCGATCTTGGCAACATTTTCCGCGTTGTAGGAATCTGCCTCAAGCGTGGAGGCTGGAAGCGCTTGGGTCGTGGTGGTTTCTTCGAACCAGCTAAACCTTCCAATATCGCTACATCCGGCGACATTATCGAAGTTCCTTGGAATGATGGTTTTGTTGATGACGTGAAGCGAACCTTCCAGGCAACTGGTATCTTTCTTTTCTTCCCATTTCAAACCATTAACGACAATGGCTTGGGAGGATCAGCCAACGCTCTCAGTACCATGCTCTCGACCAAGGGTGTACCAAATGATGTCCTCGGTAATTTCAACTCTCTGTCCATTATCGTCATGGCCCCTATCCTAAACTATGGACTCTACCCACTCCTCCGAAACCGTAAGATCCATTTCGGACCTATTGCACGAATAACCTTTGGCTTGTTGCTATCCTGTGTTGCAGGAGCTGGATATACTATTCTTAATTATTACGCTTACAAGACGGGACCTTGTGGGAAATACGGATCATCTGCCACCTGCGTTGATGCAGATGGTGTCTCTTTGGTTTCCGATATTACTGTTTGGTACATGGCCATCCCATATGCTCTCGGAGGGATTTCTGAACTCTTCGTCAATGTCCCCGCCTATGGAATTGCATATTCTCGCGCACCAAAGAACATGCGTGGTCTCGTTTCCGCCATCAATCTTTTCATGTCTGCCATCTCTTACGCTATCGGACTTGCTACCGCCGGTCTCATCAAGGATCCATATCTAACATGGGATTTTGGGGCACCTACGATTATTGGTCTCGTCTTGGCTATCGCTTTCTACGCCACTTTCCGCGATATTGATAAGGAGGAATACACAATTAGTGAAAATGGTGATTATCAATTATCTGTGAAAAAGGAGGAAGCTCCCCCTTCTTATGAGGTGGGCTTTGATGATGAGAAGAATTTTGAGGCTGGGGAGATTGGAAAACATCCTGCTGTTGCTTCTGTTCCGGTCTCTGAGGAGTCTAAGGAGATTAGGTAATGGATGGGAATCTCTGGGGGCATCTGGTATGTCGTTATGAATGAATGGGGTCTGCCCGGATTTGGGATGGATGAGTGTAACCTTAATGTAGTTTGTGATTGATAATCTTGAATCATGATTTCATGTTGGAATATGATAATTACATCATCTTCGAGTCTTCTGGATGTATTCTTGTGAATTATAAGGGGAGATTTTGCTGTCGTGCGAGCGATTGATCTGTCAAACATGTACTGTCATAGGTGCCAGTGACGTTCAGAATTTGGGATTTCCAGCACTCGAAAATACCAACTCATACTCCACAATACTCAAGTCTCGAAGAAAATCTCAGTGTGCTTATGTATCGAAAAGGGTTGCTAGGTAGAGTGAGATAAAATAACGGTGAAGGTTTAGGAGTCAGCCTGAATTTGGGGTATAAGCCACAATGCGGCGCAGCCTACCCGAAGCTTGGTTAGACCACTGAAGGGGTCTCCACGATGAACAAAGAAGAGAACCAACCTAAAAGCTCACATTCACCCGCAAACGGTTACAATCACGTTTCGCTTTGTGAATCAAGGACTGATTTTTCGAGTTTCTGCTGTGGATGACTCCATGCCATCTTAAATATTTCTTTGTTGGTTTGGAAATATGGACAACCCCAAACAATTACAACACGAAAACCATCTACCACACGCAAGATTCTTGGTAATAAGAAGCAAACCTTCACGATGACATCAACTCCCCAGGTTACTGGCGAGGTCCAACCGGGCTTACAATATGATTCCGAAATCCCAAGCGGACTCAACGCGAGTGAGAAAAAGGTCTACGAAACTCTTCTAAAAGTTAGAAGACAACGAACCAAGCCTCCACCGGATGTGTTTGTTATTACGGATATTGCAAAAGATTATGATGATTTGGTAGCTATGATATTGTTGAAGGAGATGCAACGACTTGGATTAATCCGGCATGTTGAGTCTTCAGTCTTGTCACTCCTCTCAATATCAAGATTCTAATACTCTTCCTCTTATAGACTTAAAGGCTTCATCACCAATCTTTTACCCGCCCAAAACAGAGCAGCATATGGGAGAGGAGCATTGGATTCTCTCGGTCTTCAAGATATACCTATCGCTTGGGGTCAAGAGGCAATATCCAAAGAGGACAAAAAAGCACACAAAGAAAATCACAAAGATGACTACGAATTCGTTTGTTCTTTCAACGCCGAGAAGTGCACTTTCACTCCAGATGGCGAAGATAAAGCGAACTTCGAAGACCCACTGGAAATTGAGTCAGGAAGCACGTTGTTGCATCGATGTGTACTCGAGAATTCAATAGTAGACAACAAGAAGGTTCATACTAAAGGCCTTACATTTCTCCTGATATCTTCGCTCGACGACATTTCAACATATACCCAGAATCACGAGAAAGAATTTCTCGAAGGGACTGCACGGATAGTGCTTCAAGGAGGCTACAATATAGAATTGAGTAACGACAAATATGGTCTTGAAGTCGACTTTACGGCAATGAACAACAGATGGCACCACGAAGCCGCAGAATATTTCCACAATTTCATAGCCGAAAAACAAATCCCATCCATAGTATATACCAAAATCGCCGCTTCCGCCGCCGGACTATCTCCTACATTCTTGGAGGAGTTGAAAAATACGGGACATGTTCTTGGTGAACATCTTCTTCACAGACAGGTCAAGCAAGATCTTAATTTTTTTGAGAACCCCATACCTGAGAAGACCAAAGAGAATTTCTTGGAAACCAAGACTACGTGGTTTGAGGACCATAAGCCCCAAGACGAGATACCGGTTGGGGCCGAGGTCCTTCGTTACGTGAAGATCGTCCTTTACGATGTACTTGCTGCTTTGGACACCGCTGGTGAGGATGTTATGGAGGCTTTGGATGTCTTGATGGAGAAGCAGGGCGACATTAAGGAATTTGCTGCTCGTCATAGGATTGTCGGAAAGCAAGGGACCGGAATTGTTAATTCATCTGGAGAGCGAGAGAAAGGTGCTTTGGATGTCGGTATTAATGTTGACAAGATGAAAGTAGCTCTCACGGCACTCCTAAAAGGATCATTATTGTCGGCCGTTGAGAAAGGCTTTGGACTGAAGGAAAATTATAGTCAGGCCACCGAAAGTGGTGTCAAAAATAAGCAGAAAGTTTAGATGCTCTTCAATGAAATTTAAGCAATGGCATTAGGTTATACTACTGGGTGGGTCCCTTATTGGAATTAGTGAGCTTGCAATTCTCAAGTGACGTGAAGAAAGGTAAAAGTAACCATGTTTCGAAACTTAGATTTTACTTTGCCAAAATTTGGCTTCTACCTCCACATTTACCATTGTGGGTCGAGCGTATACGAACAATACGAGTATTATACTCTTTGATTCTTTGCATATAGCTATTTCCATCTATTTTTAGCCTTCCTCCCAGCGCCTCCTCGTTCTGGTTTTCTCTCCTGCTCCCCGTTCATGATAGCCCAAAACATTTTTATTATTGTTTCTTTCCTACCATATTCCTACTCAAACTCAACGTCACCACTACCCCGCCATTGTTCAAAGAAAAGTTCGCCCAGCCCCTCGATTATTTCCTAGCCTCTCAAATTATTCCCCCCTTGAAAAACCTACCATCTTCTAAGAACTCGATAGAGCACAGATCAACTAAGTTGTAAGAGCCCAGTATCTGTGTTTCTGATATCTCGCGGCTTTCTATTAAGAAAATCTCATCTTTTTGTTTATAAACAGGAAGCTGGAATAATGTCATAAAGTGACTGGAAACCTAAGGAACTTCTTACGCTTTCACCATAGTACACATACTACAAAAGATAAGAGCAATTATTTCAATAGTTTGAACCAATTACATCAAGTGGGTTGTTGATCATATTTTACGCAGTTCTTCCACCAGCATCGAAACCACTCGTAATATGAAACTTACTCCTCGTCTCATGCAACTTATGAAATTAAACCCTCATTTTTTAAAGAAAACAGCAGCATTTTTGGAAACTCTTTAATACTGCTGGTAGTTTCTATAATTTCTTTTGCCGTGTAATAAGGAAGAGAAGAAATAAACGTTGAGCTACGAGTAAGCTATAGTTGATCTGGGAGTAATCCGCTAAGTAAGTGGGGGCCAAAAACTGTTGTAAGTAATCTATCAATTGTCTAGTAAGCTACTACTTGTCGAGTAAGCCGATAACATTTGGGGGCTAAAACATTTCAATTGTCGAGTAAGCTATTATTTGTCAAGTAAGCTATAAAAAAGGAGTTGCGGATAAGCTAGCAAACATCTAGTAAGCTAGACTTTTTAAGAGCAGATTTGCCAACTTCTGTATACTATTATTTTATTGTTAGTAAGTTTCGGAATACTTCTAGTTCTTGACGAAGAATATGGTATTTCCACAGAGTACCTTGAAGAAGTCCTTGAGAAACCGTGAGGGAAACTTTCATCGAGCATGGAAGTATTTATTTCGATCGCCGGAAGTACTTGTACGATGGCGGAGTTACTCAATCCGGTCGTGCCGCTGCCCCAAACAAAGTACCTAAGCAAGTCTCTACAAGATGCTGGCAATTATCAACACATCCACTTAAGACCATCCACCAAATCATACGAACACTGCGAAGCAACTACGGAAATAACAAGCCCCTTGCGAGCGAAGATAGCGACCACGAGCGCGCAAACTAAGATATCGAAGATACGAGGGGAAGATATAAGGAATAACAAAGCCCCGAAGAGGGGAGGGAGCGCGCGAAGGGCCGCTGCGATGATCTAAGAGTGCATTGATGTCGTGACCCTGCGAGAAATTTCTAGCTTTTCTGTACTTCCGCTATCGTCGAAGTATTTTCTACAAAAATTAGTTATGAAATCTCAATTCCGAAAGGCGTTTGAGTCTTCTGCGCGAACTCTTTCTTCTATTCTCTGCATAGAAGGCAAGGTTGTGCTTGGGCCTCTATAATTTCCTGTTGAGTTGAGTTGTCGAGCTCGTGTCTGAGGCGTCAAGCTGAGGCTGCGTCGGGGTGAAGAGGTGTTGAGTTCGTTCCTCCACATCCCAATCCCGACTAGCCTTGACTATAACCTCCTCTTCGGATTCCTTTCCATATACATAATTTTTCATTGTGGAAAACGCATCGCAGGGGGCGCTGAACTTAGGCTAGTTAAACTCGAGGGACATTATGGGCAGAACTTTTGGTTTAAACAGCATTTAGGCAGTGCACTTTAGAAATGGTCAAGTACACCAACTTGAGCGTGCATCTGGTTCCTATTTTGCATTCCATGGTAGCTGTTGCGGCGAGAGACTCAACGCAAGCCGCAATCTCACAGAACATATCGATCGTCCTGTCCCAATCCAGCTGGGAAGGATGACCTGCAATTACCGTACACGCTGCTTTCCCAACAGCGGTCTTCGGCCTTTGATGGGTTCTTAAAACTTCAAGCCTTATTCTAGCTAGTGAGGTAAGAGTCTGAACTATTGCTGATGGACCCCTTGCACTTTTGGACATTGAGGGGCCTGCTAGTAATATTCTAAAATCTTAGTCTCTCTTTCTTCTGTCACGTTGGCTTTCGTTCTTTTCATGAGGCGCACAGTTTTGTTTTTCTCTCCCTCTTTTGTTGGATTTGATGGGACATCGTTCAGGGCATACACCACTAGCATAAAACTCGACGAACAGAGCTTCAAGCTGGAGTTGGCGGGTCAAGTCCTATCCTTCCTCTAGACATTAGGGTAGAACGGAAACCCAATTTTCAAGCCAAGAATAAATTAACAGAAATATAATCTACACAACAAACGGAACCTAAATACATAAAAGCCTCGCAATACACCTCGAAAAGAACAGACTCCAAACCCCCTTCATCCCCAAGAAATATATAAGTCCTCATGATAACAACTCAAGAAAATTCCCTTCTCCAAAGAAAACTCCGCCCCATCGAATCCTATACTCAATCTCTACACACTAATTATCATCGTTTCCAGCTTGATCGTTTCTATGGCCTCCATTCGGATGCCAAGAGCAGTATCGAGGAGGATATTGCCTAATTCTCAGCTTACAACGATGGGATTTAATCTTCCCTCTAGCTCTCGTCCGTCCCTGACAACGTCCTGCCTTAGGGCCATTGTCGGCAGCAGGCCTCTTCTTTCCACCAGTCGCTCTCTTCCCAGCAGGTTTCTTGCCTGCTTCATCATCGCTGGAGCTACTTTCGTCATCTCCCCTTGCACCACCACCTGCAGCGGCTTTCTTGCTTGCTGCGCGTGCTGACTTTCTCCCGCCTTTTGGAGCTTCTGGCTGTGGTTCTTCCACTTCATCTTCCTCCTCCTCGTCTTCTGGTTGTGTTTTCTTCCCTCCACGTTTGCCTCCGCGTGCCCCTCTTCCGGTCGTTGGAGCTTCTGGCTGTGGCGATTCAAATGGATCTGTGTTTGAACTGTCTTTCTTGGGAGCTACTTTCTTCGCTGCCGGTTTCTTTGGTTTCTCGGGCTTGGGCTCGGGCTCCCCTTCTGACTCTTCTGATTGTGGCTCTGGAGTTGACTCTGGAGTTGGTTCCTTTAGTCGCACTGGCTCTGATTCTGGCTCAGACTCTCCCTCTTCTTCATCATCTGTCACTTCAATTACCTCCTCAGAAACCTTCCTGACCGCCGTCCCTTTCTTCCTAGCACTACCAGATTTAGATTTACTCCATGAGGGAGTCGGAGTCGGAGGATCTGGTTCTGCTTTCTTTTTCCAATTACCTCTTTCTTCAGGAGGGGTATTCCTCCATTTTGACTTCCCGGTTCTGGGCGTCACGACTACCTCTATTTGGTGTTCTTTCTTGGGACTTAGTGTGTATTGGTTTGGGTCAAAAGGATCGTAATCGTCATCGCCCGGTTTTGGCTTTCTCTTCTTGGCAGGTGGTTTTGCTGGTTCATCTTCCGGCTCTTGGCTGTTACGTTTTGTGGATGTTCGTCCATCTTCGGGAACTGGATTGTCTAGATCGATATCGCTATCGCTATCTGACATTTTGTTGTTTGTTTTGGCTGTCAATACTTTACAGAGGTACTCTAGTTAAAGTGAAAAGTGTAAAAACCGTGGGTTGGTGTGAGTAAAAACCCTGCAAATGTGCCGAATCATCGTGGGACAAGCATATAAGAGTTCGGGAAAGGGGATGAGATTCTTTGTTCTTTGTCATCGTGTTGAATATATATGTATGCCGCATGCGGTTTTCGACTCGTTTTTTTTATTAAAGAGTGATGGAAAATCGACAACTTGCGGGCCAAGTTCTTTGTTCAACGTTGCGAGAAATAGTAGAATATTTAGCATGGCTTGGTCCCTGCTCACTTTGGAATGAACTAGATTGCTGGTTCTGAAGATTATACTTTGAGAATTCTTTTGGGCTTCTTTGTTTCTTTGGGGTTGAACGCCATTCCAAATCTGTACTATTTTGGTAAAGCGAAATATGTGTGGGCTGTCTCTTGGTAAAGGGACTGTAAATAGGTACTTCCTTGATGCAACTTGACAGTATACTCCACGTGGATCTAGACAACCGAGAATAGAAGCAAGTTTTGGGAATAATTTACTTGAACCATATTTGAGCAATGGGCGGAATACCACCTAATCAGCGAATGCCACTTTGATGCCATTCGTTACTGAAAGCTGTACTATTTTCCTCATATAGCAAACCAGGAGTACTGAGCCGAATCCCACGCACAGCCAACCATCAAATGACGCAAATACAGCAGAGTCGTCTCCTCTGCCAGAGAACGACACGATAACGACCAAGTGGATTATATCGACGCTATAACCAGACCCCCAACACAGGGAGAATTTGCAGACGAAAATCGAGCAGAAATCGAGGAAGGGAAACGAGCAAGCCGGCCGGAGCAGTCAGCTTCAGGTCAAGATCAGTCAGACTCAAATCAACCACAAGTTCTTCAATACCAACAGGCAGAAAGAGCACATAGTCCACAGCCACAGTCGCTTTCCACAGCCGAGCAACAGTCAAACACGCAGGCCGTCTAACCAGACCACGACCACTCAGATCAGCAGCTCACTCCAAGTTCCCATGCTGCTCAACAGTCACAACTCCAAGAGTGCTGGCAAAGTCAATCAGACCAACATACTCAAGCACAAAATCCTCCTCTAGACAATCAACAGACAGTTGTTCAATCGCAGGGAGCTCAAGTGAATCAAGCTCCTCCTCCGGCTCCAAAACCACCACCTCAAAATCCATCGGCTCCAGCACAGCAATAAGCAATCCAGCCAGCACCAATAAACCAATAAATCCATTCGCAAACTTTATACGTCCAGCCCTCCCAAATCTACCGCTCACTCAATTTTCACCAGCCATTTTCCCGCCAGTTGCGCTAGTCCAATTCCCACCAGCAGGTCCACAGCTACCGCCCGGAAAATATCGATGCACAGGAACAACGAAACAGGGAAGGAGATGTCGTGTCTTGACGACACATCGGAGCAGGAGATGTTGGTGTCATGCGTACTGGGGGTTTAGATGACATGTACTTTTAAATTGAAAAATCAATGGAATCAACTTGCACTCTGACTTGTAATTGTGATGAAACATGGAGGGAAATAGATGAGATTTCGTGACCAACTGTCGTTTGAGAAACTTTGATACGGTTGAGAAATTGCCGCTTGGAAATTTGAAGTAAGTAAAGTGAAGAAAGGTTGATTTTAGCGAAGACAATTTAGAGACATAGGAAGAGAAATTTGGCGACCAAATATAAAATGAAGCATGATGAAATAACGTGCATGTATAGCAAACCGGCCAAACAAGCAAACCGGCCAAAATTTTCCACGCTCGCGATTAAAATTGTAATAACTCCACCACAACGCCTCTAATTGATTAAAACTACTCGGAAATCTCTTCCTCAGATACTTCTTCTATAATATTACAGGTGCACGCATTATGCCCTGTCTCTCCGCATTTGCCACAGCGCCGTACTGTAACGAAACTACCTAACAGGTCTAAACAAACGTGACTAGTCTCGAAGGTTGGTATGCGGTAAGAGGTAAGAATGCGCGAAGTGTTCACTTGGAAGTGAACTCGTTACTTGTATCAAAAGAGTTGAAAGTAATAACTTAATACTAAAATGATAAACTAAGTTGAGCACGAAGCTCCTATCTAATGGCAGACGTGCCAGTCATATATAGAACCTTCATTCTCATGGAGCCCAAAAGGAGCCCCAGATCCCAAGCTCCAATGCAAGCTCCTGCAAGCTCCAATGGTCATGTGATCGTATCACGTGATAACTATAGTATGGAAATCCTTGGATCGTTTAGCCAACCTAACCGATCCCCTCCGGCTGTAGGTCTCTATGGATGTGTTTGACCTGTCAGGGCGCCGCCTGGTCTTCACTGGTCTCGTGCTAGCACGTGATTCGTGACACTATCCCCTTCTTAGCCTAGCGTGTCCCTACGCTTAAGTACAACCTAAGAAATATCGTCAGAAGGCCACTGGCTTTTCCTTCATTATGTCCTCCAAAGCACAGAAATATAAACAGCGCACCCTCCTCTTTGAAACCATCTAAGCATACAGTTCCAAAATTATGCCTTGTTCCAACTGTCGTCGGTACAACCGAAAATGCTTTGTCCTGAACAACAAGTCGCAGAAGTGCAGGGAGTGCGTTCGTCGAGGCGTCAGATGTGACGCCCTCCAGTCATCCAACGATGACCTCCAGAACATTTGTCTCGAAGAGGAGCGTCTAAAATTTGAAAGAGATATGGCTTTCGAAGCAGCCATAGCTGGTCTAGCTTGTGTCCGCGAGCTTGAGCAACGTCAACAAGAGCTGCGTGAGCGTGGAATTGACATGGTCCGTCGGGGACTGCGGACGCTTGACAAGCTCAACGCCGTCGAAGAGAAAGAGAGAGAAGAGAAAGAGGAGAGAGAACAGAGGGAGGAGGAAGCAGCCAGGCTGGCAGCCCTCCCCAACCCTACTGTCTCCAATCCCGCCCTCGACCTGGGTCTTGACCCATCTTTTCTTTTGTCTTTCCCAGCTGACCACGAGATGTAGGCGAGTCTGGGTTTTGGTGGTGGAACTCCTGAAGTTCCTCCTAGCACTGGGTGAGGTTTCCCTTTAGTTCCCAAGTGTTTTCCGAATGTAGGTAATCCAACTACTTAATCAGGTACTTGACCTGTCCTCTGACAACCTTACAGTCAAGAATCCTCTCGACTTTATATTCTGCATTAGGGTTGACAGGTTAGATCTCTGTGAGTGGGGCCAGTGGTGCCCCTGGTGGTGCTAGTTCGAGCAGGGATACATAGAATACTAGATAGATATTCATAGTCTTTGGTAGCGTGAGTTTATAATTCAAAGGTCCTTTGACGTGTTTGATTCTGAACGGTCTGAGCTTTTTGTGGTCTAGCTTACTGCTTGGTCTTTTGGTGTTAATGTTTTTTCTAACTAAATAGACTTTATCCCCCTCTTTTAACGTTGGCTCCTGACTATGTTGTTTGTTGTAGTAGTGTGTGTTATGTTCTGCCACGAACTGAAGTTGCTCTGCAAGCTTCTTGTGTAATTCCCTGAGTTTATAGTTTTTTAACCCTGCTTTGTTATTATCGACAGTACTCTACAACAAGTTTCGATAAGCAACTAATTCATACCTATAGTTGGCGTAGAATAGTGTGACAAGCGTGGTTTCTATTGTTGAACTATTATAGGCGAACTATACTAGCAGCAGAAGTTCAACCCAGTTGTCTTGTTTATAGTTCACATAACATCTCAAGTATACTTTGATAACTTAATTCATTTGTTTAGTACCTCTATTTGTCTGAGGGTAGAAAGCTGTTGATAACTTCCTTTTCACACCCAGACACTCTGTGAGGGCTGTCTAGAATTTCAATGTAAAGAGTTTATCTCTATCAGAGATTATCTCTTCTAGTAGACTATATAGAGCGACTACTTCCCAAAGGAATACATAGGCCAAGTGTTCTGCTGTACTTGCTTCCATGTATAGTACAAGTACTATATACTTTGTGAGTCGTTCAACAATGACCAGGATTGAGTTGTATATAACTCCTGTTATCGGGTCTTTGGATTTTGGTAGCTTAACTATAAAATCCTATAATATAGATCTCCAAGGTATCTGTGGTATTAGAGTATTACTTATCTGTCTATAAGGCACATAGCGGGAAGCCTTGTTCCTTGTACAGGTATTACACTCTGCTATCACTTCCTTGACTACTACTGATAGGCAATTAACATAGTAGTGTTGCTTGACTCGCCAGAGGGTTCGTCGAACTCCCTGGTGACTATGTGCTAGAGCTACATAGTACTCTTTGACAAATTCTTTTACGTAGGATTTAGGGACATGTAACCTTCTGTTAGTGTACTGTTCTTTGTTGTTTTGTCCTCGCTTAGCTAGAGCTGGCTGCTCTAATTCCTGGGCTTCCCAGATTTTCTTTGTCTAAGGGTCGTTAGTTCCTATTGCTACTATCTCATGTATAGCTGGCACTAGGTCTTCATTTTCTAGAGTTTTCAAGATTGTAATCTTTTTATACTCTTTATTTCCTTTATAACCAGGCTGACAGCTTAAAGCGTCTGCTTGTGGATTATTAGTCCCTTTGACATAACAAATCAATATATCAAATCTAGCAAGGGTTTGTAACTACCTTGCAAGGCGTCTGTTGCTGAGTTCCTTTGTTATTATAAATGTTTTAAGGTTTTCATAATCAGTGAGGATTAATACCTAGTGCTTTGCACTCTGTAGGTAGATCCTCTAATGTTCTAAAGCCAAGACTATAGCAAGAAGCTCTTTCTTATAGATGCTATAGTTTTGCTGAGCTAAATCCAACGTTTTAGAGAAGTATGTCACAGGCATAAGTTTCCCCTTGTCATTTAGTTAAAGATGTACAGCAGCAACTACTATATTAGAAGCATCTGTCTCTACAGTGCTTGGTTTGTCAGCATTATAGTTCCTGAGGATTAGTTTCTTAGTGAACCTCTTCTTTATAGCTTGAAATACTGCTTCAACAACCTTGTTCTATATAAAAGAAACATCCTTTTTTGTGAGGTTTGTCATAGGTTTCGAGATCCTAGTATAGTCCCTAATAAATTGTTGACAGAAGTTAGTAAATCCTTGGAAAGATTAAACGTCCTTGACGTTCTCTGGTGACTTCTATTCTAGAATTGCTCTAACTTTCTTAGGGTCTACTTCTATTTGTCTAGGAGTGATGGTGTACCCTAGAAAGATAGTACAAGTTACTCTAAACTTATATTTCAAAAGTTTAAGGCAAGAGTCTACTGTTGTAAGCTGTTGTAGGACTTCCTTAACATGTCTTTCATAGTCCTCTATTCTTTCTGAAAACACAAGGATATCATCTAGGTAATAGATGACAGTTATTCCTAGAAGATCCTTGAGTATTTTGTTGTTTTGTCTCTGACAAGTAGTAGGTGTGTTGGTCAGACTAAACGATATTACTGTGTACTTGTAGAGGCCTGATAGCAAGACAAAGGCTGTCTTCTATTTGTCTCCTTACTTAATCTATATTAAGCTAAAGGCATTTCACTAGTCAAGTTTAGTGAATATCCTAGCCTTTCCTAACTTGTCCTACAAGTACTAGCCTTCTAGCAATGAGTAAGTGTCCTTAACTGTTGCCTTGTTGACGTCTCTGTAGTCAACATAAACTCTTTCATTTAGATCATTCTTCTTAAATGTAATAAGTATATTAGAAGCAGCTGGCGAGTCTAATTTTCAGATATGTTCTTTCCAAATCTCTTCTTGCACATACTTTTCAAGAAGCTGCAAGTTCCTCTAATTATAAGGCTAAAGCTTCTGCTTCTTGAGGTTATAACCCTCTTTTAATTTAATCTCATGATCCCACAGCTAATGTTTAGGGAGGGCTTACATGTCCTCTGGGTTATTAAACAACTCTGCAAATTCCTTATACTACATAGGTATTGTATTATCAGTAGTCTAGCTGACCTGTGGAGGACCCTGGGCTAGGTGTCCTAGCACTTTGGAAGAGGTGGCGCTAACCTCCTTCCAGCCTTGTAGTCACAACTGTGTACAGTTACATCTACTAAAAGTAATACTATGTTTCTTCTAGTTAATGTCTAGATTGTGTTCTCGAATCCAGGGCATACTAAGTATTGCTTCCTTGTTCTCTATCTCAACAACATTGAATTGTGTGTCTAAACAGTGTCTGTCGATGGTAGTCTTTGTAGGGATGGTTCACTGGTCAATAACTCTGTTTTAGTAAGTAACATTAGTCTTGTCAACAACACTCAAGACGTAGAGTGAAGTTTTCTTGACTGGGATATTAAGCTTCTTGTAGGCTTTCAAGGATATGAAATTGCTTGTTGCTCTAGAATTAATCATGACCTATAATTTCTTTCCCCTAATAGTTGCAATTACATATAATTAACTTTCTCCTAAAGTAGTATATAATTCTAGTCTAATATAGTAAATGTTGAACATCCTGTTTTTGGCATTGTCAAGCTAGGCTATAGCATTCTAAGCCTATAGAAAGAATATAACCTTTTCTTGGTCTATGTATACTACTTTATATATCTGTTGATATTCCACTCCTGTCTAATAGTCTAGCAGTGTTCCTGTAAACTATTTGTTTGATATCTAGTCAGATGTTAGTTGTGGTTAGTAGTGTACCTATTCTGCTGTAGAGGGACCTAGGGTCTGAGTAGCCTAAAGTTCCCCTTCTACTAGGTAGTAGAATTCCACAGGTAGTGACGTCTTGTCACGGTCTATAGTGTAATTATATTCTTTCTCTTCCCTAGAGATGTGTCTAGAACCTTCATGTCTAAAGCAGATATAACCTGCCTGATTATCATTGATTATATACTGTTAAAGAGGAATAGGATTATGTCCTACAGTGGCATTTGAGGACCAAAAGTCTAGTCTTTCGCCCTTCATGTCTACCTAACGATTTCCTCTCTCATAGGTCCTAATAAAGACCTATATATCCCTAACCTAGGGTTCTCTACTCTAATCATTTCCACTGGTTGATTCCGATAACTCAGAGGACTCTTCCTCTAAAGTGCTAGCTGGTGATTCGTAAGTGGCCTGCAATAGTAACTCATGCTCGCTCTCTAAGCAAGTGTCATAGTATTGTTCAAGGATAGAATCATTCTCTTCTTCAACCTAAGTTCTATATCTACGTGCCTCTAATTCCTCATCAGAGAGCTCTTGTGTTTCCAGTAATGCTATTTCCCTTCAGAAGGTGGCATTGACTTGTTTTCCCTTGTTAGCTTGCTTCTTTAAGCTACATTCGTTTGCTCTATGGCCTGACTAGCCACATAAGTAGCATAAATTCTACTTGTGTTAGTAGTTCTGTTCTTTCTAGGAAAGTTTGCCTTGGTTGCTTGTTTTTTCTTTAGTCCTAGACTTATATGTTACATTAAGTTCCATTGGATCTCCTCGGTTGTGATTTTTCTTGGGATAGTGTTCTTTGAAGTAGCTATAGTTCTCTTTTTGTTCTAGGCGTCGCTTGTATATGTGGTTGTTAATTTGAATTAAGCTGTCTACTAGCTTCTTCAAGTTAGTAGGCAGGTCAGAGTATAATAACTCATCTTTTACTATGTCCTTGAGACCTTAGTAGTATTGATCAATGAGAGCACTGTTGTTCTATTCTACTCTTACTAAGTATTGTTAGAATTCCAATGTGTATTTCACAGCAGACCCTGTCTAGGTAAGGCGTTGGAGCCTATTAACTACCTTCTTCTTAATGTCAATATCTCTGAACACTCTCTGTAGTCCCACTTTGAATCCTTTTATGTTAATAAACAATCCTTGAGTCACAAGACTCATTTTCACAGTTAGTAAACCATCTACACGTTGTCTCTCCTAATATTCCTTAATGTATAGCTTAATCTACTTGTAGGTGTCTCCCACAAGTCAAGTCACTATCCAACAGACTTAGTTAGATTTGTTTGGAAACTTGTCCCTGTGGAATCCTAAGTATATAGAAGATTTCATAAGAAATTCTCCAAGTGTTGCTAGGTTTCCATTGTATTTGTCAGGCATGGAGACCTTGATGTCCTCCCTGAGAGTGACATTTAGTCCCTCTATTGCCAGTGTTGGAGGTAGTATAGGCGCTGGAGTGTAGTCTCTTTCGCAGCCAGAGGAGGACAACATAATCATGGTCTTACTTCTAAGCAGGTGCTCAAAGTATAACGAAACTACCTAACAGGTCTAAACAAACGTGACTAGTCTCGAAGGTTGGTATGTAGTAAGAGGTAAGAATACATAAAGTGTTCACTTAGAAGTAAACTCGTTACTTGTATTAAAAGAGTTGAAAGTAATAACTTAATACTAAAATAATAAACTAAGTTAAGCACAAAGCTCCTATCTAATAGCAGACGTGCTAGTCATATATAGAACCTTCATTCTCATGGAGCCCAAAAGGAGCCCCAGATCCCAAGCTCTAATGCAAGCTCCTGCAAGCTCCAATGGTCATGTAATCATATCACGTGATAACTATAGTATGGAAATCCTTGGATCGTTTAGCCAACCTAACCAATCCCCTCCGGCTGTAGGTCTCTATGGATGTGTTTGACCTGTCAGGGCGCCGCCTGGTCTTCACTGGTCTCGTGCTAGCACGTGATTCGTGACACGTACACGTGATTCTTCCCTCGGCTTCTAACCACTACTTCTCTTTATTTCCTGCATTACTTGCTCACCAACGTCTCTATTATCCTGCAGGTCCTGTGCTTCCTATTGACTAAGTGATCCTCCTTGCTATAGGCGTGTTTTTTTAGCTCTGCGGCGCTTACTTAGTGCTTCATTTGCTTGTCGAAGTCTCTAGTTCTCAGCTTTCAATAGTACTAGCTGGTGCATTACTTTTGATGCACCCTTTGTAAACTGGTCAATAGCCTCGTAAACAGGGGTTGGAGAGCTACTTTTGTAGCAGGAAATTCGATTTTTAATGAATATAGTCTGTGATAAGGCTTTAGTAGAGTTATTTGGTGTCTAGGAAACCTAAGGCTGAGCAGAACTTGAGGGGGAGTTTGAAGGCGTTAGCGTTTTTAGCTTAAGATTAAGTGTAGAAATCACACTTTCTGGGTCAAATAGAAGAAATCCAGCCCCTTAGAACCCTCCTTGGATATTGCTTTCTGTCATTGCAATATTAAATGTAGTGTAGAAGGCAGGAAAGAAATCATCCTTAGTAATATAGATGATCTAAGCCTGCATTATATCTTTAATTTGCTAACTATATGCCTTTTTCAAAGGGCTAAAACAGCCAACGTCAAGTAGCTAGAGTATATGAGAAGAATAAGTAGACATACAAAGAGTAACAATGTTATTCTCCTTGCAATATTCCTTAAACTTGTTAGAGTAGTGGCTTTCATAGCCGTCGAGGACTAATAGGCGATAACCACTAATAGATCGGGACTTAGTATACTTCTCAAAATGTCAAATCCAATCCATGCCTTTCTCATTTGTTGTCCAGCTATTTTCAGTAACAGTAATTACCTAGTTAGGTGGAAATCCACTGTTTTGGTACTAAGAGGTAAGATAATTTTTCGTGGCAATAATCACAAATAGTAGAACACTCTAGCCTTGGGCATTAACCCCCTGGATTACTATAACCTATTCCTAGTTGCTAGGCTGTATTCTTTTTGCTCTTACACGTCCTTCTAAGCTTGTAATAACTATCGCAGTTAAGATAACACCTATCATAAATCTAGTCTTGTCAAAGTTATAAACATCTACATTGTAGATTCTGTACTTTGCTATTATGTTTTGTACAAGCTCAAACCAGCCACAAATGACTTCTGGATCTTCGCACTTAGCTCTCTAGTAGTTGTATTTTCGCTAGAAGCGTGTCTAGAGTTCTGGGCAGCGCTTGACAAAGTTAGAAGCCTAACATGTCCTGACGCGTGGCGTGTCACGTGCTTCAAGAAGTCGATTTACTATATCCTCAACTATAGATATCCGTGGAGGAAATCCTTTTGTAGCTAGGTCAAGCATATGTTGAACAAGCACTGATTCCTCTAGCTCAGTCATTTTCCGTGAATTAGCTAGAATATCACGTTGTGAAGGTATACCAAGTAAACGTCAACCTAGCTTCCGGTGATCTACAGAATAGGTCCTGGCAGCAGCTCGAGCACGTAAATTTGGGTCTTTTTGCATAGCCTAGATGGCTAAGACTAACTGGCTTTCGTTATTTTTCTGAGGCATCGTTTGTTGTAGAGAAATTTAATATTTAATAGAGATGTAGTAGGGGCGCGACTCGGTGATATGATCGACTCGCTGATAAACCACGTTATATAGATTAAAGTAATCCTTATAATCTGTAGATATAAGAGTTCTATATATAACTAGCACGTCTGCTATTAGATAAGAGCTAGATATTTAACTTAGTTATTAATCTTATTATCTTATTTAACATCTTTAATATAAGTAAGAAGTTTACTTCTAAGTAAAAAACCCGGCGCATCTTTACTTCTTACTATATACTAACTATTAAGGCTAGTTACCTTAGTAAGATAGTTTAAGTTTTATTATACTTACTTTCTTTTCGTCTCTATTATTAGCTATTATATATTTTCTTATCTTCTAGCAAATTTTCTTTACTATCTCTAATATCTTTAACTATATTTTCTAACCTTTAGCTAAATAGTAGATTTATATAGCTAGTATAATTAAACTTAGGCTTTATACTAAAGCGAAGATTAATAAGAAGATAGAAGCTATAACGTGGTTTATTAGTGCGCCGCGCATATCAGCATGCCTCGCACTTTTCCTCATTTTCCTACCTTATTACTTTAACACACGTTTTCTCTACAACAACAATACTAATTCAAGATTAAGAAGCATGAATCAATATAGCAATAGAAACTATTTGATCTACAAAAAAAAATGAGTTATAGACACGCTGCTAAACTCTACAATGTTGCTGAAAGCACACTTTGTGATCAAATAAACAGTATATCCCCTTGCAGCGAATATTGGCCTAAATCACTTAAATTGACTGAGTTAGAGGAGGATGTTATTGTTTGATATATACTTGATTTAGATACTAGAGGGTTTGCGCTCTAGCTTGCTAGTGTAGAAGATATAGCGAATTATATTCTTGAATCACAGAGGGGGAGACGTGTTAAGAAGCTCTGGGCGCATTGATTTGTACAATGTCAACCAGCCTTAAAGATATGTTTTAATCATGTTTACAACTTCCAAAGAGCCTTATGCAAAGATCCTAAGCTTATTAGTGCATGGTTTTGACTGGTGGAGAATATAAGAGCAAAATACAGTATTCTAGACTGTGATTTTTGGAATTTCAACGAGACTGGCTTTATAATAGGCATAATCACTCCTTCTATAGTTGTTACACACACAGATCAACGTAGCAGAGGTAAGGTAGTTCAGCCAGGTAATCGAGAATAAGCTACTGCAATTGCTTGTATCAACAGCAAAGGTAGGAGTATTCCTTTATTTTGGTAGTTCAAGAGAAGAAACATCTTGTGAATTAGTATATTAAGGGCAGCCTTCTATACAACTGGGTTATTAAACTAACAAGCAACAGCTAGATAAACAATGAGACAGGTCTAGAATAGCTTAAGCACTTTGATAAGCATACTTCTACTCGAGCAAAGGGTCTATATCAAATGCTTGTCCTTGATGGACATGAGAGTCATGAATTGGCCGAATTCCAAGAGTACTGTAAGACACATAACATTATTACTCTTTGACTACCTTCTCACTCTTCTTATTTGACCCAGCCACTTGATGTTAGGTGTTTTAGTACTTTAAAACAAGCATTTGGTCAACAAATTAAGACTTTTATTAAAGCTTATATCAACTATATTACAAAGGTTGAGTTCTTTCTCGCCTTCAAAGTAGTATACACAAAATCAATAACAGCCCAAAACGCTTAAGCTAGATTCCGCAGGGCTGGCTTAGTACCTTTTAATCCACAGGCTGTGATTTCAAAGCTTGATGTAAAGTTACAGACACTAACCCCTACTGGGCTCCCTCTACCGACGCTAACCCTTAGGTCTCTTAGACTCCTCACAACCCTGCTAAAGCTCTTTCAAAAACAACTCTTGTCAAGGACCAGATTGCTAGTCACCAAGGAAGCTCGCTAACACCTATTTTCCAGACAGTAGTTGTGTTAGCGAAAGGCACAGAGCAATTAGCTTATGAAGTAACCCTTTTAACTGCTGAAGTACACATACTTCAAGCAGCAAATAAAGCCCTTAGTAAGTGTCGCAGAGCTAGGAAGACTTGTATTTGTCAAGGCAGTGCACTTACTATAGAGGATACACAGGATATTTTGGCACAGAAGGACATAGATGAGCAGGTTCAACGCAATATGTGTGTTAAGGGTAGTAGTTAGAGGGAGGGGAAATTAACTAGTAGACGCTGTAGCACTTGTGGAAAAGCTAGTCATAATACACAAACTTGTCAAGTACATATAGATATGTCTAGCTTATCAGATTAAAAGTAGTTTTAACTAAATTTATATATTGTAGTTGACTAATTGTACTATGAAGTAGTAGGGAAGTGGGAAAGTACGCAGCATGCTGATATGCGCGGCGCACTAAACTGTTGTGATGCACACGACAGACATACCTTTCCTTGACGCTTGTGTGATCTAAAAACAGAAGATAAGAGAAAATTCGTGCTATTGATTTTGGACGATAGTAATGTATTTTAGAATATAAAGTTCAACACAAAGACCGAGAGACAATGATTGCGCCTCTATAGTAAGTTAAAGTTCGAAATCGGCTTTAGTTCAGTACATCCAATGATAACTTTTGTAGACCCACTCTACTCAGACGCTAACCCCTTATGGAAGTAATGTCACGTGATTGGATGACGTTGCAAACAAAACGTGAAACAAACACGGATTAAGAACGAGCCATTCAGTATCTACTCTGACTTATTGCATATAGAGTTCGAAACCGGCCTCGGTCTCGGACACTTAATGATTTTATTTTTGACTACACACTAGTACCAATGAAGCTACCTCGGCTTTGCAACCCCGCATTCGCTTACCTCTTCGCCTCAGGCGGTAGGAACACTCATATCACCTAACATCATCCACCTCACAAGCTCGCCTGCACTTTCTTTATGAAATAACAAAGAGAGCCGACAGGACATCAAGGTTCATTCAAACCACGATGTTTAAAGGAAAGTTCAAAGCCTTCCTAGACCTCGCACCGGGTCGAAACCTGTCCAAGGAAGCCTACAACTCCAGCCTCACCGACGAGGAAAAAGAGTATATAAGGCTGTTTGAAGATAATTTTGCAGCAGAGCTAATCAGACGAAAATTCCCCAGGGCTCCCCAGTTTCTCCAGGAGCGCTTGGCAACAGCAATGTCCCAACGCTGGCAACACTTCCAATATCTGAAGTGGCGTCAATCAACGCAGCAAGCTAAGCGACGCAAGCCAGTATTCTCCAGCTCACTGAAGCCGAGCTTTCCGCCTAATACCACAGCTCCAGTGCTAAGCATAGCACCCATCACTCCTACGCAGGCACGTAGGCCAGACCTGGCGCCTACCACTGTAGCTACTCGCATGAGATATACGGCAACATGGCTGGACCCAGATCCGTCGTCCATTGCGTCTAGCTGGATGGCAACAAGAACCTACGAGCCACCCGAGGCTTGGGGTACGCGAAAGGAATTCACTCAGGAGTTGAAGCTGGCATACCCTCCCTTGCCTACTAGGGGAGCAGAACCCAGTTGTGCGTACTGTTACCAGTCGCTCTCTGGAGACGAGGCGCTAAGCCTTCAAATGTGGCGGTAGGTACATACCTGTATCTTCACGTACAGCACTTGCTATACACCTGCTTCTGTATTGAGAAAGCTGTATGAATTCGTACATGGTAGCTAATACTTCTTTCGACGTTCAGCGAGCACGTTGATAGCGACTTGAAAGCATTCGTCTGTCTTCAGGAGAAATGCCTTGTGCCGAACGAGACCTACAGCCAAGAAGTCTGGCTCGCCCACACAAGACGAGAATTAGCAGTTGACGTCCGGGCAAATGAAGAAGAGCTGTTTCCCTCCTGTCCCCTGTGCGATGCGGATCTTCCCGGCCTTCAGCGGAGGCAGCATATTAGCAATCACCTTACGTTTCTCGCTTTAAAGTGTCTGCCATGGAGGGACGATGTGTCGTCCGTCTGGTCCAAAGTCTCGACTACTTTCGGAAGCACTAGCTCTGTAGCTGGAAGCTTGTACTCTTCGCCTTCGGCGGGTTCATCATTGGACTTTGAGAGGGTGCTGCCGACCCTGCCGCTGGAATCGGATGAAGAGTTTGCTTGGTCTAGTCCCGTGGATGAAATTGAGAGAAGTGTTGGGTATTTGAGGCAAGAGGAATGGGGTGCTGTTCTTGATTCTAAGACGATTATAAGCCGACCGGATGTTCTACTGTGAGAGTACTATATAAACAGTGACCAACGGTTGCCTTCATGCGAAATCGGTTTACTTGAGAATGTTGGAGATTAAGTTCAAGGATAATCAGACTCTTTTATCACCAGCTTTTCCATGATAGTAATTTGTGTACAGAGAGCTCAAATCTCCGGGTCTTGTGCTTATCCTTCAAGTAGTAATGTTATCATTGACTATAGTAGCTAATCCATGTAATTATCAGACAACAGTCGAATCTAGCTCAGAGAGAAATCGCGACTTCTCCCACCGCTCCAGGTCCCACTGACCATTGAGATCCTTATCTTCGCGCCGACGTTTCTTACCCGTAATAGTCAGATAGGTTATATAACCAACCAGGACAGCCGTAGTCACGGGCACTGTGATGGCCCAGTACAACCAAAATGTGTGCCTCACATACGGGAAACGGAAATCGGCAGTGAAGTCTAAGATAGGCGTGGCGAAGAAGGTCTAGGAGCCGTTATGTATCAGATACGTTGGGGGGTATAGACGAGGACTTACTGACATGAAAGTCCCCGGGAGGAATACCATAGTCAGCACTGCTATCCCTTTCATCGCTGAGCTATCTCGCTTTGACGCTTGGGCGACCTGGCTAGATTGATTTGCCATGAAGTTCTGCAGCCGGGCATCTTGCTGGGCTGTGTAGTTGTAGACCTTGATATAGTCAGCAAGTGCATGATTCAATGTGTCCTTCGCCTCAAACGTACTGCTGATTGTTGTGCCTCTGCACGCTTGACGATGTACTGGATCTTGCTAATGGCCACTTGCGTACTGTGAGACAGAAACTGCAGCTTCTCTGAGAGCATATGTCCAGATTGCCTTATGTAATCGCCCCTAACAAGTTGTGTTGCGCCATCAAGTTTATCCAACATCTTCCTTATCTCCTCAATGGATAACAGCAGCGCATTGGCATGATCTTCCGCAGATGGAGCAATTTGCATCACACTCAGCGCATCAACAGCCAGCTTCTCCCAGTCGGTACTGTCGCCATTTTGTTGGTACTCCTTGGCATTGATAGCAGGGGCACCTGTCTGCCCACTTCGTGTCTCTACGCTCAGAAGAACACCCCACATCGTCTGCTCCAGCTCCTTGATGGCATTCATCTTCATCTCGGCAAGGATAGTGGGGAGGAGCAGGGGGTGTCCGGTCAGGACGCATAGATATTGCAGTTTTTTTCTCACCTCAGTCTGCTGCTCACTGGTGCACCCGTGGAGGAAGGTATTTACCGCCCCTGTACTTGGTTGGTATGATATGGCTGCTGAAATGTCGAGCTCCAAGATGCCCCGCGATGATAGACGCATGGTGATACCTGTAACAACTTTCATCGGCATTAGATATAGGAGGGTAGAGAGGATGCGGCTAACCCAGGTCTTGTTCTTCGTCTGTTCTTCCCATAGTGTACATCTGGAAGTGCGTCGAGCTTGATCTCAGCATCCACGGGGTCGCGGCAGGTAGTTGGAACCTTTCCAGGACACCTACGAACGAGGCATAGGAAAATGGCAAAGTGTAGCCCCCATAGCAATCAAGGTGGGGGAATGTTTTGCTCTTGTGATATTCTCTGGAGCCCTGAGTCGGCCCGAGTCTGGATTTCATCAATGTACAAGATTCATCAGGCGTAATTCAGTTTGAAGTGGAAACTAACAAGTATCTTGAGCTTGCCTTCGGGGGTAAATTATCATTGGCGGATCGCGAGTCTGGTTCCTGCATTTATTACGCATTAGTGGCAGTGTTGATAGATGGTGGATCGCGGACCTCATCGAGCCAACTCCCCAGCTGCACCTCTGGAATAGCTCTATGTCTAGGCGTAGCTTCCTATATAATTAATATCAGAGTAGTTTTCGTTGCATTGTTCTGCCAGCTGACCTTGTCTGACATACTATATCTTACTTCAATCACTTCGTACAGGCGCGCGGCGCCAGAAGCGGGCGGCAGGTATTCGATTGAGTCCAGATATTCATCGCGTTGATAACTGAATAGGATCTGGTTATCCATTTCCCTTAGAAGGAAATACTCGTCAACTTATTTCTTTGGTTGAGCTGCCAGCTGTTGCACGGAGGATGATGAAGGACGCATATAACAGATATCTTCTGTCGGCTCGACTAATCGAGGCGCTAGATAGGAAACACCAGGCAGCAATCACCTGTCACGTGCGATTACAAGCAGGGGAACTTAACTTTAAAAGTAAGCAAGTTGTAATGGTACTAGCGTGGCCGATAATGTGGATTAGAATAAATCGTAGAGTGTTTGGTATAAAGCCGATTTTCCTTCCTCCTATATCTAAGGGAAAACACGAAAGGGGGAATGCTAGTTTAGAATGTTCTACAGGGCGATATCAATTCTTAGGCATAAAAGTTCAATTCTCTCACGTGATACACCAGGAATATCGCCGATGACCGGCGACGTGAACAACTCCTTAGGCAGCACCTACCTGTTAGTAGGTGCCAAACCTTATAGCAAGGAAAATCGCCGAATACAAGGGCCTCGAATTATGCTAGCTATAAGGGGTTAGTGTCGCTTAAATTGTGGGCCAAAAATTAAATCATTGAGTATTCGTAACTGAACCCGATTTCGAATTTTACTGTAACCCGTCTTGCATTGTTGGCACGCTCTCGGTCTTGACATCTTATATCCCATCCTCGACCTAGCAGCGAGACTTTTCGATCACGGACTAGCGAGATGTTCCAGTTACCTTCCCCTGGCCCTTCCCAAGTACAATTGACTTGGTCGATCTTCGAACTTTGGCTTCGCTGTTTATTTTCTTCAATAGTTGCCTTTCATGTTCGAGGAGGGCACAATAGGCAATGGCTTTCTGGCCGGCATTGGCAAGCTTCTGTACACGCCTCTGTGTGAGAGGCCAGACCTCGAACAACTCAAAGGTGTGGTTTCAAATATTGAATTAAGAAGTGCATGAAGAGTAATTACATGTGCGACCTCTCACTCCCATATAGAGAGTAGAGTACCGGGATTATAGGAATAGGAGAGGTTACAAGAATATGACAAACGCGGAAATGTAGCAAACACGGAAATATGGCATAGTGCCAAGATGAGAGGTATGATGTGCTGGCGTGTTTGCTTGAAGAGTTTTCCTCTATTGTATGCTTAAAGCGCGGGATAAGCATGCAGTAGAGAGGTTCGCTTAGCGAGGGCATAGCCCGAGCCTCCATCATGGGTTCCAACCCTCACATCTGTACCCGAGGTACGCTTGTCTCGTCAAGTGTGAGAGGCCAGACCTCGAACAACTCAAAGGTGTGGTTTCAATATTCGATTAAGAAGTGCATGAAGACTACATACATGCGAGCTCTTCCTCTATATATATAGGGAGAGCAAGAGCTTCTGGAATATTCCAAGAAACTGCTTGGCAGTGGGGATAATAGCCAGTGCTGAGCAGGGACTTTGGTCAATGCTTAGCGAGACTGTCAGTGCTTAGCGAGGGCATGGCCCGAGCCTCTATCATGGGTTCCAACCCTCACATGGACCTAGTAAGTTCCCGGGGCAACGTTCGCCAGAGTGCCTCAATCAGGGACCAGTACATAGCCCAACGAGCACGTGGGGCCTACCTGACGACAGTCTCACAACCAGAGGCTGCTTTTGACCTCTCCTTTGCTGCCCAGAAGCTTGACCCTCAAAGCCAGGACATTACACTCCTCAATAAGCGAATCCAATGGCAAATTGACAACCCCACCAGAGGCCTGCAATTTATTAAGCTGGACAAGAATACCCTTAGACTAGTTATATTCACTGACTCCTCCTTCGCTAATAACGAGGACTTCACCTCCCAAATTGGCTATGTTCTTGAACTAGCAGATAAGTCAGGGAACGCCAACATTTTGCACTGGTCCTCTGTTAAGTGTAAGAGGGTTACACGAAGCGTTTTGGCTTCTGAATTGTACGCAATGAGCGCTGGATTTGACATGGTTACGTCTGTCAAGGCAACCCTGGAAGCTATCCTTGGTCTCAAAATACCCCTTATAGTTTGCACTGACTCAAAGTCACTTTATGAGTGCCTAGTCAAACTTGGTACTACCAAGGCGAAGCGTCTTATGATAGACGTAATGAGCCTACGGCAAGCGTATGAGCAGCGCGAGATTAGCGAGATTAAGTGGATTGATGGCAATACCAACCCAGCGGACGCTATGGCAAAATCCAAGGCTTGCCCTGCTCTGCGTAATCTAATTGATACAAACAAACTTGATATCAAGGTCACTGAATGGGTTGAACGTGCAATTGAGTAGGAAATGGGGGATATGATTAGTTGGATGGAATAGGCGTTTCTTTTCTTTACCCCTTACTGTCTTTACTGCTTTCTAGCCACTTTTAAAGTAGGCCCAGTGTCGTTACATATTCCTGGTGAATAGCACCTTCCACGACAGCCTAGTTGATCCACGTGCTTCGGCTCATGTGAGTGGCTTGCCACTCACATACTTAAGCTCACAGGATCCGACCCCTCTTTACCTTT
>LKUV01000129.1:0-163792 GCA_001414455.1 Hymenoscyphus fructigenus | reverse complement strand
GAGCGAACCTCTTCAGCCCATATTCGATAGTTGAGGGCGCCTGTAAGCTTTGGGATTTTCGGAGATCTGTCATTGTCGTAAGACATGTTGACTAATAGGATAAATGAATTTGAGGTGAGATATGATTAGTCGAAGCAGCAGAGCTCCCGGGCTCATAACCTGTTAGAATGCAGCACTTCTCACAATGATGAACTCCTAATTATATAAACCATCAATCCTATTCTGCCTTGAAGTCAGACCTCCAGTCAGCCCTCTAGGCTGACTTCGTTTCTGCCTTGCTGCCTACAGAAATAACAATAGGCTTTCTTGTACAGATATCACCGTACCTATCAACACTAACTAAAGCGAAGCTTCTGTTCTTTCTACACGTCTCTAATCTCTAGCTGTAATATATAGAGGCTGTATTAGTTATGTAACCTTTCGTCTGATCTAAGGAAGTCTTTATCTACTATTATAAATCAATCAGGAATTAAGCAGTTCTAGTAGATAGAGTTTACAGAGTTAACAGAGTTAATGTAATATTAGAGCTTAGAAGCTTCTATAAAGCGAGACTTCTCCTGTACCTCTAAGAAGAAGCAGAGATTAGTTCTATACTAAATTAAAAAGATTTAAATTAACTTATTGCCTACTATCTACCTTATACTAGCTTTCTGTTAGCCCAGTCTCTGAGTGTTACAAATCACGTGTCAGCACGTGATGAGTAAGTCTAGACAGCGCTCTAATAGAACAAGATACTATTAAGTAGATATAGGTTATATAGATTAGCTAGAGTAGCTAGCTAATCTAAGGATTTCATTTAGTTACAGAGTCACGTGACAAAAGATCTAGACAGCGCAACAAGCGATATATCTACTTCCGGGAGAATAAAGGTTCTATATATAACTAGCACGTCTGCTATTAGTTAGAAGCTTTATACTTAACTTTATATCTTACTTAGTTACTAATACATCTTGTTTAGCTTCTTAAGTTTAAGTAATAAGTTTATCTTTAAGTAAATACTCTAGTAACTTATACTTTCTACTATAACTTAACCAACGAAGACCTAGTTACTTTTGTTAGACCTGTAAGGCAGTATTCGTTATATAAATGTTCTAGTCAAAGGAATAACACTATATAAACTTACTATAGTTAATAGAACAGAAATAGAATACTAAGAAGATATTATTAACTAATAAACTATATCTACAAAAACCTAGATCAAAGAATACTATTTAGACATATAATTTAATATTATAGATATTAGTAAAAAGAATATAATACTTAGAATACCTTAGATTTAGGAACATAACCTAGATATTAGTAAAAAGAATATAATACTTAGAATGCCTTAGATTTAGGAACATAACCTAGATATTAACTAGAAGGAAAAAGAGATTTCCTTTAACTAATATAACTATAAGTAGCTTTAACTACAAGGCTAGAAGAAGGTTAGCGCTACCTCTTCTAAGTTACCTAGATACCTAGCCCAGGGTCCTCTACAGGTTAGCTAGACTACTAATAACATAATATCTATATAGTATAAGGAATTTAAGAAATTATTTAATAACCTAGAGAACATAAGTACTCTACTATAACATTAACTATAGAATAATAAGATAAAACTAAAAAAGAGTTATAACCTTAGAAAGTAGAAGCTTTAACTATATACCTAGAGTAATCTCTAATAGATAGAGAAGTATATCTAGAAAGGAATTAAGAAAGAATATATCTAAAGATTAGAATCTCTTATCTATTTAAATATACTTATTATATATAAAAAAGATAATCTAAAAGAAAGAGTTTATGTTAATTATTATAAAGTTAACAACGTAATAGTAAAGGACACTTACTTATTACTAAACAGCTAACACCTATAGAATAGAGTAAGTGTAACGAAACTACCTAACAGGTCTAAACAAACGTGACTAGTCTCGAAGGTTGGTATACAGTAAGAGGTAAGAGCACGTGAAGTGTTCACTTAGAAGCGAACTCGTTACTTGTATCAAAAGAGTTAGAAGTAATAACTTAATAACTAAGATGATAAACTAAGTTGAGCACAAAGCTTCTATCTAATAGCAGACGTGCCAGTTATATATAGAACCTTCATTCTCCTAGAGCCTAGAAGGAGCCCTAGATCCCAAGCTCCAATGCAAGCTCCTACAAGCTCCTGCAAGCTCCAACGGTTATGTGACTGTATTACATAATAACTATACTATGGAAATCCTTGGATTGTTTAGCTAGTCTAACCAATCCCCTCCAGCTGTAGGTTCCTTGTGGATGTGTTTGACCTGTCAGGGCGCTGCCTGGTCTTCACTAGTCCTGTGCTAGCACGTGATTCGTGACACTATCCCCTTCTTAGCCTAGCGTGTCCCTACGCTTAAGTATAACCTAAGAAATATTGTCAGAAGGCCACTGGCCTTTTCTTCCTTTATTATGTCCTCCAAAGCACAGAAATATAAACAGCACACCCTTCTCTTTAAAACTATCCAAGCATATAGTTCCAAAATTATGCCTTGTTCCAACTATCGTCAGTACAACCGAAAATGCTTTGTTCTAAACAACAAGTCACAGAAGTGCAGGGAGTATGTCTGTCGAGGCGTCAGATGTAACGCCCTTTAGTCATCCAACAATGACCTCTAGAACATTCGTCTTGAAGAGGAGCGTCTAAAATTTGAAAGAGATATAGCTTTTGAAGCAGCCATGGCTGGTCTAGCTTGTGTCTGTGAGCTTAAGCAACGTCAACAAGAGTTGCGTGAGTGTGGAATTGACATGGTCTGTCGGGGACTGCAGACGCTTGACAAGCTCGACGCCGTCGAAGAGAAAGAGAGAGAAGAGAAAGAGGAGAGAGAACGGAGGAAGGAGGAAGCAGCTAGGCTAGCAGCTCTCCCTAACCCTGTCGTTTCTGACCCTGCCCTTGACCTAGGTCTTGACCCATCTTTTCTTTTGTCTTTCCCAGCTGACTACAAGATGTGGGCGAGTCTGGGTTTTGGTGGTGGAACTCCTGAAGTTCCTCCTAGCACTGGGTGAGGTTCCTTTTTAGTTCCCAAGTGTTTTCCAAATGTGGGTAATCCAACCACTTAATTAGGTACTTGACCTGTCCTCTGACAACCTTATAGTCAAGAATCCTCTCAACTTTATACTCTGCGTTAGGGTTAACAGGTTGGATCTCTGTGAGTGGGGCTGGTAGTGCCCCTAGTAGTGCTGGTTCAAGCAAGGATATATGGAATACTAGATGGATATTTATAGTCTTTGGTAGCGCGAGTTTATAATTCAAAGGTCCTTTGACGCGTTTGATTTTAAACGGTCTGAGCTTTTTGTGGTCTAGTTTATTACTTAGTCTTTTAGTGTTAATGTTTTTTCTAACTAAATAGACTTTATCCCCCCCTTTTAACGTTGGCTCCTAACTATATCGTTTGTTGTAGTAGTGTGTATTACGTTCTGCCACAAACTAAAGTTGCTCTGCAAGCTTCTTGTGTAATTCCCTGAGTTTATAGTCTTTTAGTCCTACTTTGTTATTATCGACAGTACTCTACAATAGGTCTTAATAAGTAACTAATTCATACCTGTAGTTAGTGTAGAATAGTGTAACAAGTGTAGTTTCTGTTGTTAAACTATTATAGGTGAATTATGCTAGTAGCAGAAGTTTAACCTAGTTATCTTATTTATAGTTCACATAACATCTTAAGTATACTTTAATAACTTGATTCATTTGTTTAGTACCTTCATTTGTCTAAGGGTGGAAAGCTGTTGACAGCTTTCTTTTCATACCCAGACGCTCTATGAGAGCTGTCTAGAATTTCAAGGTGAAGAGTTTATCTCTGTCAGAGATTATCTCTTCTGGTAGACTATGTAGAGCGACTATCTCTCGTAGAAATGCATAGGCTAAGTGTTCTGCTATACTTGCTTCTATATATAGTACAAGTACTATATACTTTGTGAGTTGTTCAACAATAACCAGGATTGAGTTATACATGACTCCTGTCATTAAGTCCTTGGATTTTAGTAGCTTGACTATAAAATCCCATGATATAGATCTCTAAGGTATCTGTGGTACTGGAGTAGTGCCTATCTGTCTATAAGGTGCATAGCAGGAAGCCTTGTTCCTAGTACAGGTATTACACTCTGTTATCACTTCCTTGACTACCGCTGATAAGCGATCAACATAGTAGTGTTGCTTGACTTGCCAGAGGGTTCGTTGAACTCTCTGGTAACTATGTGCTAGGGCTATATAATACTCTTTGACAAATTCTTTTGTGTAGGATTTAGGGACACATAACCTTCTGTTAGTGTACTGTTCTTTGTCATTTTGTCCTCGCTTGGCTAGGGCTGGCTGCTCTAATTCCTGGGCTTCCTAGATTTTCTTTGTCTAAGGGTCGTCAGTTTCTATTGCTGCTATCTTGTGTATAGCTGGCGCTAGGTCTCTATTTTCTAGAGTCTTCAAGATTATAATCTTTTTGTACTCTTTATTTCCTTTATAACTAGGTTGACAGCTTAAAGTGTCTGCTTGTGGATTATTAGTTCCTTTGACATAACAAATCAATATATTAAATCTAGCAAGGGTTTGTAACTACTACACAAGGCGTCTGTTACTGAGTTCTTTTGTTGTTGTAAATGTTTTAAGGTTTTCATAATCAGTGAGGATTAATACCTAGTGCTTTATACCCTGTAAGTAGATCCTCTAATGCTCCAAAGCCAAGACTATAGCGAGAAGCTCTTTCTCATAGATACTATAGTTTTACTAAGCTAAATCTAGTGTTTTGGAGAAGTATACCACAGGTATAAGTTTCCCCTTGTCATTTAGTTAAAGATGTACAGTAGTAACTACTATATTAGAAGCATCTGTCTCTACAGTGCTTAGTTTGTTAGCATTATAGTTCCTAAGGATTGGTTTCTTAGTGAACCTCTTTTTTATTACTTGAAATACTACTTCAACAACCTTGTCCTACATAAAAGGAACGTTCTTTTTTGTGAGGTTTGTTATAGGTTTCGAGATTCTAGTATAGTCTCTAATAAATTATTAACAGAAGTTAGTGAATCCCTAGAAGGATTAGACGTCCTTGACGTTCTCTAGTGACTTCTATTCTAGAATTGCTCTAACTTTCTTAGGGTCTACTTCTATTTGTCTAGGAGTAACAGTGTACTCTAGAAAGATAGTACAAGTTACTCTAAACTTGTATTTCAAAAGTTTAAGGCAAGAGTCTACTGTTGCAAGCTGTTACAGGACTTCTTTAATATATTTCTTATAGTCCTCTAACCTTTCCGAAAATACAAGGATATTATCTAGGTAATAGATGACAGTTATTCCTAGAAGATCCTCAAGTATCTTGTTGTTTTGTCTCTGACAAGTAGTAGGTGTGTTAGTTAGACCAAACAGCATTACTGTGTACTTGTAGAGGCCTGATAGCAAGACAAAGGCTGTCTTCTATTTGTCTCCTTACTTAATCTATATTAAGCTAAAGGCATTTTGCTAGTTGAGTTTAGTAAATATCCTAGCCTTTCCTAACTTGTCCTACAAGTACTAGCCTTCTAGCAATGAGTAAGTGTCCTTAACTGTTGCCTTGTTAATGTCTCTGTAGTTAACACAAACTCTTTTATTTAGATTGTCCTTCTTAAATGTAATAAGTATATTAGAAGTAGCTGGCAAATCTGATTTTTAGATGTGTCCTTTCTGAATTCCTTCTTGTATATACTTCTCGAGAAGCTACAAGTTCCTCTAATTATAAGGTTAAAGCTTCTACTTCTTGAGGTCATAACCCTCTTTTAACTTAATCTTATAATCCCACGGCTGATGTTTAGAGAGGGCTTGTATGTCCTCTAGGTTATTAAACAATTCTATAAATTCCTTATACTACACAGGTATTTTGTTATCAGCAGTCCGGCTGACCTGTGGAGGACTCTAGGCTAGGTGTTCTAGCACTTTGGAAGAGGTGGCGCTAACCTCCTTCCAGCCTTGCAGTCATAACTATATATAGTTACATTAACTGAAAGTAATGCTATATTTCTTCTAGTTAATGTCTAGATTATGTTCTTGAATCTAGGGCATACTAAGTATTACTTTCTTGTTTCTTATCTCAACGACATTGAATTATATATCTGAATAGTGTCTGTCAATAGTAGTCTTTGTAGGGATAGTTTACTAGTCAATAACTCTGTTTTAGTAAGCAACATTAGTCTCGTCAACAACACTTAAGACATAGGGTAAAGTTTTCTTGACTAGGATGTTAAGCCTTTTATAGGCTTTCAGGGATATGAAATTGCCTGTTACTCTAGAATTAATTATGACCTGTAATTTCTTTCCCCTGATAGTTGTAATTACATAAAATTAACTTTCTCCTAAAGTAGTATACAGTTCTAGTCTAATATAGTAAATGTTAAATATATTATTTTCAGTATTGTCAAGCCAGGCTATAGTATTCTAAGCTCATAGAAAGAATATAACCTTTTCTTGATCTACATATACTACTTTATATATCTGTTAATATTCTACTTCTATCTAATGGTCTAGTAGTGTTCCTGTGAACTGTTTATCTAATGTCTAGTTAGATGTCAGTTGTAGTCAGTGACGTATCTATTCTGTTATAGAGGGACCTAGGGTCTGAGCAGCCTAAAGTTCTCCTTCTACTAGGTAGTAGAATTCCTTAGGTAGTAGTGTCTTGTTATGGTTTATAGTGTAATCATATTCCTTCTCTTCCCTAGAGATGTGTCTAGAACCCTTGTGTCTAAAGCAGATATAACCTACCTAATTATCTTTGATAATGTACTGTTAGAGAGGAATAGAATTATGTCCTATAGTAGCATGTAGAGACTAAAAGTCTAGCCTTTTACCCTTTATGTCTACCTAACGATTTCCTCTCTTATAGGTCCTAATAAAGACCTATGTATCCCCAACCTAGGGTTCTCTACTCTAATTATTCTCGTCTGTTAATTCCGACAACTCAGAGGACTCTTTCTCTAAAGTGCTGGCTGGTGATTTGTAAGTAACCTACAATAGTAACTCATGCTTGTTTTCTAAGCAAGTGTTATAGTATTGTTCAAAGATAGAATTATTCTCTTCTTTAACTTAAGTTCTATATCTACGTGCTTCTAATTCTTTATTAGAGAGCTCCTGTGTTTCTAGCAATACTATCTCCCTTCAGAAGGTGGCATTAACTTGTTTTCCCTTGTTAGCTTGCTTCTTCGAGCTACATTCGTTTGCTCTATAGCCTGACTAGCTACATAAGTAGCATAAATTCTGCTTACGTCAGCGGTTCCGTTCTTTCTAGGAAAGTTTACCTTTTTTCTCTTTGATCCTAGACTTGTATGTTACATTAAGTTCTATTGAATCCCCTCGGTTGTAACTTTTCTTGGGATAGCGTTCCTTAAAGTAGCTATAGTTCTCTTTTTGTTCTAGGCGTTGCTTGTACATGTAGTTGTTAATTTGAATTAAGCTGTCTACTAGCTTCTTTAAGTTAGTAGGTAGGTCAGAGCGTGACAACTTATCTTTTACTATGTCCTTGAGACCTTAGTAGTATTAATTAATAAGAGCACTATTGTTCCATCCTACTCTCGCTGAGTATTATTGAAATTCCAATGTGTATTTTACAGCAGACCCTGTCTAGGTGAGGCATTAGAGTCTATTAACTGCTTTCTTCTTAATGTTGATATCTCTGAACACTCTTTGTAGTTCTACTTTAAATTCTTTCACGTTGAAAAATAATCTCTAAGTCACAAGACTTATTTTCATAGTTAGCAAACTATCTGTACATTGTCTCTCTTAATATTCCTTAATGTATAGCTTAATCTACTTGTAGGCGTCTTCTATAAGTCAAGTCACTATCTAACAGACTTAGTTAGATTTGTTTAGAAACTTGTTCTTGTAGAACCCTAGGTACATAGAAGATTTTATGAGAAATTCTCTAAGTATTGCTAGGTTTCTGTTATATTTGTTAGGCATAGAGACCTTGATGTCCTCTCTAAGAGTGACATTTAGTCTCTCTATTGCTAGTGTTAGAGGTAGTGTAGGCGCTAGAGTATAGTCTCTTTCGCAGCTAGAGGAGGACGACATAATCGCGGTCTTACTTCTAAGCAGGTGCTTAAAGTGTAACAAAACTACCTAACAGGTCTAAACAAACGTGACTAGTCTCGAAGGTTAGTATATAGTAAGAGGTAAGAGCACGCGAAGTATTTACTTAGAAGTAAACTTGTTACTTGTATCAAAAGAGTTAGAAGTAATAACTTAATAACTAAGATAATAAACTAAGTTGAGCACGAAGCTTCTATCTAATAGCAGATGTGCTAGTTATATATAGAACCTTCATTCTCCTGGAGCCTAGAAGGAGCCCTAGATCCCAAGCTCTAATACAAGCTCCTACAAGCTCCTACAAGCTCCAACGGTTATGTGACTGTATTACATAATAACTATACTATGGAAATCCTTGGATCGTTTAGCTAGTCTAACTAATCCCCTCTGGCTGTAGGTTCCTTGTAGATGTATTTAACCTGTCAGAGCGCCGCCTAGTCTTTACTAGTCTCGTGCTAGCACGTGATTCGTGACAGTAAGCTAGGCAGTATAATATATAAAACTAGATTAGTAAAGTACCTTTAGCTTAATTTAGATTAAGTAGAGTAATAAATAGAAGACTATATTTGTCTTACTATTAGAGCTCTATAAGTATATATTAATACTATTTAGTTTAACAAACACACCTACTACTTATTAGAGACAAAACAATAGTATACTTAAGGATCTTCTAGAAAAAACTATTATATATTACCTAGATAATATCTTAGTATTCTCAGAAAAGAATAAGAAACATAAGAGATATATTAAGGAAGTCTTAAAAAGACTTATAGTAGTAGGCTCCTGTCTTAAACTATTGAAATATAAGTTTAGAGTAACTTATATAACATTTCTAGAGTGTTTAATTACTCTAGAACATATAGAAGTTAATCTAGAAAAGACAAAAGACATTAAAGACTAGCTAATACTATAAAACATTAAGGATATATAATCATTTCTAGGATTTAATAACTTCTACTAATAATTTATTAGAGACTATACTAGACTAGCTAGTTCTCTAACAAACCTAACTCGAAAAAACATTAATTTCTAATAGATAAAAGAAGCTAAAGAAGCTTTCCAGGAAATTAAGAAATAATTTACAGAGAAACCTAAAGCTACAACACTAGCAAACTAAGTACTATTAAGACTAATGCCTTAGATATAGTAGTAGGTACTATATATATAAGGTAGATAGTAGGTAATAAGTTAATTTAAATCTTTTCAATTTAGTACAGAACTAATCTCTGCTTCTTCTTAGAGGTATAGGAGAAGTCTCGCTTTATAGAAGCTTCTAAGCTCTAATATTACATTAACTCTGTTAACTCTGTAAACTCTATCTACTAGAACTACTTAATTCCTGATTGATTTATAATAGCAGATAAAGACTTCCTTAGATTAGATGAAAAGTCACATGACCTCATGACCTCGTGACCTCTATATATCACAATATATCTCTAACTAGAAAAAGAAGGTAAACTTATACTAGTAGTATACTTTTCTAAAAACATAGACCTAGTATAGTAGAACTATAGTAGATATAATAAGGAACTTCTTACTATAGTTCTAGTACTTAAACACTAGAGAATATATCTCTAGAATATAAATCACTAAGTAACTATACTATTAGATCACAAGAACCTTAGAATATTTACTACTATATAAGAGCTTACAAACAGAAGGCTTGCTAGGTAAGTAGGAATTCTTAGAGAATATAATATTATAATCTAATATATTAGTAGAACAATAAACCCTTGAGCTAACTCTCTTAGCTAAAAGCTAGGCTATAAGAGAGATAAAGAGTATAAAAAGGTTATAATCTTAAAAACTCTAGAAAACAGAGATTTAGCCTTAGCTGTATATAAAATCACAGCTACAGAAGCTAGTAAGTTATAGACAAAAAAGATCTAGAGAGTTTAGGAAATAAAGCAACTAGCTCTAGCTAAATAGAAACTAATACCAAAAGACCTGCCTAATAACAGAAGATATTTTATTAATATTTATTAAGTAATAGATAATTAAAACAACTAAGAATAATATATAAACAAGAAACTACATGTCCTAAACTTATATACAAAGGAATTCGTTAAGAAATACTATACTATACTAGCTTACAGTTACTAGAGAGTTTACTAAACCCTCTAGAGAATAAAATAATATTACTATGTTAATTAACTATTAGTAGTAGTTAAGGAAGTAATATTAGAGTATAATACCTATACTAGAAACAAGGCTTTCTACTATATACCTTATAGACAGATAAGTACTACTCTAATACTACAAATACCTTAGAAATTAATATCTTAGAATTTTGCTATTAAGCTACTAAAATCTAAAGAACTAATAACAGGAGTAGAATATAATTTAATTCTAGTTATTATAGAATAACTTATAAAGTATATAATCTTAGTACTATATATAGAGCTAAGTATAGCTAAGGAATTAGCATTTATATTTCTAAAAGAAGTAGTCTCAAGACATAGACTACTTAAAGAGATAATCTTAGACAGAGACAAGCTCTTTACCTTGAAATTCTAGGTAGCTCTTACTAAGTGCCTAGGTACAAAGAGAAAGCTGTCTACAGCTTTCTACCTATAGATGAATAAGAGTAATAAATATATAAATTAAGTAGTTAAAGTATACTTATAATACTATATAAACTACTAATAGAACAATTAGGTTAAGCTACTACCTCTAGTATAGTTCTTATATAATAGTTTAATAACAGAAACTATACTTGTTATACTATTCTATACTAACTTTAGGTATAAATTAGTAGTATATCAAGAACTATTAGACACAACTATAGACAACTAGCTAGCCTAGGTCTAGGTCTCGAAAATCAAGGAACTATATAAAGAACTTATATTAGAACTATAATTTATAGTAGAAAGAAATATATACTACTATAACAAACAATATAGTTAGAAGCTAATATTAAAAGAGAGAGATAAAGTCTATTTAGTTAGAAAAAACATTAACATAAAAATACTAAGTAGTAAACTAGACTACAAAAAGCTTAAACTATTTAAAATTAAATATGTCAAAGAACCTTTAAATTATAAACTTATACTACTAAGAATAATAAATATCTATCTAGTATTCTATATATTCTTACTTAAACTAGTACTACTAGGAGTACTACTAGCTCTACTTATAGAAATTTAACCTGTTAACTCTAACACAGAATATAAAGTTAAGAAGATTCTTGACTATAAGGTTGTCAGAGAACAGGTAAAGTACTTAATTAAATAGTTAAACTACCTACATTTAGAAAACACTTAGGAACTAAAGAAGAGTTTCAACTAGTACTTAGAGGAACTTCAGGAGTTCTACTACTAAAACCTAGGGTTGCCTACATCTTGTGGTTAGCTGGGAAAGACACAAAGAAGAATGAGTTAAGACCTAGGTCAAGGGAGGGGTTAGAAGAGGCAGGAGTAGAGAGAGCTGCTAGCCTAGTAGCCTCCTCTTCTCTTTTGTCTTTTGCTTCCTGTTCTTCCTTTTCTTTTCTTTCTAACTCTTTAGCAGTGTCTAACTCATCGAGCAAGTTAAGACTAACTGCTATTATCTTCTTTTCGCGAGCTAAGAGAAGATGCTTTTGTTTGTGTAGTCAGGAAACCCTGGCTATAGCCTCTTGGGCCTAGGCCGCGGCTCTCTCTTCCTTGTTCTCTAAGTGTTCCTTCTACTTGTTCAAGGACAGCTACTCTAAAGATAAAGGCATTTGATTTCGATTTTGGACGTCACAGGATTTTCCCTGACAAGTATACTTAGCATAACAAATAGACTAGCTATTGTTTTACAGAGCTATATATCAACAGCTAGACTTCTTGTAACAGGTACACAGAGCTATTTCTTTACTAGTCTGTTTAATTCATTAAGTAAGTTCAAGGCAATTATTGTTTAAAGATTTAGGACATAGTGTTATAGAAAACATAGTGACAAGAGAAGGCTGCTAGCCTTCTAACAACATTTCTTAGGTTGTACTTAAGCGTAGGGACACGCTAAGCTAAGAAGGGAATAGTGTCATAAATTACATGTCAGCACGTAATAAGTAAGTCCAGACAGCGCTCTGACAGGACAAGATACTATTGAGTAGTTATAGGCTATAGGAATTGGCTAGAGTAGCTAGCTAATCCAAGGATTTCCTTTGGCTACAATCACGTAATAGAGCAACTAGTAGACGAGTCGCTCCAGAGCGACTGTCGACTTCGTCGACTCCACGAGAATAAAGGTTCTATATATGACTGGCACGTCTGCCATTAGATAGGACCTGCATGCTTAACTTACTCTTAGTTATTAATCTAATTATCTTGTTTAACTTCTTTGATACAAGTAACAAGTTCACTTCCAAGTGAACACCCGGCGACCCCTACTTTCTTCTTGCGAACCAACCGACGAAGACTTAGTCACCTTTGTTAGACCCGTGAGGCAGTATTCGTTACAAAGTGCTAGTTCGATGGAGTTCTAACTGGAATTTTGTCACGAATCACGTTTCAGCACGTGATAAGTAAGTCCAGACGGCGCTCTGACAGGACAAGATACTATTGAGTAGATATAGGTTATGAGGATTGGCTAGAGTAGCTAGCCGATCCAAGGATTTCCTTTGACCATGGTCACGTGATAGAGCGACTGTCGACTTCGTCGACTTCGAAGAATGAAGGTTCTATATATGACTGGCACGTCTGCCATTAGATAGGAGCTTCATGCTCAGCTCATCTTACTTTAGTTATCAATACATCTTGTTTTGACTTCTTGAGTTCAAGTAACGAGTTTACCTTTGAGTAAACACCCGGCGCATCTGAACCTCTTGCTGCATAACACCTTCGAGACTTAGTCACCTTTGTTACTTCGGTACGATAGTAGGTTTCGTTACAAATTTACCTAGAATTTGTGTTCTAAGCCTTAAAAATAATAAGTGGTAGTAAATCACCTCTAGCAGTATTAATACACTCTAGAACTATAACCCACTCCTGCCTGCTAGCTGTGACCTCCTAGTTGGATTTCTGAGTTAAATCAACAATAATCTGTGTTGATTAAGTTTCCCTGATAGCAAATCTAGTCTTATCTATATTATATATATCTAAAGGTGTGTATTTCTGCTCATTGAGACATGCCTTAAATACGTCAAACCATGCCTAGATCATCTCTGGAGTAGCTTCTTTATGCTGTGCAGACTCTAGTTGACGCGAATAGCGTCCCTTTAAAGGAGGGAACCTATTTAAGAACTAATATATCCATTCGTGGCCAATATTAACTACTTCATCGGTGGGAGTAGCTTGACGCGTCTGTTCCAAACCTCTTGAACTGTTTCCTTCAATAATCCAGGCGTCATTGGGTATCTAGTAGTTGTTAGACGTGAAATCCATTGTGCTAAGGTTCTTTCTTCTGCAGGAGAAAAGACCCGGTACTGTTTGTGGCCCTGAGTACATAAGTTACCTCCAGCAATCCTATCTAACAAGGTAGACTTTGGTATTTTAAAGTTCTTTGCAGCTGCTCTAGCTAATCTGAATTCGTTGTTTTGAAGTGCCTTAATCGCTTTTTGAATATTATCTTCAAGAATATAACTATTAGAAGTATTTCTATAAGTCATGTTGAGGGTTTGTATAGGGTTAACGAAATAGTGGGGTAAAAAGTGTCCGAGATCCCCATATGTCACGTTATTATTTTTACCTAACAAGACTGGTCAATAATTTCAATTGCTCCACAAAATCTGGAACAATACGTACTATTACAGAAAACTATATGTACTTGAAATAGATTTAGCCCCCTAAAATTTCAAGCAAGTGAATCGCTAAAGACAAAAGCAAAGAAACCACCTCATACCAACTCACAAAACATTACTCTCAACAAAAATTATATTTACCAGAAACACCAACTCAGCTTCTTCCAAACAAAGCCAGCAGTTGGCTTCGTTTCAATAATTCCCGTCATCCAATAAATCTAATCTTTGTTAGTATGGCTGCTACTTATATAAAAGTGTTAAAAAAGCGTTGAATAGTTGTTCGTCTATGCCGATTAAAGCCAACTAAAGGTTTAGGCATATTTATAATCGCATATATTAGCTTAAGTGTTGTCAATATTTTCACTATTTTTGGGGGGGGAGGGGGAAGCGAGTGCTTACTTCTGCAGATTATAGCTGTAACTGGATGCATATTCATATCCCAACAGATAAAAAGGAAGATTGCACAATATTCAACACAGAAGACCCCTCAAAAGATTTGCAATACTGTAATAGAAAACTGGAGATCAATGAAATGATTTCTTGAGCTCCTGCGACCACATGGAATCTTATTTTTAGTTCTCACACCCGCCATTCCTCTGATCTATAAGTTCCAAAAGCTCATTTCTTCAAATCATCAATGCCAAAATACCATCACACATGCATCATAACGACAACCCCAGAGCAATCAGTCAGAGCAATGGATTCAAGATCAATCATAATAATCACCATCACTTCAGTACAAGGCACTCACTCATCATTTCAAATCAAGTATGCGGGCACATCAGCACAATGTTCAGGCTTAATAGAGTACATAGATATAGGAGGTTCAATTAGAACAAGAACAGAACCCCCAAAAAAGTCGAACCAACAGTAACAAAAAAAAAGGGCCGCCTACCCAAGCAGCCCCAATGACCCTCCACCATATCCATTTTCCTATTTTCTAAAAAACGGAACTAGTCAAACTCGGCCGATTCCATAGCTTCCAACTACCAATTGAAAAACGGCAACCGGAGTGGAGAGACTCAAGTTTGTCTGACAAGCGGACATAGGCAGTGTAATCACCATGTAGAGTGACAAAAACAGGCAAACAGGCAATCAAAGCAAACAGCAAGCAAAAAAGAAGCATTCCAATTCATTCCACAAATCCAAATTTAATCTCAAAAAAGCAAGCGACTAAAAAACGCCTTGCTACTTTTTCTTCTCATTCGTCTCCTCGTAGAAGGTCGGAAGGGTCCGAAAATCGGTGGAAGACTCGACTTTTTTATGTATATATGTTGCAAACCACGTGGTCTCCACAGGTGGCCCCAAAAAGAAGAGAAAGGTGACAGGTACACCCTATTATATTAGTCGGATCGAGCTTCCAGCCGACATCCCCGAATCCCGAGTCCAGTTCCGTCATCTTCTGTTATGATGTATTCGATGAATCCAGCTTATCCTCAAAAAGTATCCAGTGCACCCCAAAACCAAACTTGTATGATGTGTTGTAGTATTGTAAAGGGGGAGGGTCATAGCAGCGTAAGTCGTGATGGTTGCCCAATCGCTGTAATGTTTTGGTTTCACAAATGGTATCCTATTCGTTCGTACTTTCGTACATATTTTTATGGTCGTTTTCGTAATCGAGTCGCAGTAAGGGTTATTAAACTCGATGTGTGTTGCTTTTGATGGCGGTCGAAATTTTCGTCAAAGGTCAATTCGTCCATTCGTCCGGCAGGCATCGCGCAACAATCGCGCAATCAGATATGTACTAACGCCAATTCCGTGGTAGTGAGTGTGTGTCCAACAACAGTCAGCCCAAGGGAGACTTGAAGGGACCGTAATTACAATATGCAAGACAGTCGAAGAACAAAAAGCAAAATGGACGCCGAGAATCAAGCATGAAAACATATTATGCTGGCAATGAGTACAAAGTCGACATTGTACTTCCATACAGATAAATTCGCAGGTAAATGACCTATGCGAGAGGCAAATCGGGGTATGCGCGCTCACACAACATATCTAGAGGGTTTCGTCACTTCATAGCCTCGTCTCCTAAAGATGTGGAGGGAGGGCTTAGTGGAATCGACCGTTCGCGTTTCGGTCGGAGGAATCTTGTATCCTGTTATCATCCCAGTCTCTTTCGATGCTGTTCAGATCAAGCTCACCACTTCCTTGGTTCCGATGGCCATTCTGGCGAGGTCGTGCAAACCCAGATCCCCATTCGCTACCAGGCCCTCGTGGTTGTCTCTCGGGTACAGCCGAGGCACCGTTTCGGGGATTATCATCATAGTTTCCATTAACTGGACGATGGCTTCCGATGGGACCGGCGCTTGGGGTGTGGTTCTCTCTCTCTTGGCCAATTCGACCATTGGATCTGGTAGGACGATCGAGTCCAATCGACATGTTACTCAGGTTGTGAGCGAGGAAGGACTCATCGCGGCCATTTATTTGTCCGCCGGCCGAGGTTGGTGTCAGGTTAGGAGTGCCCGATGCTGCAGATGAGTGACCGTAGTCAGTATACCGTGAAATGTTTTGGGAGGGGTTGGCCGGATAACTGGCAACAGATTGGGCAGGCGAGGGTGTATACGAACGCAAGTCAGCGAAAGATTTGGCAGCCCGAAGATTATGGGCAGCGTTGAGTCCCAATCCTGGAGAAGCGGGGATGTCCAAAAGGCCAGAACCTTGGCGGCCCAGTGTGTGGTTGTAATAACCAGATTCATTCTCTCGCGCAATGGCAAAGTCAATTGTCGCTGCTCGGTTTAAACCACGGCGCTCAGTGTTGTAGTAGTTTTGTGGAATGGATGGAACCGCCGGGCTTATAGAACTTTGTTGGCGGGTCTTGTAAATTTGAACACATCTTCCATCTCCAACTCCCTCCGATCTATGTTCAAGGCCCATGTTGTGGGCCAAGGTATGGATGATCTTTCGATGTTGAGGAGAAACAGTGCTTGGGAACACCAGGATCTCACGGTTGGTGTCATTCTTGAATAACGTAAGTTCAGTAAAGTACGTTAAAGTTGTCATATCGTTCATGTCCACGCCAGCAACATTGATACCTGAAGCACCAGAGGGTGCTGACTGATAGTCACTTCCCTTGGATCTCATCTGAACTGGTGACGGAGAGGCGGGAATCGTGTTGGAGTGAAGTGAGTTCATCGAGGTTTGTGAATGAAGGGGTGGGACCGATGCATTTCCAATGGGCCGGTGCTGCTCCTCCAACTGTCCACGTCTTTCCCTCTTATCCCGCTCGATGCGTTCCCTTTCAGCAGCAGGCAACATCTTTTTGTATTCAACCCGCAATTTTCTCCCCTGCAAATCCATATGGTTCATCGCATCGATGACTTGTGAAGTCTCTTCGGCTGTAGTGAAGTTTGCAAAAGCAAGTCCTCGGAAGACTCCGTTATCAAAGTGATAATTGAAAGCGTAGGGCAATGGGAGGTTCATATCTGTCATGAGGGCGACAAGTGATTCCTTCTTGACTGCAAAGGGTATGTTCTTAATGACGATGGCGGTGGGGATGAGCTCGTCGTGGTCAGGGGGTGGTGAGATTCGAGGGTGATGCGGTTGCATATGCGATTGACTGTATTGGCCATTAAGCTGATGACCATTCAACTGATGTATGCCTACGTTGGGCATAGGAGATTGCATTTGGCTATTGTCCATCCAAGTCTAAGGAGGGAGAGGTTAGCCAAAATTCCATCCCACAAAGGCCATGGCAGACTTACTGGAGGAAGTCCTGTTCTACGAGTGGAGGGCTTGATCCGACCGGTCCCTCCCATCGTATTGATGCCATTAATCCCATTCATACCGCCAGTCATGTTCGCACCTCCATAGTTCCATGTCTGATTATCATAGGGGTAATTATTGGAATGTTGGAGCGATCCTGAGGGTATCCGGTCAAAACGTGGAGGCAAATTGTCAAATCGCCCATTTGCATGCTCCTCCTGTGCATAAATTCCCTGCTGCAGTTGTGATGACGCATAGCTTTCGAAATTTCGCGATGGTTGACGATTCAAATTATTGTTGTTCAAGCCGTTGTAGCGGGAATTATTTGGGGAACGGTTGGAGGGGGGGAACTCCTGAGGGTACATTTCCTGGAGGTACTGATGAGTTGACATTATGAATCGACGAAGAATCTCGAATGTCCAGGAAGAAGAAGTTGTGGTTGGAGAGAGAGAGCTCTTATGCTGCTCTCACGCTATGCAAGGAGCCGACAGTGGCACGCTGGTTCGCCCCGGACTCCACGCTTGTGCAGCTTGGGCGAAGGTGATGATGTCGCTGAGAGAGGGTGCAAGTGCAGCTAGGTGAAGAGCCGCTGTCGAAGGTTTCGAGCTTGGTGAAGCTATGCTGGAAGGTCTGCAGCCGTTTGGCGTGGGAGAGTTGGGGTGGTGATGTCTTCGGTACTTGGGCAGGGAAACCTTTTTCTCGGTGCAGCTGGCTCAGAGCGGTTGCCGTGAGCGAGGGACGGAGGGCACGGGGGGGGGAGGGTTCGCGACAGGTCGTTGGGCTCGTCTATAGTCGTCGTCAGGCGGTATATACCAGTCGTGAGCGCACAGAACCAGCAAAGAGTGTGTCGAGGACAATGAAGATATAAAGCAGAGACGGAAGGGCGAAGAGATTCGCTGCTGGGTACCAAGGTAGAGACCGCGCTGTCAAGGGGAGGAAATGCGATGGGAGTTGAGTTCCAATTTTTAGCTGCTGGGAGCTAACTCCTTTCGGCTAAGTCGCAAGGGAGAGCGAACACCTTGAATCTTGTGCTCCGTAGCTAGAGACTAGACTCGTCAGGCCAGCAAAAGAGATATACCTAGTCTGCGCGAGAATGGGTTATCGATGGCATTAGTCTTGACGCACATTGAAATTCTCTAGTAGATACATCTTTTTCTCTTTAGCAACCAAGATATCCTCGGCACTTGTTTTCCTCTGTTTTCATATCTTCTATGTGTTGTTCGTTGGTAGGCAGAGGAGGGATACCCTGACGCAGATGCCCGTGAGGTCCGTCTGCAGTGAAATATCTACGTTGCTAGGCACTTTGAAAATGGTGGAACGGTAGCTGCAAATCTCCCATCACCATGGCCCTCCTTCTCGGGCCCGCATCCTTCTTTGGTGTTGGTGTTGGAGCAGAGCTCCTAGTGGTCAATAAAAGCAGCAGAGATAGTTACCTTTTCATTCTCGTTGTTCCAAACATACAGCACAATTCAAAGTGTTGACCCAGTCAGTTTGGATAATCAAACACCGTTGTTCTAAATAAACTGGGTTAATTACCTTAAATTATCCTAGAGAGTTCCAATAACGAGAGGGGTACAGTTTACAGGGTGACAGAGCGCACCCAGCGAGCTGCAAAAACACCACGACGATGTGAGGATGGGACGAAATTCTGGTGCACCACCACGCAACCACGCACCACACAGCAAAAAGCAAGCTGGAACCCTTTCGGTATGCCGTGGTCTACAGCCGGCCGTCGGGGCCTGACCTTGGGTCTTTTGGTCTTTTGACAGGCCTTGAAAGGGGGAACTCGCCAGCCTCCAAACAGAACCCGGTCGCAGGCGGGTAACTACTAACGAGTAACCAGGTCGCCCAAATTTGAGGCGGCAGTGGATGTCTGAAAGGGACCTCGACGTCGATCATGAGAGAAGGCGCAATTTCACTACAACGTATTCATGAGAGCCGGACAATGTCAATGTGCTGGGAGCTCCAACCATCCGTTGTGTCTTTGAGCGACGTGTGACTCTGCTCCAGAGCAAACAGCGTTGGATTTACAACATTTCTGGGCTCAGGATGGTTGGTGTAAGATTGAAGGCGGAGGAAGGAATCACGAAGAAGCGTTCTGGTGTTGTTGGATGGCATTGAGAGTTCGAAGATATTCAGGGGTATTCGCGGCAACCTGAGATGAAGGCGCACATCCTGACAATGAATGTGTGGGGAAGTTAATATCATCATTCGTGTTGGCCACCACCACTCCCGTACCACTCAACTCCCCAACTTCCTTTCCTGATGTCTCGCAGGCTACTCGTTGTGTGTCACGATAATATCTTCCAAATCCTACGACATGACATCCACCACATCCACATCCCATGCAAACTGCTCGCTAACTACGCTTCCATACAGATACCAAGTTCAACTCGAGGGGTCTTCTAAGGGTGCAGAGTCACCTGCGTCACAGGCCAATTGATTCGTGCGACGTGACCGATGAGGAGACCAGAAGTGCATCCTGCATCATTCGTTGGTCGATGAAGACATGGTTTCTCAACCTCTGGTCCTCTTGGTCCGATGGCACGGGTTCTCATCCATCGTCAAATACGATGCGGAGTGGGAATCGCCTCTTTCAGAGGCCATCTCTTGGTCAGGAGAGGCGCAACCTACCTTCTTTTGTCGCCGATGAAATGCTTGTGGACATCGGAAAGGGACGAGGTCTCACCCGCTGGAATATATTCTGTAGCTAAGGATATACGTTGTGCTAATATGATAACAAGAGCCTTTCCAACCTATAACATATATTTCCTATTATTAAAATCCTACGGCGGACGAAATGGACTGACGAGCCTGGATTTTGGAAAGAAAATGAGAATTCCCTTGAAAGTACACGCTTTCTGTTCATTGTATATTCACGACCCGAGTTCAAGACTCCTTTTGGATTCTCGTGAGGCAAAAGGAAACCACAACATGGCCCAGGTATCTGGATAACGCTATTTTCCTTCCTTACTTCTACCACTCAATAGTTCAGACGAAAAATAGTGATGCAATGAACTTTCTTCTAGAAGCAGATCGGGATTCACAAAACTTTCCGATGTCACACTATGTAATTGCCTCTACATTTAAATGTGTAACCGAAGCCTCCCGATCTTCAGTCCCATCTTTTGATGGTCTCTGATGGCGTCAAAAGATAGCGCCCAAGAGGAAGGTGTTCCGCAACGAAACCCTCCTCAGCTTCCTGAGGAGTTCGAGACACGTGGGTGTGGGGATCATGACTTATTTTTGCCGACCGGCACCTTGAGACGCCCACCGCCAACAACATTTTACACTTCCAAATCGGGACGGTTGGTTCGTGGTTGGAGTGCTTTGAACTTTACACCTGAACTGAACTCAAATTTGGGAAAACTCTTGATGTTATCACGGGCCAGGCCAAGGTGTTCAGCGTCTCGTTTTTTCCGGTCGCAATTTTTGATGAATAAATTCTTTCTGACCTATCGAATTCCCACCCAGCGGTACGCCCCGCCAATCCAATTCTCCGGCGATCGAATTTCGGGGGGTTGAAGCCTCGAGTCTCGACCATTTATTTCGATATCTCGAGATTACCTCCCAATTTTTAACGCTGGGGCAGAAGATAAACTGTCTCAAGAGAGAACATTTTGGATCTTGTCATATTTGACGGAGAATCTCACAGATGCAATGAAGCGAGGAGGGGAAAAGGCAAGAGAATCTATATAATCGGAGATAATGCAACAATAAGTTAGAACCATCTGCGCGCAATTATAATAAAACAAAGGGAATATAACCAAGGAATAATCGTCCGTTCTCCCCCAAGCGAAGTGTCCTTTCTGATATCTAAATTTCCATCTTTCCAACATCAAACCTCGCGATGAAAACAACCCACACCAAAATCCTCCGAATCGATTTAAAATCTCCTTTTAATATAACAAGATATCACAATTACCAACCAACTCCCAGCTGATGTTCTCTTGTGTTTTTTCCCTGGTTCGAAAAAGGGGGCTCAAATCCAAGCCCACGCTAGAAAAATGATGCGTCCCGAGTCCCGTCACCTACCGGATGCCTTCCACAAGCCTGGCAATTAACGGCGATCACATTCGCCTTCCACGCAATTCGACAGGAACTCACCCGGCAAATCCATCCAAATACTCTGCGAGAAACATATACAACATTCCTTGAAATCCAGGTCCCGAGAAGGCAATTCATTTAGTAACCCGGAAATTCTTCGTCAGCGATCGTGACGTACAAAAGAACCCTCGAAAATAAGGGAGGCGTGTTTGGGAATCGAGTTCATTTTAATATAAGGAGAGTGATAAGATGTCTGTGCGTACAGAAGGAATGCAGTGCAGAATGCAATCCTCTTATCAAAGGCTTCACAGTGCATTATCACAATCACTATACATATACATGAACATCCCATCAATTCTTTTTTTCACTCGAAATTTTCTTCTTATCAACCGGAGATCCTTCATCTTCGCACCACGAACCGTAAGGGTCGACTGACACGAAGGAAGGTACATTAATCGCGCTTTCTGAAACTGGATATCTGCATGCAGGGCCGTTGGGATGGTTGGTTGGAGTTTACTTACGGAGTACGGAGTACAGTATGGATTCATGGTGGGAATTTGCAATTCGAAATCCTCACATCCCTCCACACGCTCGTCATTTTAGTCGACTATTTGGGTACCGGTAACTCTTCCTTCAATACAACTCATTTCCAACAGCATGTCAAAAGCCTTACACTGCCGCCATCACCCAAAGCTCAACAACCCCTTATCTGATTCGCCCAGAAGTCGGCCGCAGAATCACGACCTGCTTTTCCACTCAAAACGCGGGCATTTATTTTCGGACCCCGGCTTCCTTGAACCGCCCGGCAGCACGGGAGATTCGTCTGGGGTTTGAGGGGTGATTTTTGGGAAGGTTTCAATCATGTGATCTTCTGGATTCTTACAATGAGCTCCCGCCCAGTTGACCCAAATGATTGGTACTATAAGTAGGTCAATTACACATAGAAAATTACACAACCAACCTGGATTTGACCGTCATACGTTTTGCTTGACGCTGCTATATCACGTGTCTGGGGTTGGGCCGAAGGTTGCAGTGATGGAGATGAAGTAAGGTTGAAACGAGGAGTTAAATTAAAAATAGAGAGATACTTTGCTGACATATGCAGGTACCGGTACAGTTGAAAAGTGTCAAAATCTTCTTGAAACTCGATGGTTTTCGGGAGGGGACGGGCACGAATCAGTACGTTAGCTGAGCAGCCTCAATTGTGATTTCAGCAAAGCGATTGGGCTAGAGGACAATCCGAGCAACCATTGCGATCGAGCCTATCAATTTTCACTGATCTGTTTCTCCGCCGTTCTTTTTGCAGTTTCTACTATATTTCAAACTTCGTACTGATACAAACATCGAGTGATGTTCACCTGGCTGTGCTTCGCTACTAGACCGCAGTAGCGTATCCCCTGAATGCACCTACCTAGCCGAGTCCAAGTCCCCTCGTCCCCAGAGACGCAAGTGGCAGAAAGAAGACATATCCAATATGTGTTCACACCCGGACGTCCTTCGCAGTGTTCCACCAGCACATCAAAACATGCACAGCCATTCTCCCCGCATCTGACCCCTACCCAGATCTCGCTTCTCACAACCTCACACATCTTGGGTCGGAAGATCGTCTGTGATCACCTTGCTTATCGTGGTGGCGTCGTTTGAAGAAGCGATCTGAAGCTTCCAACCCATCGTGAATAAGGGCTTTTTCCGGATGGAACCGCGAATCGACAGTTCCGAGAATCAGATGCCAATACATTTGATAATTTAGAGTTGCGGGTGTAGATGCGGGCGTTTGGCTAAGTATCTAGAAGGGATGGCACTGCTCAATGATCGAGATTCTTCCCTGCTTCTAAATGGTTTCAATTCTTTCCAACCACGTTCGGCAACGAGTTGATGGTTGCGTTACGAATGCTATTGATTGCTATTTTTTGAGATATTAAGTTTTCTATACTCGAAGAGACAATTAACTAATTGCACCGTCGGAATCTATCCCTCCCAGCTTCATTCATGGATTCCCTTTCCAACTCAACTTGTACCTTCCATTTTCAGCCGCTGGGAGGCTCAAACGCCCTCAAACGGAAAGGTCTTTTTTTTTTTTCGCGCTATCCTCTCCACAGGCCCCATAACCCTATTCACACAACGCATGAAATAACCCATTCTTTTTCTACTACGTTCCCCAAAGTGAACAACCCCTCCCGCCCATCTGAGATTCTAGCCGTCGTTGTCACACAACCACACAAATCAAAAACATCTAGGCTGTGCACAGCCTCAATTAACTTTCTTCATCTCAAGGTATAATCTACTTTAAGCATGATCTGATCTTCAGATCCTCGTTTCATTCGCAGAACATCTTCTCTTCCGGTTAAGCTCGTACATGGATGAGATGTTTACTCCCTGGTCAACGTTGATACTGGGTAATTTCTACCAGACGTTAGTTTGTTTTGCGAGGAATTAGACATGGAGATCATGTGTGAGTTCAAAGTTCCTGGAGAAGGGTGGTTATTCTGGTCAAGCATCAGGCCAAACGTCAAAGTTGACAGGTGTGAAGTATAAGAGCAATGTGGTTCCATCATCCAAACTCTTTTAGCGCCCCAAGAGATTTTATTCTCATCTTGTGTTGATTTGATATCATAACTTTCATTGGGTTCCCTTCTTGTTATTTTTTTGATACCCCTTTTTGTCAACATGCGTTCTTCAATATTTTTCTCATACGCGCTAGTCGCTCTTTACTCTTCTTCTACTGTCATTGCTGGTCCAACAGATGACAATGTACGGTAAGGAATTTGCAACCCTCTTTTTATAGCTTTAGGCTAATTCTTTTTCAGGTCATTACAAAACGAAAGACGGGGTGCTCTCGACACCCTCCTTGGAGCTTTAGGAGGAGTAGGAAAGACATCAGAAGAATCTGCATCAGGATCGGTAGCCGAGCCAGCAAAGAAGGGAAAACAATCAGCAGCCGCAGAGCCAACTCCATCACCTGAGATTGTACCCCTTGAACCAAAAGCATCAGGGGCCGCCAAATCACCTGCTGAAGTGTCTGGTATTGCTGGAAATGGCACTGCAAAGGCCAACGGGACTGCGAAAGCGAGCGGACTTGCAAAGGCCAGCGGGACTGCGAAAGCGAGCGGAATTGCAAAGGCTAGCGGGGTTGCGAAAGCCAGTGGAGTTGCAAATAAATCAAGCAAAGCGAAATACCCATCTAAAGCAAGCAGCACTCCTCCGTCTCCTCCAGCCGCAAATGCCCTCAATGGAACCGAGGTGACTGCCAAAAAATCAGGTGAGTCCAAAGGTCCGGCGAAAGAAAGTGGCAGTCCTTCGTCTCCCCTCGCGAAGGCCAGTGGAGAGGCAAACGGCACCCAAGCGAAAGCGAGTAAGGCCAGCGGAGAATCGAATGGACCCCAAGCCAAACAAAGTGAAAATCCAGTTGAACCAATGGCAGCGGCAGAGGCTACACCTACTATTCCAATGGTGTGTTGATTTCTCAATCTCGTTTCCCCAAATTTTGAGTGTTGGATTGCTTTGAAGCTGTGAAGTATTCTATCTTCAACAATCTTTCCCCAAAATGATTCACAGTTCTCGACGCTAGGAGTATTGTATGAAGAAGCTTACTAACATATTTCATGATAGATGATGGTTACAATCACACATACTGTCACAGTTTCGAATTGCATAAATTCTGCGCCCACCGGCGAAGTAGCCGGGGTAGCCGTAAGTTTTCTTCTTTCCCCTCTTCCTAGTGTTTTGTTCCAGATTTAGACATTCTTCCCCAGTACTCTTCTACATTATTGTACGAGATATGTTCGGGTAATTGCAGCTATCAGTTGAAAAGGGTTAAGAGAATCATGAGATTAATTTTCTGATTCTCTTCAACGATCTCGCTTGATGACTTCACTTCTCCGAAATGTCTTGTACAACCTATAGTAAGATATGTGCTGAGAAGTAATGATTGATCCTTTTGCAACTTCTCTATCTAAGCCATTTCTGTTTTCGGAATGAAGCTAGAATAAAGAACCACGACTAACAGTCCTTCTAGGCAGCATCTCCAGCAAAGGAAACTCCGGCTGTAGCTCAAGAGCCTAAGGCTGCGCAACCAAGCAAAGCAGAGGCCCCCAAAGCCGCAGCTGAGCCAAAAGTTTCAATGATGACTCTCAAGCCAAGTGCTGCAAATGGTATGGGAGCCGAGGCCAAAACCGTTCCAGTCACAATGAGTGGAAATTCTGGTACCGAGGCAACTCAAGCGCCTAGTGTTTCCGGAGAGAGTGCAAAGGGAGGATCCGGGGTTCAGGAGGGAGCTGGAGCTGTTGCTGAACAGCCAAAGGTTGAGTCTAACGCACCCAAGGCAGTCGAACAACCATCAAAGGTTGTTGAAAGCGCGAAGACCGTGACTGTCAGCCAAAATGGAGCCGTCCAGACAATCGCTGGCAAGGATGGTAAGGATGGCAAGGATGGCAAGGATGGGCAGGACGGGAAGGATGGGAAAGACGGTATTAATGGGGGAACCAACGTTATAATCGTCCAAGTATGTTCTTCTCTCAGTCTTCGCTTATTTCCGAGCTAACAAATCAAACAGTTAACCCAACCCGGTGGAATCCAAACTATCACCAAGACAGAAGGTGGAAAAACCGTCGTCTCAACCGCTTCCGGGGCCGCTCGAACTATCAAAAGTACTGTCACACTCTCACAGGGGCAAGCAACGGCAAGCGCAGCCGCGAGTGGTAACAATACTGAAACTGCCAAAAACGAAACGCAGGCAGGGCAAGGAGAGAATAAGATGCCCCCGACAGCGTTGAACGGCACCTCTCAAGCAGAAGGCAAGAATGTTACGGAAAATTCCAAAAACGCCACGCAAACTGCGGGGAAAGGAAAGGGGACAACCCCAACCGCTTTGAACAACACCGCTCAAGCTGGAGGCAAGAAGGATTCCGAGACAGCGAAGCAAAACGTTACTGAGTCAGCCGCGAAAGAAAAAGGAGAAAAGAAGACCCCACCAACGGCCTTGAACAACACAACCCAGGCCGGAGGTAGGAAGGGCGCCGAAACTGAAAAAAAGACCCCACCGGCCTCAGCTACTCTGAATAACTCTACGGTGCAAACAGGAGCAAATAAGGGAGCGGAAAACCCGAAAGTAGCTGGTGAAGCTACGAAATTGAACTCAACCGAGACTGCGGGCAAAGGAACGAAAGCCCCAGTCAAGGAGGCAGAAGAAAAGGACGACGAAGAAGCAGCAAGGGAGGACAAGGGGTCGGAGATTTCATCAGTAAAGCTTGCAGCTAGAATGTTGAGATGGGCTGCTAGAGGGGAGGTTGTTTGATTTGTAGGACTGGGATGAGCTTATGATGAGCATTTTCTTGGTGTTATTGAGCTGGACTCTGGGAGTTTTCTTCTTCTTCTTTATTCATATACCTCTTCCTATAGTCCTTTTTATCAAAAACATTTAGACTGGGCTGGAGTAAGGGGTTGAGGTGTAAGGTTACAGTATATGGATGAGGATATTGTAAAATTTATATCCTAGTTTTCAAAAGCAAAAATTTAAACTGTTTTGAATTCGGGTTTTCTTAACTTAGTTTTAGCTTAAGAATCTTGATGTTAGTTCAGAGTTTAACTCAATCTTATGAACTCATTCCATTGCACTCGGTGCTTGCTTTACAGTGCTGCGTAAGGATTTATACATATATGTGAAGTGTTTCACGCTGGACAATTCCAATTTCAATTACCTAATACTTTGGCACAAATGAACCTCGTCGTTCTAAACACCTGGGTCAATATTTCAAATTGCTCCGAGTGTTTAGAATAATTACTTTGAATTGACCTAAAAAGCTGGAACAACGAGAGCTAGGTAGGCAGGAAGGCGCAAAACCGAGGTATTTACTACTACTTTAAACGTCCATGGTGAGAGTGTAAAGCCCAATTGCTCGCTTATTCGTTCCCTCTCTTATCACCCATCTCCTTCCAGTTGTGTGGCATCTATCTGATGTAATTAATCGGGAATATTTAGAAAAGCTTCAGAGATACCTTAAATTCAGAACCAGGACTCAAGAAATCATTCGAAATATGGTGCATTAATGTACGTGTTAACCTTGTAAAGAAGACGTCAGCAGAATACAGAGTGTAATGCCCTGCAAAGTGCCCTGAAGTGTCTTGGAGGCTTCTGATTCGCGGACCTCCCTCTCGGTAAACAAAAAAAGCAGCAGTGTACTTTGTTCGTACCTCCCTACATAGCTCGTTGTTCTATTTATCTAGGGATTTTTAAGTAATTACCCTAGAGACCTCGAACATTCCAGAATATTAACCTAGAAGTTTGGAACAATCAAGCTAAATTGTTTTAGAAAGTCGGAACAACAAGCAAAATAGGCAGTTACGAACCTCATCCTGTAAAAAGAATTGGGCTAAGCGGGCGTATGGGAAGGGATCTCGCGGTGGACAAATAAGTGGCAGCATAACTTCAATCTACAAGACTATCAACGCCTCTACAGCTCAACGCAAACAATGTAAAAACACTCAATGCTCGAGGGAGGATCAAATTAGTACCTTGCGGATCTACTCATATTTTTGCTATATTTTTACGACTTGTTGTTGTCGATATCACGATGGGGTTTTAGTAGGGTCCTTGTTTTGTCCACCGCGAGGGTATTTAAGTCTTAAATTACAGGACGTCCACCAAAATACATTCCTTCAAGGTACCATTACAGGGCATTACAGCGCGGTGTGTAGTCTCTATCTTTTTGATGGACTGGCGTCCCAGTATATTCGTATATAATCCCACCATAGTTGATAATAACGCATGAATGTAGCTTACTCGACGAGTGATAGCTTACTCGCGACCTCTCCTTTCGGCCCCCAAACTCGATTGGCTTATTCGCAACTCATGAATCATGTGATCTGGAGTTTTGAACAAAGTAATTTTTAAGGTTTTTATCTGAAAGAGGAATTTTTTCCAATCTACTTGAGCAATCTCACACTTCACGACCCAAGCATGACAATTTCGAAGAGGGAAGAAAAGAGTATGAATGTCTCGCTTTTCTATATCCATTTACCTAACCTCACAGTCCCAACGAGGTCCGAGAAATTCAAGGGAAGAATAACTAGAATATCTACCTACCGACCCATCCTTGTCCAAAACAACGATCACCGCCACCCACAAGGTAAAAGGAATAAAGATTTCTCCTATTTATGCATCTGCATCTCTGCTCCCTCAAAACCCAAACCCAAACCCACCCCCAACCGAGTATCCCTGTTAAACACCACCTTCGCCCCCAAAAAAAATCAAAATAGCAGTCCACCACAATCTCCTAACAGAAACCTATGCACGACAGAAATTTTGTTGCGCGCTATAAACTTTTGTGACTCACTCGCTGCAGTTGCTCATCTTCATCATATCATCGCTTCATAAACAACGCCTGCCTGCCTGATTTCCCAAGAATTCTCAAGTATATGTCCGTATCTCTTCAACTCAAAAACCCCTGTGAATGATCGAATCGAGTACCGATGTGTGATATATCTCCATCTGGAGAAAGAAAACACCTTCCGTAAATGTCCAGCCCCAGCGCCAATCCAGTAGAACCCCCCCTTCACTTTCTCCGTCTCTTTTTGCTGGGGGATCTCATTCCATTACCCAGTTCATCAGCACCATTATCCGGCGTCGCGGCCTCACTACTACCCGCATCCATTACTCTGCCACCATCATTCGTACCCTCCATTCCAAGATCAAAATGGCTATCCATTCCCGCATTGACATCTCCAAAGTGATCGTAATTGAATTCGCCACCGGTAGGACTGCCTCCATTGTAGAAAGCTCCAGGTTCAAGGAATTGATTCATGTCGAGATCGCTATGAAGTCCATCGTGGGTGTCCAAGCCGTTGAAGAAAGAAGGATCGTCCATATTGAGAGGCAAGGCTCCAGAGGGGCTCAGAGGTTGCTGGATCGCGTTTTTGATGTTGTTGATCTGTTCACCGTTTGCGTTGTGGGCTTTGAGGAGACGCTCAAGATCCGCATTGCTGTAATCAAGACCGTCTAGACTTGGAGGTTCTGGAGGAGTCGGACTCACGAGCGCATTGTTGGTACCAGGTGCCGAAGAACTATTCGCCATCATGTTGAGAACCGTATTTCGTTCTTCAGAAGTGAGCGGTGATTGGCCATTGGCATTTTCATAATGATTAAGCATTTCGGGGAAATCCATACTTCCAATATTTGCCCCTGCTTGAGCGTTCGTATTGTTGATTATATTCATCATTATATCTGGTTGCTGCTGCTGTTGTTCCTTTTCGATCTTTACGTGTGTCGAGTCCGTAGTGGAGCTCTCAAACAGTTCCTCGACATTTCCAACTCTAGCGTGCTGAGGGGGAGCTCGTGGAGTCGAAGCCGATGGGGAGAGAGTCTCGGCTCGACCTGTCGCAGAAGGCGGCGCCATCAGAAGACGTTGCTCTCTTCTTCTTCGAGGGCTATGCATTGCTGGGCTTTGCGATTCATTGGCTGGTTCGGCCAGTTCAACCACATTACCTTGATTGTGTTGCTCGTGGGGTATACCATTGGCAAACATTTGTGCAAAGTTTTGGGGTGTATTACCATCCAAACTTCTGTTGTAAACCGTCGCAAGAAACGTAAGGATGGCATTGATCGAGTTCTCATGTCTATCATGGAGTTGTTGAAATCCCATCGATTGGTTCAAGAGATGTGAGTGGTTCTTTTGTATACGGCCCAAGGCATTGGTGATTTGTCCTTGTTGCGCCTGAATCTCCGCAAGTTGGTGTTGTACCATGGCGAGTTCTCGCTTTTGAAGTGGGCCAGATTCGGGTGCTTGGGAAATCGCCCGAGACGCGCCAGGCATGTTCTCACGATAGATTTCTTCCACGTCCTCTCTTCTATCATCATCGCTATCATTGTCCGGTTCTTCCAACTTCAACTTTTTTGATTTCGAGGTAGCTCCGCTAGTCTTTGTGCCCCCCTTTGGTTTGTTGATGAGCCATAGAAGATTTGGATGGCCTCGCTTGAAATATGGATTGTAATATTCGCTTGGACTCTTGTTCTTCCGCTCGCTGGCTTTCATCGAATTGTCAGACAAGCCCACTCGTTTATGGAACCCGTACATATTCAATTGCCGGACGAAAGATGCATAGTTGTTGTGCTTGAAAAGCTCTGGTATCAAAGTCTTTGCAAACTCGTCTTCGTCCAACACAACAAAAGAATCCCCTCGATCGGACCATCGTATCAACTCGGTATTCTTCGCCCCATCCAGAAAGCTAAAAAGAAATATTAGCAACCACCGACGGAAAAATGAAATGCAGAGGTACACAAGACGCTTACCTGCTTAACTTCTGGACAAACGGCGGGATTTGTTTTCGTTTCGATTGCGCATCTTTCTTTGCCACAGCTGCCTTGTCCTCCAACTGGACAATATTGTCTGCCTCCTCCATCCCCGTCGGTAATTGTGAAGGGTCCTGAGTTCCGTTGTCACCACCCATCTGCCCCCACGGGTCGCCAGCCGTTTCGTATCGCGGTCCTGTCGTCACGAGCTGTCTGTTGATGGGCCTACGTGCAAGTTGGGTGGACTGCAAGTGGGATTGTGCTGCCGGGTGCTCGTACTGGGCCTGTGAAACTCCATTTCCTCCATAGCTATTCATATTGTATGCCTGCGGGTCTTGGTAGACCGTATTTTCAGGAGTTTGGTTGTACCGCGCAAACTCCGGGTTCAAGACTTGATTGTGGGTAGGTGCAGCGTACTGCTGTTGAGGCATCGGGGCGGATTGCATAGCTGGTGATGAGCCAGGTGCTGCGCGCTTTTTGGTATTCGTGGGAGGCATGAGGGTATACATTCGCCCTTGGTCTTGACGATGCGGCGGGAGATGAGGCTGGCAGGTTGTCGCTGTGGAACCGGCGTGGTGATCACAAATTGATGCTACAAGAGAGAGAGAGATTATTCGAGGCTGACTGCAGCCTTCCTGGGCCCTCAATCGGCTTGCGCCAAACAACTCAATATCCCAAGTGGCGGGGCTCTGTCAACTTCCGCTCTCGTTTGGTCGGTGTCGAAGAAGTCGAATGAAGTCGCGAGGGATCTGTTTGGGCGCGCAAGGGACGGATTGTGTGTGGAGAAACTGGGGTACTGGGGAGCAGGTGTGGTTAAATCTCTGATGTCGCGCCGTATACGTGAATTAAAGAATGGAAATCGCAGGCGGTAGCCACCACGGAACTGCCTGAAAACGCTCTAAACGCAAGTCTATTGTTCCTAGCAGATATCTGAGACGGGGTCGCGAAAGCGTGGTGGGTGAGAATGAGAGTTCGGTGCGGGGAGTCCGGGAAGCTGCAGGTTCGTTGTTGCTGGTGATGTAAGGCCGTTTCGTTCTTTTTCCAGTCAACCTGCGGTTCTTTGGCCGGCGCAATATAGGTTTCGGCAGTGTGAGTCTTGCAGTTGATTGGGGATGCCTTCGTTGTGTGGAGGGTGCAGCATGTATAATGCGTGGTGTTGTTGGTTCTTTGGTTTGGAGTTCGTGGTATGATTAATTTGTCCAGGATGAGGTAAAAGGTTTCTGGGGATGGACGTCAGAGCAAGTGGCATTGCTCGTTAGATATCGAGGTTTGGGCCCCTGCAACATCCTTATCTCTAGCGAACCAATTGACCGCTAAACAAATAAGGCTGAGTCCAACTGCCGCCAACTTCTGCAGCCTTGCCATATGACTCTTACTAACCCCTACATGATGCCACCTTTTTGCGGAAAAGGATACGTTTACTATCAATTATTGATGCATTACTGCTCGGTCCGAGTGTGCTCCTATGATTCCGCAATTGATCGAAATGTCCGCATATAAGTAAGATTGGGCAAACTACGTATTCATAGACAATAAGCGAAGGCGAAAGGGGGAACAAGATCTCCGAGCCTGATTTTGATGAAAACGGACATTTATTCCGCTCCGAAATTCCGTAGAAATACAATTCAATTTCTCCTATCTAACACTACTTGGCTCCTCTTCCAGAGAAAGCAGATGCTCGGGCTAACTTGTCATTCCGAGCTTGATCCCATTCCCTTCCTGTGTTACCACTTCTTGCATCCCTTTGTGCTTTCTTCTCCTCTTTCAGAGTTCTTGCCTTCTCTCTGGGATCGATGACTACTAGCTCGTCTTCTGCCTTTTTCCTGTAACTCAAGTCCTTCCCCAGCTTGTCCTCTTTGAAGGACAATGCATGTGACATCCAATTCTCATCGTCCTTGGCTTCCTCTTCCCCTTCATCCTGTGCGTCCCATTTCTTACATGACTCACAACCTGCAATAAAATGAAGATCGCATAGAGCTGCTTCTTCGTCATCCTCTGCTCCATTGGCTTTCCTTCCGGATTCTTCTTCAAGTACCGGTTCTGCCTTTATGGTTTCTTTCTCCGGAGGTGCAGTATCCAATTTGGATCGAAAGGCCTTTAGGATATCCAAAGAGCGTAAGTCTTCTTTGGTAGGAACATTTCCTCCAGGATGCCTCTTTCTACCTCGCACTGAAGTTTTCGGTATCATTTCTTCCAGAACAGACTTCTTTTTCTCCTTGACAGGCGCAGTTTGAACATTTCTTTTCATGGACGCCTTCAATTCTGCAATTTGAGCATTCGTTCGATCCAGAAGTGACGAGACCTTTTGTACTGGTTCTGGAGAGGACGACGGTTCCCGGCTTTCAACTTTAATAGAGCGATTTGGTAGTGATTGTGGAGCTGACGTAGGTTCTGGAGAGGACTCTACTGACACTGGTTTGACAGCCTTCTTCTTCATCTCCTTGGGCACTTTCGGTTTTGGCTCCGGAGGCGCTTCTCCATCATCTGTTACTATCCTCGAATCGAATTTTGCCTTTTTCGCAATCGACGCAACCTCCTCTCCCTCCTCATCCCCAAAACTCAAGAGTTGCTTTCCAGCTTTCCTCTTCTTTTTCTTTTCCGTTGGCTTTTCTTTCTCCACTCGAACTGGCGCAATCCTCGTCCTCTTCTCCATATCCTTGAACGGATTAACCAATACCTCCACACTCGTAATCTTCGTAGGATATATTGGCCTATCCCCCTCCCCAACCTCTGCCTCACCCATCTTCGCAACATTATAAATTGTCTCCCCCTCCACTCTCCCAAACAAAGTATTCTTCCCTTGTAGCTCTGGCGTATTCCCCAACGTAAGAAAGAACTGACTCCCATTCGAATTTTCCGTCCCATCATTTGCCATACCCAATAAACCCCGTCGAGTATATTTAATCCGACTATGCCATTCATCCTTGAACCCCACACCCCTCATGCCGGCATTCTTCCCCTTACGATCTTCCATCGGCCATATTCCACCCTTCTCTCTTTCCTCCGAGTATGCGCCACCATCGTAGATGCTTTCCCCGCCATTGCCAGTGCCTGTTGGATCTCCACCTTGGAGAATGAAACCGGGGACGAGACGGTGGAATATCGTGTTATCGTAGTAGCCATCGAGGCAGTGTTGGAGGAAGTTGCGACATGTTAAGGGTACCTGTTGCGCCCAAAGTTCGAGGGAGATGTCCCCGGAGGTAGTGTGGAGGATGCAGGAGGCTGTCGGTTGCGGTTCGAGGTTGTAGAGGGAGGACATGGTGTGGGCATGTAACTTTGAGAGCCTGCAAATTAATGAGGTCTTCGCGGGGGCTGATGTAAGACACTTGGGTTGTGTTTGCGGATAGTCGTATGAATCGCGATTTTGTTAGAGGAGCTCAAGATTGACAGGGATTAATTCACGGTCACGTGGATTATATTTCTACCTCGTGAAACTCCTCGATATAAAGTTCAATCAAATATTGAGAATAGGACTTGCTTTAGGATTTGTAGTGTTCTCAAGAATGCTTGCTGATTGAAAATTTGGTATTTGGCAGTCATTTTTTACATCATTGTCCCTCTTTTACGTCACCAACCCATCAGAGATTGGGTACGGGACTGCTACTCTTGCTGTAACTTCTAAAATTACAGAAGATCTGGACTTCCAATTATCACATTGCAGGTTGGCAACTTATCAAATGAATTTGAAGAGAAGACAGTAAACCTACGACTATTGACGATCAGCTACGAATCCAAACACCCCTGGGATATTAACCGAGAATTGGAAACCTAACATAATCATCCAGTAACACAACGCAAGCACAAATAAATCTAAGTTTAAGAAATGGAATTCAATACAAAGTGGCACTTAGAAATACAGAATACCAATCACATCAAGTCGCAGACGAAAACAATGTATAAACCCTCCAGCAAGTGCTGAAAACTCGCGTAAAAGAAATCCTTCAATGCGCCGCTCTCACTTCCAAAGTCCCATCCACCATGTATTTCTTGCAGCAATTTTTAATTGTTTGGTTCGACTTATGAAGCTTTACTTGCCCGATCTCTGGTTACTTCGATTCTCATGTTCCTTCGTAGTTCAAAGACTAGTAGTCGACTAGTCAAATGACGTTCAACGGTTCTCGCACACTTCACAATTTTGACTCAAAAACACACATTTTCAAGACCTCCGATTGCGGGAAAAGGTTCTAGAAGCAATGTTTTTCCATTTTGGCTATCATAACAGTAGACTATCCTCGCGATCGAAACTAACTTCACCGAGGACTTGCTGGAGCCATCTACCACTCTTCACTAGCGGGTTTCTATCTTTCCCAGGTCACGATTGAACAGAATAAATTATCTCCAATTCCCAATTTTCCTCTCCAGAAAACTTTCTAGGATTTCCATCAAACCGGGAAACGAAGCCCAAAGACTCGTTTACTGCACTCGTTCAAGTCTTTGACTTCCTACACACACACACCAACTTCTTCTTACCTTCCCGGTAAATATTTACTTCAAGTCTCAAAAATGGCTCCCCAACAATACATCCCAGCCACCGGCTACTCCACTTATAGCGCATATCACCCAGCTTTTGGAGCTACTATCAAGGACAATGAATCTCTCCCTACTTATGGAGCTGACCTCAATGGAGCAAGCTCGTACCCATGGGGTGCCACCAACAATCAATTCAACACCACTGGAAACTATTCTGGTGTTTACGACCCAGTCAGAGATAACACAGGAGCCGCTAGTCACTATCACAACCCCAGTTACGACAATACCTCCAACTACGCCAACAACGGAAATAACTCTAGCGCCACTAGAATATATCCCAAGGCCTTCCAATCCAAAGTCTCCACTCAATTAAACAACCATAACGACTATGGAACTTCCCAAAGTCAAAACCAACATCACTATAATGCCACATTCAACAACGAAAACGGCTACGGCGCTTCTGGACCATTTTTCAACACCAATCAATACCACACCTCAACTCAACTCCACAATGGTAGCAGCTACGGCGCTATTGGAGCAGAACGACGCGCCTACGAAACTACTACTCGAACTCAGTTCAACAATGGAAATGATTATGGCTTATCCTCATTCCAAAGCCCAAATCCAGGTTTCTCTGGAAAATTCAATAGTGGAAGCGACCAGGAGTACGAAGCAGTAAACAACAGTTTTCGCAGACTGTCCTTTCAACAAACACCTGGTTACGGTAGGCCCCGAGGTATTCAAAAAATTCTGAAAATACCCGGTGTTCTTAAAGACTCCCTCGGAAGAAATCCCGAAACCATGCGCAGAGTAGCAAATCTCGTAATTCCAGAGGCACGTGGAAGTCCCGAACTACGGGTACGAAGTCCAAGAAACGTCACCCAAAATCAAAAGTACAACATCAACCAGAGTCTTTCAAGTCCCCAGCTAGGACTCCAAAGCCCAGTTTGGTACCGAGACTTCGACAATCAAGAAGTTCAAGAGCCACAAGAAGTTCAACCAGCACAAGAGGAACAGCAACAAGAACGACAAGCACCACGACTTGGAGAACCAAGAGTCCATTATTCCACCGTTGGATTTACCCCAATAAACAAGCTCACCCGTTCCTTCTTGGATGGTTCAACAACTGCTAACCCCAATGCGAGATTGGACTGGTTACGGTTTGGCTATAACGACGACATTGGCCCACCCATCGTCGAGCCCAACGAAGAGAATTTCTACAAGAAGACGGAGATGTCACTACGACTATAACTGCTCAGAGAATCCATCTATGGGGGTCCAGTCGCTTTAAAAGAGAATATGAGGATATGGACACAACGATACCTACTGGCTGAGTAAACCGCCTGATCGATTTGGTCGCTCCTTCCGCCAATGTATGTTCGCTTCAGACACTCTTTCCTTTTATATTCTCAGCATGAGAGTCACCGACTCTCCATGAGGAAAGAGCAAGTCACGAGAACTCAAAATCACAACAACCAGCCAATCAGTAAGCATCGCTCTTGCCATGCGTGCACCTTATCTCCCTGTCTAGAAATTCTGGGAAACATTATCCGAGACTATTTGAGAGAATGAGAGTTGAAGTCTCGATTTCAACCCTTGTCCAACAACACTTTCCATTAGCCTAGATTATGTCGCACACTCCTAGAAAAAGCAGGAGTAATGGACGAAGTCGCCTCATTACCACATCTCACCGGAGCTTGGACTAAGAATTAAGGTATCATCATAATTTAATCGACGAGGATCGCGCCTTCCAACTTAGAACACAAGTCCTCAATTACAGCTCGTCCAGGCTGACATTCAAATCGACACCATCCACCACAGAACCACGATCAAGGGCCGGAGCAACCACGACACCTTCATCCGTCAGAAACACATAAAACACAAGAGCTTCGTGGGACCTCCATCCGCCAGGAAAAAGAGACTGATTTCGCAAGCACAACCCCACAACGACCATAGCACTTCTATAAATGGACCACACTATGGATCCATGCACATAACTCAGAGCAATTACCCTAGCAGTATTTATGAACGTGGTATTGATATTGGAGTAGAAGGAGAGGTAAAAGGATGGGGTATACTTGTATAGAGAGCGGAAGGGAAAGCAAGAACCTGTTGGAAACCATGAATTGGAACATGCGGATTGGAGAATTGGGTACAAATATGCTTAGGTTACTGAATGGTTCCTGATATGAGGGCGGAGGGAGATCAATATAAATACTTCACACCACTTACCCTGAGCACAAGTAATAAGGTGATGCTAAGGTGTGAGAGTTCACCTTCAAGTCATTGATTAACTTAATTGTTCCAAGAAACTTAGAATACTGAAAGTCGGTTGTTCCAAACTGTCCTCAGAATGAAGCTTATTGTTTGTGGGAAAAGTCAATCAACCTAAACCAGTCCTAGTAGAAAATATGTCCAGGTTGATGAAGAGTGTTACACAAAGAATTCATAGTAGGTCTAAAGTGAATACCATCCCTGCTTCTATGCCAGTTAATTCAACGACAATGAAGAGCCAAGTTGAATCTTCAGAGAAGAGTTATTAGAATTAATACTTTCTTTACTCCTCTAATATCATTACTGTACTGCACTTAAAATTGCTTTTAGAATAGAGCCACAACTTACCTACTGTCATTTTCGTCTTCATCTTCGCTCACATTTGAAAACCCAGTTCCAGCCATTTCAGGATTCACTATACCAACGGCCCCGCCTGTTTTTATCACCTGGTCTCCTGTAAACAAAAAAAATACATAAGAGTTACTGTAAAACACGTCTGCCAACTCAAAGACACACAACATCTTTATCCAGTCGCTCCTTTTGAGAAATTCAACACCCAAACATGCGCTTGCTTTCCCACATTATCAAGACAAAATTCAAAGCTCAAGGCCAGAATTCCAACAAGAGAGAGAAAACAAAAATGGACAAGAAACCCCCACGTCCACGTCCTAACCACCACCGCACACGTCCTCCCAATTCAAAGCACAGAAACCAAACAACAAACCCCTCCACCTCAACCTCCTCACCATCAACAACCACCACCTCTCAAACCCAAAGACGAAGGCCCATCACTCCACCAATCGTATCCTCAACCCCCCGTACTCATCTACCCAACAAGCCCTCCACCTCCAAGTCCTCTCAAAACCAAAAGCCATCCACATCTCAACCATCAACCCAATTCCAACTCGTCTTCCAACCCTCGTTCCCAATCTCATCTCCGTCCCAACCATCAAACACAACAACATGTACATGCGCCTGTCCTCAACACACCCCAACCACTACTTCCAACACTGAAACCACTACCTCCAGCACTGAAATCACAATATCCAACACTAAAATCGCAACATCCCGGGATGGACAAGGACAAGAATTTACAGAAAGCACAGAACCTGAGCCTATCCCCTCAACGGGAGATATGTATTGTGATCACTACGGACGAACAACCACTCGAACGAATCACAAGAAACTGGATTTTCTGGAGGAGTTTGGACAGAGTGGGGTTTGGGGTCAGTGGAAAGATATTTGAATTCTGTCTTTGCGCGATATGACGATGGGAAATTGTATACCGATCTATGGCCTGGGCTGTTTTGTGTGGATATGATATATCATATGGGTATACGTCTATATTGGACTCAGCCAAGGAGTGTGCGAAGTCCTCTGCAACCTATTTGAGACGATCTAGAAGTATGCTGGAGAGAAATTTGCGATGCTCGTATTTTTTTCTTCGTTTTTCTGTATGGATGGAGGGAGGGGATATAGTTGCCGCAGGAAGAGAACTGAAGAGAGAATCTAGAATGGAACTTGTGAAATAGTTGGGGGTATAGCTATCTAGATTGATCGTGGTGATGAATGAGAGTATATGATCCTTATTCCAAGAGACCAATGCTCCGATGAAACGTGTTGTGAAAATTCGTGCTGTAGACTCGGAACTGGCATAGGTTCATCTGTCAGTTTTTTTAAAGAAGACCAGGGAAATCAAATCAATCATACGAAGTTACGAACAATTTATGAGAATCGACTTTCGCTATCTTTAAGCCTACTGAAATGATCAAGTTAACAAGATCTTCTCATGGATGTACGTAGAATAATAGTTTGGCTTGGACAACTACCAGTAGGCAGCATGTCGTAAACCATCTAGAGTAAAACACTTACCATCTGAACAAAGCCCAGAGAATCAGGCTACTTGTTGAAATTCCTGACATCCGACTCTAATTTACACTCACTCATTAGTATAACACTCATGTATCAATTGTATGGAATACACGGAAGTATGTTCGAGCCGTGTGTTTTCTATTGCTTTTTGAAGTTGTATTTTGTATTATTTTCTAGGTGTGATTGGGTCTTTTGCGAATGTGGCAGCGACTATCAGAGGGAAACAAGCTGTGGCTTCCAAGTAGACCTGTGTGCGAATTGCGAGTTAGCTTTTGGCCATGATTTGAAGTAGAAAGGCACAATGTGTGTTTTTCTTCTGCATCTTTCGGAGGACACAGAGAGGAGACGAAAAGTAACAAGGAAAATGAAATTACGAACTTTAACACTTTCAGCCCCCATCTTAATCTTCCCCCAACTCACAGCCTCATCCGGTCTCGCACCAGCATCGCTCCCATCAAATTCCTGCGCCGTATTGATATAAACAGCACTCTCAGCCCCATTTCTCATCAAGCATGCGTTGGCGATGTGATGTTTAACCACACCTCCACCTAGAATTATCATTCCTGCTCTTTTTGCGCGAACAGCCATGGTATTAATCTTCCGCACATCTTCAATAGTATCCATAATCAATCTCCTCGGTGATGCTCTGAAGCTATGGAAGTACAACATATCCCCCAAACTACCATCTGTAAGAGCCGGACAAAATATAGGGATGTTATTTTTCGCCGCCCAATATAAAACAGAACTCTCATCATTGATTTCCAAACCGAGACGATGAATGATTTTACTAGGTGTCCACACTAATTTCTCATCTAGTGGGATATTCGGGTCTGCAGCCGAGGCGTCTTGTTCGTCGAGGAGTTTATCCAGGATGGGTTGTACCCAGTCTTCGAATTTGCAGTAATTGGAATTTGGGACGATGAGGTTTCCGATGCGATTTAACCCCTTGGTGCGGAGAGAGGCACCTGGTGTGCTGAATGCGCCCATGTATGTGTCGCCTAGGCATTTTATTATGTCTTCTTCAATTCCTCCTGCTGTGGTGACGATGGCGGAGACGTAGTTGTGCTCGGCGAGGAATCGAAAGGTGCCTCGTAGGCCGGAAGAAATTAGGTTTGAGGTGTAACCGAGGAATATGGTTGTCTTTTCTCCGGTTTCTGGTTCGCGCCATGATCGCTGGGAGAGGTTAGTTCTGGTGTTTTGCTGTTTGAGATTTTGGGGGCATGGAGGGGTAATGGAGGGGTACAAGGTAACAGGAAACTTACCATGTCGTTGATGATTCGGACGGCATCTCCAATGGCGCTGGCTTGGAAGCCCATATTACTCATAGGATTAATGAGCTCGTCAACGGTGATGGGTCGACCTGCGAGTTTATTAAAGTCGAGCTCTTCGACTTTTTGGGAGCCTGCAGGCATTTCTCCTTGGACAAGGACGGCATCTGCGACAGAAGATGGCAGAGACTCTTTCTCTTTGACTGCAGATGTGCCATTAGGCTCTGCTGCTGGCGCTGAGGAGGCCATTTCGCTTGTGATGGCGCGGTCCAGTTGTGATGTTGGGCTGGTTCCTGGAGGCAAAGAAATATTTTGGAGGTCGGGATTTCGATTTCCCTACCTAGACATCCTTACCTAGGACTCACTCAACAACTTTCATACCGGCAAACGAATCTTGAAAAAAGATTTCCAATTGTCCCTCTGGTTGGAATTCTTCACAACTCCCAGTTGGGACTGCGCAACAAGGCAAATATTGGAAATGGAATGCCGACCTGGAACCGGAGCCGAAGCCGGAGCCGGAGCCGGACCTTCAAGGTAACCGCCAGTCAGTACTTGGTACAATTATTGCAACAATAAAAATACAGACCACGTGTTAGTTTCGCACTCCCGAACCAATCAACGGATTCACCTCTCTCTCGTTATTAGAAATCTATGGCACAATGTCAAATATCTAGGCTACTTGTTATAAAAAGTGAATCGCTAGTCAACCCCTGGAAGGACAAAGCCCTCACGTCCTCGCGCGAAATGTCTGTCGGCACCAATGGCAGTTTCCAAGAACAAAGGCTAGGGTCGCCTGCCGACGCTTGTCTAGCTCAGTTTAAAGGCGGCGCTGCAGTTTTCAATTTTGGGGCCAGACCAGGGCAATGCAGGGGTTCCTCTTCGGGCGTGATCTCTCCGTTGTAGATTTACGAGAACCATCACTTTCTTCGAGAAGGTGCTTTCTAGGAAGCACCCTATCCACCATCAACAGAACTCCATGCTGCACCAATATGATATTCCAACCTTATCCGCAAATCGAACCTTCTCCTTGGCAATCTCAAGGCAATACGGCCCCAACCGACCTTGCATCGTGCGACGTCACCGTGCGGAAAGAATTTCGAGAGCTGCTTTACCAGTCCCATTCCCTTTCCCATTCCCTTTCCCTTTCCTCTTTCAAGGCTGGGCGCTCTCATTCACCAGCCACACCACGACGAGCTTACAGGGGGTGTGGGCGCAGGACGACGCTAAGGTTTAGCTTAAAACCCCTGTCCTCAGTCAAGCGCAAAGTGATCAGTGATGGCTTCTGCTCAGCCGAAAGACTTCACAATCAACAACCTCATCCAGGTCCAAACACCTACACCACCCTCTTCACACCCGAACCATCCCATTCATTGATCCTCGTACCACCACACTCCTTACTACGCCATCCACCAATCGACCCCCGAGTCCATCGACTGTTGTCTACCTACTCCTCCCAACGCCCGTAGCCGCAACGCAGCTCATGTGTCCGGCGGCTGCACCATAGGTACCGGTAGATCTGGACGTGGGGTTCACCTGTTGCACAACCGCTCTCATTCGGCCCTTCAACATCAACAACATACCTGCTGCCTCGTCGTGCAAATATCTGGGGCCATTGCCCAGCATCATGAATGTCAGTTTTCTCTCCTAACCGCCGCCTAGCCAGGCTGACATCGTCCAGGTCGTCGCGAAATCAAGGATATGATACAGCCGAGTCTCGACGCTCACCGCGAGATCGGTCCCCAGGACGATACAACGACCCGCGCGATACTGATCAATACAGAGGAGGCGCCTTTCGCGGTGGAGGCGAACGTCGTCGGTCTATCCCAGATGCACGGTCAAACCACAATGCCTTTGCTTCTAATAGAGAGCTCTTCACCGAACCCACCCGGCGCGAATCCGCAAGGGATTTCCCCTCACGGGAGCCTCCTCGAGGTCCCAAAGTAGGACACGTTGGTCCCAAGGTATTGCTAGATGCCCCAACCGGTCCTCGAGCCTCGACATATGGCGAGTTTCGTGGCGATTCCGGATTTCGAGGAGACTTTCGAGGCCGTGGTGGTCGCGGTCGAGGGCGAGGCTGGCGAGATGATAGTCGAGACCGAGGACGTGATGCCGATCGTGATTATAGGGACAGAGATCGTAGAGATGAGCGGGGTCCACCTCCTTTCCGGGACGATAGAAGTCGTGATCGGGAGAGATGGGAGCGCGATAGCTTTAGAGGCCGGAGAGCTTCGTCTCCTCAAGGCCGAGGTCGATCGCCAAACTACGGAACTCGTGATTCGAGAGATGGCCCACCTAGCTTGGATCTGGATCGAACACACCGGAACCCGAGAGATGCTCCGCTATCAACAGTATCGCCCGGTTCAGATATCAACCAGCCATTCGTGAGGGGCTATGGTAGGGCGAGAGGCGGCCGAGGACGTGGGAGAGGTTCATACTACGATGACTACCACAGACCAGCATCAGTACGAAGCCGCTCTCCTGAACCAATTTTTACCCGTCGACCTTTACAATCCGCGACCCCTCCTCCCCAAGTTCCTGCTTTTGGCTCAACCTCTGTAAAGGCATCAACCCCCGTGACCTCGACATATCCTTCTCTCCCATACGCTGCTCCTGCTGGTCCTCTGAATTCGGCCGCTGCTTCTTCATTGCCTGCTTCAATACCTACAGGACCTCGGGTTGGTGGGCTAGCGCCACCCCGTCAGACCGTTAATCCTGGAGGAGGCAACAAGCAAAACTCATCAACATGGGCGAAACCTTATGACCGACCCTCCCCTGAGATGCGGGAGGGTTTTGGAAGAGAAAATGAGCTGTTCCCCAATCATGCGAGATACGACGGGTCGGCCCAAGACAACCTCTCAATTAATGGCTCAGTGAATGAGGATAACTCACACTCTTCCAATATCCAGACTCGGCCAAACAACGATCGACCGATCGAATTATTCCCTGATAGACAGGAGACAGTAACCAAGAAACGCTATCCATCTCTTGGAAGGCGCCAGCCGAAGGTTCAGTCACCAGCACCCGAGGAATCTGATATCGAGTCGGATTCTGATTCTGCGGATGAACTTGGTGATACCTATTTTGAGGAAAATATTGCGAAGCTCCAAGAAAGTATCAGGGGAGAGAGGGAGAGAAATCCACTACTACCTCGGCAAACGCCAGTTGTCGCTTCAGATTGGCATTCATTCATAGTACCAATCGTCGATAACACAGCTGACGAGACTTGTGAAGCTCCGGTCACTCATCAAGAGTCTAAATCTGAACAACCGAAAGAGGTTTCTCCTCCCATACCGGCTCCAGTGCCAGTCAGCAAAGCAGAGAGCCCTTTGATTACCAGTATTCCCGCAGAGATACCCACGAAAGAACCAGATGTGGTTACTGAGTCCGCGCCTAAAGCACCAACACCCAGAGTACCGACCCCCACACCGGCTCCAATCGAACAACCAACTGAAGTCGAGAGAAGTACAGTTCAAGAGCTACCTGTCGAAAAGGAGAAGAGCCCGGTCGAAAACTCACCGGTGAAAATCACGTCGACCGAGATCATTCCAATCGAAGAAAACAACAAGAAAGATGTCCCAGTGGAGGAAGCACCAATTGAGGAACCTTCAGTTGAGAAGACGCCGCCCGAGAGGGGTCCTGCTGAGAAAACCGAAGTATCACAAATGGAGCCCGAGGTGCCTATTGCATCTGCTACTTCTGACACGAATGATACGGAGATGGTGGATGAAGTCGCACCGCAACCTACTGCTATACAGGCAGTTGTAAAAAGCGCCATTCGGGACCGAAATTCAGAGGCCAACAATGAACCTACAAGCGAACCCCTAGCAGTTTCGGAACCGAAAGATGACCCAATTTCTCCTAAAACGAATGGTGTCCATCTATCTTCTGGTTCGACAATAGGCCAGAAGGATAATACAGAGTCTGCACCCAGTACCTCAGCGCCTATCGACAACGTTCAAGATGTGGAAATGTCAAATGGCCATAGTGCAATGGATCTAGATGAACCTGAGGAACCGCTGCCCAACCAACCAACGACTAATGGCACCAAGATTTCTCCGAGGATTGACCAGTTTGAGGAAAGTGAAGGATCTATCACTGCACGCGAAAGGGAAGAAGAGCTTGAAGCTGTTCGCAGGATGATGAAAACCCCGCCCCTGAGTAGCTTGCCAAAGCCGAAGGTCACATGTTTCTGGGACAACCCAGATCTTGTCGCAGAACTGGAAATCCGAAATCTCAAAGTGGAAGCCGAAGTTCGGAGGCACGTTCAAGAGACAAAGGTACGTAGAAAGATGGAAGAGGAAAGCGAAGGCAGGGCATGGGCGAAACGTTACTATGAATATCGAAAGTTTACCGACTTTTCGATGGATCCTGCTGCCGTTCGTAGTAGGGAGAAATTTAGTGCCTCTCGAGCTCGAGCTGAAGCAGAGGCCGCTGCTCCTTCTTTGTCCTCTATTGCATCAGCAAACTCCAAGCCGGAAGGTCGCCGCACAGGAAGATGGGCCACTGAACATGACTTTGAGAGAGTTTTGCGCGAATCTGAATTGGAGGCCAAAGAGAAAAAGGATCAAGACGAACGTTTGGCCAGAGCCAAAACTGCGAGCGCGAAGGAAGCTACGATTCCTGCTATGATGGATGGCCAGTGGTGGTTGGAGAATGGTTTTGCCGACAAGTCCCACCTTGTTCCATTCAACAGATCATTCGCCTTGCTCGAGTACGGTGAACCGGTTGACAATTTTACACCAGAAGAATCCGAAATCTTCGAAAAGGTGTATTTGGAAAATCCTAAGAATTGGAGTAATGTCGCAGATGCCTTGTCGAATCGGGATTTCAAGGCTTGCATTCAACATTATTATTTAGTGAAGCATTCGTCAAAACTCAAGGACAAGTCCAAAGGCGGAAAGGGAAAGGGAAAGGGCAAGGGAGGAAGAAAGCCAACACGGCCCAAGACGAATGTTCTATCAGCTCGTCTTGGCAATGGCGATGATGCGGAAGAAACTCCAGATACTGAGAATAGTGAAAGAAAGGGTCGACCAAGAAGAGCTGCTGCTCCAGTTTTCCCCATTGATATAACACCCAACGACACCGAAGCCGGCACTCCTGCCCCTACGCCAGGCCGCAAAGCAAATGCTACACTGAAGACCGAGCCAGGAAGTGAATCTGGTCCCGCCAAGAAAAAGGTGAAGGTTACCAGAGAGAAAGGCTCGAAACAGGGAAAGAATAACCAGCTTCTTGCAGCGGCACCAATCGCATCTGCGGATCGTCGTGACGGATCTCCAGCCACACCAGTTCCTGAGCCAAAGAGTAGTCGAGGTTCCACTGGCCCCAATAGACTTCCAATTCAATTTGACGGTCCTACGCAGCCTCAATCGATTCAACCTCAGCCTGCTATCGTTCCGCAATTTGTACCTGGAGGGCGGCCGGCCAATATGGAGCCTTTTACCGAGTTTGGACCTCAAAACAAACCACCGCCTACCTTGCAGTCAATGCCACCACAGCAATCACAACCTCCTCCGAAAGCACCAGCGACTTCGCAACCCCAGCCATATCCTAGCCAAGAACGGGTCAATTCCACCACGCCTCTGAGTTTCGATGCACAACAAGATCGCCGTAGTGTCCAACAGACCTCCAGTTATTGGAGCGTACCGGAACAAAACGATTTTGCTCAATTGCTGGAATACTATGGCACGGATTGGCAGGCAATAGCAAAGTACATGACTACAAAGACCCATATTATGGTATATACCGACCTTTTTCAACAATGGCTTGCAGTGCCGTCTGACAGTAACAAGAGTCGACGTGTCGCTAACATTCAGGCACAGGTCAAGAATTATTATCAGCGCCAAGTAGACTCGGGCAAGAGGCATTGGGAAACTATTACTAGAGAAGCTGATGCAAGAAAAGATCGAGGAGAAACTCTCCCTCCCTTACCCTCCCCTACCATCATTCCCAAGAGACGCTATGACGAGAGATCGGGTACTTTACCTGGTCCATCTTCTCATCCTTCACGGACTGGATCTGCGCTGGATGGGATGGAGGATATGGCATCACCTGGTCCAAGTTCAATGCTACCACGGAGCTCGCAAGCTTCGCCATCTCAGCCCGGTCCAAGTCTTAGTGCACGTTTCCCTGCTCTGGCTAATGCCGGCCCCGTACCTCACATCCAGCCAGCAACACCTGCTTCCATAATCAGCAAGCAGGTGACTCCACAGCCAGCTCAACAAACGCCACCCGTTCAACAGAACATTAGACCAAGAGGCCCGCCACTCGGTTACTTTGTCACGGAAACCCAGCAACGACCGCCATTGCACGCTGCTTCGAGCGATTCTAGCTTGTCCCAAAGATCACTCCAGGTTGCTCAGGAGGCTCAAATTGAGAGGCAGTCTGCCTTGCGTTTGGAAAAAGAGCAACGTGAACAGCAGAAGCAACGTGAGCAAGAACAAAGACGTGAGCTGCAGCAATTGCGAGAACAGCAATTATATCAGCAGCAAAGACAAGAACTCGAGCAAGAGAAAAAACAGGCTGAGCTCCTGCAACAGCAACGCCAGAGGGAGGAACTTCAACGACCTCGAGAACAACAACTACGCGAGCAGCAGGAAAGAGAACTCCAAATTTATCAGCAGCAGCAGCAGCAACATCGACAAGAACTTGAGCAAACTGGAAGACAAAGGGAGCTCCAAAAGCAGCAACAGCAGCAAAGAGAAGAGCAACAACGTCGTGAACGGGAACAGGATATCGAGCGAGAGCGAGCCATCGCAATCGATCGAGAGAGGCAAGAGACTCATAATTATCATATGAAATTGAAGAAGGAGAGTACAAACGAGCATCCCAGTCTTCAAGCATACGAGCCATATTCAACGACTTCTATGCGAAATAGCAATGTAATGGCGCACTCGAGAGCCGATGTATCTCAACAAATACCCGAGAGGCGGGAGCCATATCAACCAGCTCGCAGTCTGCAAACTCCTCGAACATTTGGAAACGATAAACCCCCGACTGGACCTCGAGATATCCGTGAGCGTGAAATGAAGCCCAGCCCTTCCCCGGCATTACCACGACAAACTCCCACAGGCCCCTCGATGAGAAATGAGCCGATGAGAAATGAAGCCATGAGAAACGACATGTATTCGACGCCACCTGCCCAGTCAAAGCCGCCCACTCAACCTCAGCACCATCATCAACCACCTCTCCAAGCGCCTCAAGTTTCCGCTGTGCGTCAACAAGAGACGGTTAGGAAAACTTCGAATATCATGTCGTTGCTGAACGATGATGAGCCAAGCGATCCTCGACCTGAACCACCCAAGCGAGTCAGTAATGTTGTGTCTACTCCCCAACCTTCTCACACTCCACCCCCTCAGCACCCATTGCAAGCAAACCGGTTTGCTTCGCACCAACCAGCAAGTCAACCACCGCCCCAGATGCAACAACAAGTGCCCACTCAACCAGCTTCGCATCACTCTCAGCACAGCTCTCAACATCACATTTCACACAGCCCCCATCCTTACTCTCACGCTTCTCCACATCCAATGCATCAGCACACCTCGTCGATTGGGCAAAATCGGAGCTATACGCCTACAAATCTCGAGCGTAGGGGGTATGAACCACCTCCTGCGCAACATACTCCGCAACAAACACCCTTGTTCTCTCAACCACCACCACGACAATCAATGCCATCCCAACCTACAGCTCGTCGCGAGCTATCCCATGGGGACTTGCATGGATTAGCTGGGGGTTATTCACGTGGTGGGCCTGCTCAATCTGCAATGAGGCTAAAAGAATCACCCTATTCATCAACTCCGCCTCCAGCAGCAAACCAATCGGTTCGCCCACCAGCTACATCGCCACATGATCTCGCCCAGCCTTCAGAGCGGGATTATTATGCTCGGCAGTCATCACAAGCACAGTATATCATGCAACAGCAGCAACCGTCATCTGCCTCACCTCAACTCACGCCTTCTTATCAGCCACAATCGCAACAACCTCCTAGCCACCGTCAATTAGCCTTTGGACAAAGAGATTCGCACATGGCATCGCCCCCTTCTCATTTTGCGCAGCAACACATTCAACGGTCTAGGCATAATAGTCTCGATGCTCGTAGCTACGGACCAGGATCAGTTTCTTCGGGCTCAACTCCTTCCCACTCTGGGTACCCCCCACAAGCACCCCATCAACCTGCTCACCCGATGCAATATCAACATCCCGCCCGCCAAGAAAGATATCCAGATAGCAACTACGAACGTGAGATGCAAATGCGGGAGCAGCAAGAGAGAAGATTGAGGGAGGAGGAACAGGCACAGGCACAATACCATCAACGTTTACGGGATGATCGAGATCGACGCTAACGGAGAGTTGAGAAAAGGACAGGTGCAGAATACGATGATAGTCTTCTAATTCGGTGTGGAAGTCCCTTGATTTTCTCGTCGGATTTTATGACATGAAGTAGAAAGTGAGTGAGTTGGTCTGTCTTTTTGTCTTGTTTTAACAAGACGGAATTTGGGACCCATGTAATTTTTGTATGTATTGTAAGAATAGGAAGAAAGGGCAATCATGACTCGGAGAAAGAGATGAAACAAACAGAGAAAGAGAGCGACCCGGCGTTTTTGTGTTTTCTTTTTATTATTGGGAAATGGATATGATGGTTCTTCCGGGATTGAATACGTCATGATACCCCCCTACGGCTTTGCATCTGGAGGTTGTTTTTTCTCATCTTTTCTTTTGAGGGTTTCATTTTCGGATAGGTGGATGTTGGGAGTTATAGAAAAGGAAGTGAGAGCGTGGAAATGATGGAGGGAGAGAGGAAGGAGAGAGAAATAAGTAACACGCGGAGCGCGAATGGAGAGATATGGGGATTTGGGGACGGAGAGGCTCTTCCCTCTTGATGTATGTGGTGTGGATAAATGAATGAAATAAAGAGATAATCTTGCAAAAAGGGGTGGTGTGTAGCTGTGAAATCGAGTTTAATTTTCTATCGACAGGAAATCATGTGGGGGAGTGGTCTAGACCAGTCGTGTCGTGCCTTTCCTTTTCTCTTTCTCTCGTTATGGTATCAGAATTAGGGTGAGAGGGAAGGAGCGATCTTTGGCCCTGTCTGTTGAGGTAGTTGGGTCAGTAGGAAGGAACGAGATTCGAAGTCGCGATAGACTCGAGCAGCAAACCGTGCTTTCCCTTCTTGCTTTTCTCATGTTGAGGTAGGAGGGAAAGAGCGAGCTGGAGGTGAGGTGGTTGAGTTGAGAGACAAGGTTAAGTGAGGGAAGGAAGGACCGAGATTCGAGGCACGCCGAACCGGGTTGGGTGTGATATAGGAAGGAGCGACTTCAAGTCCCGTCTTCCCGAGCCGAGGGAAGAAGTCAACAGAGGGGGGGAACGACCTCGACCTCAAAAGTTGGGGCAGCCGCAACCGGCTGAGATGTGATTAAGGGAAGGAGCGACCTTGAGTATTTTCTCGCTGGGGTGGTCAAAGTCAAGTGAAACTCGACCTCTAGAGTAGAGACGTGATGGTTTAGCAGAGGAGCGACCCTAAGTCCCGTCTGCCGGGGATGGTCGAGGGAGGACAAGCCAGGGAAGGAACGACTCGAGGAAGATTGGAACAGTCGTCATGAATACTGTGTGGTCATGGAATTTAAGGAGCAGTAATGCTCCAGTTTGGTCTATGAAAAGTCCATACATGGCAAGTATTAGTTTGATGATCTTGGAGATCTATGGCTGCTCTCTTATTTTTCTTTTGGCTTATAATCTTTGTTGCATGCATAAGGTAACCACGACTGGATTTTCTTGGCCATCTCGAGATTTCTGGTCGTCGTCATCTTACTCAGTCATTCGGTGACAGAACGAGAGAAAAAGAACTTCGATGTACTCGTAGTATTCTGCATTCACCGCCTAGGCAACGACAAAACTACCGTCTCATTGGATAATGAGTACGCGGAAACTCGTAAGTGTCGGGGCTTATGGTTTCCATTCCGATAGAAGGGCGGCGTACTGCATTTGGGGTGTTACGAAATACGAGTACCTGATTGGGGGATCTGGTTAGGCTTTCATGTAGGTTGATGACGGCCTTTTGGTTCGGGCGAATGTTGTTACCGGTTGAGATTGTGAGATGAATACCGTCAAAACTCACATCAGAGGTTTAAACGGGCCATTAACCCCTTTAACACTCTTAGCGTCATTTCACGCCAAAAACCACCTCGGATTCCTCAAATCAAGGGCGGGATAGCGGCTGAATTGAGATTTTGAAGAGGGCTCAGCACTGTCCAGCCAATCACAAAAAAGCCCGTTTAAACCTCCGATGTGAGTTTTGACGGTATGTTTACGTGCGATATTTGAGGTATTTTTATTGATCAGTTTAGGAACTTTTACTGAGGCTCTTTGTTTTAAGTTTACGCCGAAAACGCGCAGCCTTCTATTCGATGGGCTTTGCTAAAGGGCAGAGAGCAATTGGGTCCTATTGGATATGTCGTGTCTATTTAGGGGGGAGCTCCTTTGCGTTTTTAATTTTTTATCCCTTTGTATTCCTTATATTCGGCAAACTTGATGAGAGGACTATGCTTGCAATACTGTAGTATGGCCTCGGATTCAATGGCTTTCTATTGGATATGTCGTGTTCACGTAGTAGGTTGAGCAAGGTCCTTTTGCTTTGCAAGGGTGGTGGTAGAGTAGGGTAACATTCCGCAATCCGGAGCCGGTTGAAAACCCTTGACCCCCGGCTTAAGGTTGTTTTTATTTATTTATACGAGCGAAGGATGGTGTGCGGAATTTTCGGTTTGATGCTGGGAGAGGTCTAAGCCTTGCTGTGGTGCTTCGCGAGATGCGGGGGTTGAGTAATTGGTACCCGGCTGATATGGGTGAGCCAATGAGAGGGAGGCTATTAGTTTAGCCTCGATAATGAAGGGATGGGATGCCTGGGCATGGGAATTCAGTACTTCCATGGGGTATGTATGCTTTTGTTCGTGCTTGTGCGATTCGGACTCGAGTGGACGCGTGGTGAGTCGGAGTGATTATTGGAGAGTTTCCGTCTCATGGGAGAGTTGCGGTTTGTTTAAATTGATCTGAGTGAACCGGATTTTGAAGTTATTGAGTGTAGGCTTTTACATTCCACTTGAATTCAGTCTTGTCTTTTATTTCAAGAAGACATCATGAATTTACTACTCCTTTCTGCTGCCGTTTCCTTAAGTCTTACGCCCGTGTTGGCTGATTCTGATCATAGTGGTTTTTGGGCTCCTGCTGGACCTGGGGATGGTATTTATTCTTCTTATATATCTATATTCAACCTAGACATATATTGACTTCAACATCAACAGTAAGAGGACCATGTCCCATGCTCAATACACTGGCAAATCACAACATCCTTCCTCACAATGGCAAAAATCTTACCCAAGAAATCACCATCAACGCCCTCATTGAAGGTGTAAATTTCACCTCGGACCTTGGGAAATTTCTCTTTAACTTCGCTATTGCTACGAACCCGCAGCAGAATGCTACTTGGTTTGACTTGGATCATTTGGGGAGACATGGGATTCTGGAACATGATGCTAGTTTGAGGTTTGTACATCCCTCTCCAAGAATTCTCACCTCGCCTATCATCTCATCTCAGCATCTCTCACCGTTCCTAAATTAAAAACCTAAAGCCCAAGACTCACATGCCTCCTCATAGCCGAACAGATTCATTCCTCGATCCCGCTGACACCTTCAACCAAGCCATATTCGATGAAACAACTTCCTACTGGAAGAAAGACCTCATCGATCTCAACGCAGCAGCCGTTTCCCGCCGTGCTCGAGTGATAACATCTGCGAAGACTAATCCAGCCTTTACATATACACCCTTAGCACTGGGGTTCGCTTATGGGGAAGTGGCCGCCTACTTGCTAGTTTTTGGTGATAGTACAGGGAGGAAGGAGGGTAAGGCGAGGAAGGATTTGGTGGAGTGGTTCTTTGGTTAGTACTCTCTTCTGGAAATAGTGGGGACTGAAGTGTTGGAGATTTGGCTAACGATTTTCCGGTGATTTAGAAAATGAACGACTGCCTACGAGATTAGGATGGAAGACACCGAGTCCTGCCATTTCGAATTTAGAGTTATGTCAGATGAGTCAAAGAGTCATCAATGCTACTGGGACAACGCAAAGTCAGGCTGAGGCAATTTTACCTTGTTCAGATTTTGATGCTTGATGGGAATGTATTGGAGATGTTTGGCACTAGAGTGTGAGAGGACATAACATGTGTTTATTCTGATAGCTGTGAAGATTTAGACAGAGACATTCAGTGCTTGTATTAAATACACGACCCTTTCATATCTTGACTTATCTAAACTATGCTTGTAGTGTAAAGAAGTGAACATTACTCTGCGACCACCTTAACTTCTTTCTCATCGCTTGAATCTTTCACGATCAATTACAGATATTTATTACCCGAGAGTTTTTGGGAGAATCCAGGAACTAAGTTTCACATTCTCCTGAACCGTTCGCACATTCGAAGTCAAAGTAGTGTTCGCACAGGAATGCCCGCTTCTTTTACGTACCCAGCAGAAAATCTGCTTCCCTCACTGTCGAAAACCTGCCTTGTTGAACGATTATTTCTGCTGTCCCTTATCAAAGTAAGAGCATCAGCTAAGAGTACGAGTTCAGGATACAGAGCTGCTTGAGGTAGAGATACTGTAGGCGGAAGTCATTTTGGAGTCTTGTCGCCAGCTGTGTGAAGCTTGATTTCAAAATCAAAGCTAATTACTCTTAACGTGACTTATGGGGATTCCGGACATATGGGGAACTTGGACAGGTACCTCTACACCAAAAATTATATGCAAAGGTACATCAGGCTCCGATATTTGAAGTTCAATAATTTCACAACATATAATACTAATGCTTATTCCTTTAATAATAGTTTATTTAACCTAATTATACACTGATTAGTTGATATTATATCTTACTCGAGGACAGTGTGGAATATTTACATTTGGTTGAAATATTGACTGCTCTCACTATATGAAAATGTTAGCGAATTTGCACTGGAAATCTTCGAATATTTCAATCAGCTACAAGAGTTCAACGATAGCGTTTAAAAATATGTACACATATAAAATTGATTTTTAAGTATCTAAGATACCTCCCTTTCAAATAACTAAGCTCTGTTATCAATTCTTGCGGAAATTATATTTGGCAACCGATGTACCTTTGCATACAAATTCTGGTTTAAAGGTACCTGTCCGAGATCCCCATATGTCCGGAATCCCCATAAGTCACGTTATCATCGTATCTTTCTTTCTTGGTGTTCCATTGCCTTCCATATGCAGTGTAACTATGCCTTCACGGGATTCTTATCGCGGGGTAACATAACCATAACTAACCTGGAAGTAGACCCATCCCAGAAACACTCCGCTCTTCAACACGCTTGATTTATTCTAATAAGGCGGGTATGGCGGCAACATTTTCCTGGGACTATCCGGGTTTAAACAAAAATGAATTTGTTGCCCTCACGTATCTCTTATCCCTTCGAAGCGATGGCCAAGTTGAACCATCTTCCACCGCCGCAGACCTGGATCTAGACGAACAGACATCCGAAAATGACGAAATCGCCAGTATTGATACAGAAAGCCGTCAACAAATATCAGACTCTGGCCAGGACATACTCAAGAAACAATTCCTTAATGCGATTGCGGAATTTGCTTCGAAGGAGGCTGGAGGCAAGTTTGTAACCTGCACTGCAATGAGAGAGCACGAGGAAGAGGTAGAGGTTTACATCACGAGAAATACATATTTCGACAATTCTGACTTCGAATTCTTTTCGGGCTTTGGAGCTCTCTTGAACGAATTCTCTAGATTGTCAGCTTCCCCGAGAGATACAACTGCAAACAGGTCCTTGGTAGAACAGTGTACAGGGTGGTTCTATGCCTTTCTCATGCCTAAAAGGGCAGCTCTTCTAGGTATTTATCATTGATAGCTTGATCACGTAATTGCTCTAGCTGACGCTTCAATAGACACAGCGGGTGAGAATATATGGCTAGGCATGTTGGAATATCACGGTACCAGGATTCAGAAGACGTACATTCCGCGACTTCGACACAGCTTTATGGTTTGCACCGACATTCCCATTGATAGTGCAGATACCGCAGTCCTTTCAGCGTCGCACAAAATCAGAGTATTTCGCGACTACTTGTTAAACATGACGAATTCCGAGCCTACCGTGGTCGAATGTGGTATACTTGCCACTGAAGCGTACAGAATACGAAATTCCAGATATGTGAAACACATTCTTGTTGATTCTCCTTCAGCAACCGCAGAGACCCAAAAGTTGTGGGAGAACATCTACTTTCTTAGTAGACTCCGAGGCGCAGTTGAGACAATCAAAACAAGCCTGGCCAAAATTCCGGGCTTTTTCAAAGTAAATTTTACTTTGGTAAAAATCCCAAGAGGATCTAAGGATGCACTGCAAAGTCAACTGGGATTGGAAAAAACATTGGGAATACTTGGTGTACGACTGGAGTTGCCCATAATTAAACGAATGCTCGGTTCGAACTGGACCATAAAAGGGGCCAAGAAGAAGTTTGCAGCATTACAAAACCAGAGACTTCATATGCATGCCGAAGTCCAGATGGTGCTTCACATGGGTGATGTAGGAGAGACACTGAAGGGAGTTTACAAATATTTTGGGTGTAGTAAGAAATGCTGTTTTATGTGCTGGAGCTTTCTTCGTGCTTTGGGGACTTTCACCACTCGAGGATGTCATGGTCAACTTTACAATCGCTGGACAGTGGCAAAAGTATCGAATCTTCGTCTTGGTTATGACATAACTATCTCTAAAGCCCTGATACAGGTCCAAGAAAATCTGACTCAAAAACTTCGACAAGAAGTGCACCACAATCTCCGAAAGGAGAGAACTTCAGTTGTTGGGGGAAGTAGTATGGTAAGCAATAGCACTTTAGCAGCAAGTCAGCAGTTCAATCTGGAAAAACGGAAACAAGAAATCATAAAGGAAAGAGTCGCCTTCGAGTTTTCAAGGTGAGTAGCTTTCCACCAAAATGGCGGAAGTCTCAGCTAAGATTCTTAAGGCTCACCACGGACGCAAAATCGCCACCCAGTTCCTCTCACTATGACTTTGCCAATTGGAAGCGCCCGGTAACACCAGCAGATATTCTGTACGTGGACTGCCTAGAAGACAAACTTCCAAAAGACCCCGAAGTACTCGATAAGTTTGGGTTTTCAAGTCTTTTGTCTTTTCACGACAAATCAAATTTGCTTGGACTTTACCAAGGTCTGCGGCTCCTTGAGGTTCCCTTTACCGACTTAGATATATGGCAGAGGGAAGGCAGTCTAGTTGAGAATATCAAGCGGGAATATAATGAACTTCCTGAAAACATCCGGGGAGGTTATTTTCCTTGGTTTCTTGAAAATACGCACATCTTCGACCCCTCTTTCAAGTGCGACACACTTAAACCCGAGACTTATAGGAAATTCATGGACGAGGCGAGAAGCCACCTCACTGTAGAGGAGCGAAAAAAGGACTGGAAAAAATTGGAACCACGAGCGAAGCGAGAGTCATTCGAGCTATTATTTGTGGTACTCATGGGTGCACATCCAAATCCAATTCAAGAAATTTGGAGCGCATTTGGATTCTGTGCCTGTCGAACAGAACATGAAGAGAACGAATACGGAGGCATTTTCGTTGCTTTGCTATCTCCTCGGGGTAGAGGGGGAGCCAATTGCACATTCGATGAATTCTGGAGAGCTCATGAAAGTGGGCGACTTGTAACTCTTATACACGCAAAGGGGCTTTCTATTGATCCAAGAGTGGAAAGGTTCTTGAGTTCACCCAGCGAGAAAAATATATCGGTATGGGATTTGAAGAGGTTCATTAGGATCAACGATCCAGCCGATCGATTTAGATTTCGATCGATAGTCCCTGACTACGGCTTCATCAACTGCGAAGATCTTGAAGACACCTGCATTCTGATGGAAATCTACCGAAGGCTGCTAGAGATCGTCGAGCCAGTCGTCGATCCTCTAGAGCTCCACCAAGCATGTATTGAGGGCAAGTTATTTAAATTCGCGAAATCGCGTCTCCCCCACGAAATGAAGGATGAGTACGAGAGACTTATGCTGAATCCTTACCCTTGACACGCTACGAACCAAAACTTCTTGGGATTGCTGGATGTTGATATCACGTTGGACGACAGTGCAATAGCTAAGAGGCTCTAATCGAATTACCACACAAATTAACGAGTGGCAAATCACCTACTTCCATATTCTTTCCAATTTGCTTAGCGCTAGGCATTCCCCTTTTTGTCAAAAGCGACAGTAACTACTCTGGATCGTACCTGCCTGTCTAGCTCTTGTTGTTCCAACTCTCTAGAACAATTCAAGATAATTAACCCAATTACTGGGGACATTTTAGAATATTAACCCAGGCGCTTTAGAACAATGAATCCCACCAGAAATTTACTAAAGATTTGAGACAACGAGCTGTTTACTGCATCTCCTTTACACCAGTCCTTCTTTTTAGAATACATTTAGGAAACAGGCGTAGAGTCACCGGAGCAAAACAGTCAATTGCCGCACTAACAAATGTAAACCAATTCTCTTTATCATGTTCTAGACAACTAAAACTTCTTTGGAAATCTAAACCACCACTCAACAGAAGTATAAGCCCCTTCTCTTCTATCCTTACCACAAAATCAAACCCGCCCAATCTCATAAAAACACTTCCTATACCTAGAATCCCCTTATATATAACCACATCCCCTTCCAGAAAAGAGTGACTATACACAATGGAAAAGCACCCCGAGATTCACTGGGACTTTGGAGCCCAAGTAAAAATTCCTAAAATGACTTGTTCCAGCCGTAAGTGCTGAAACAAAGTCAACTTTGCACATATCATTCTTCCTAGTAGATGCATTCGAAAATATCAACATCCGAATTTACAACCACCCCAAATTTTCTCACTGCTGAAACTCAACCTACCTCCTCTTTCTAACCACCATCGAATCATCTCCTCTCGTTTAGTCCGCCAGCCCTAAACCTATTCACTCTCGCGTACTATACATACAAGAAGGCGTTTGAAAATCTAATGATAACAAACGAAAGGTACTACCCAATCCGAGCTTACAACCCTCGCCGTCGAATCTCTAAACCCTGCCAAATCCTCAATTACCAGCGAACCTCCAACCCTCATTCATACCATAATTCCCGTCGTAAACCCCTTAATACATCGAATTTGAGAGAGAAAGAGACTCAAAACCCACAACAACAACACGAACTAACAAATACTCAAACCCAGAAGCAAAAGTCTCACCACAAGCCAAAGCTCGTGGATTTCCCAGCCACGCGTCTGCTTCAGAAAACTAGAAGAAACAGAGCCTCTTATAGATATTCCCTACTCCCTTTGCTCGATATGATTCACTCACTAGGCCCCTGAAACCCTGTCCCCTTCAACTTCACACACTATCTAACTATCATTCACCACCTCTAAAAAGTAGGCAAAACTCAACAGTCTATTTAAGCCCACATTCTCTCCACTCACAGAAAAGTAATAACTTCAACTCTTGGTATGATCTTTTAACGCTGGACCTTGGAGTCAAGTAGCAACAAGATAAACTTTCCAAGTTAGGCTCCTTTGTTCCTATTGAAATCATCTGTAAGAATTACCCCGAATCCGAACTTAAAACCTCCGCCGTCGAAACTTGCACTACTCCCGAATCTCAAACTACCCTCAAATCCTCAAATGGCCTTCTACAAGACGAAATCTGCACATGGCCATAAAACGAAAGCTTTGAAACCCCATCTAAGTACAGGGAGACGTAGGAACTTGAGCGTCAGTCTCGCCGCAAACCATGCACGCGCAGCGGTATCAACTTTTTCTTCTCTTTTATATACCTCTCTTAGCGTAATAGGTGTTGTGCGTGAATTGTAATCTCAAATTCCATGAAGAGATATCGTACGTGAATATCTTTTAAAACTCTTTAGTGGATTTTCCTCTCAAGAGTATTATCAATCAGACCTAGGAGGATAAAAAGTATTGTCCAACAAGATTTAGAAGAACGAGAATCTTAATTCCGTGATTCTCCTAACCTTCCAGATTCCTGACTACGATTATCCAAGAATATTTCGCACAATATAATAGAAGGCTGCCGGAGAGTAATACTTGAAACTCTTACTCTCTGTCTTCGTATATATCAGGTGAAAAATAACCACCGTACTCCTTTGGACTTATTCACTATCATAACCCCCCCCCACCAACCTCAAAGCACATCTTCACTTACATCTAGAATTCCCCCGCATTCTCTGGTATATAATAGCACCCAGATGTAGTATCTCGGACATCCAGATGAGCGACCAAGGGACTTGCCACTCTTCATGTGTATCCCTGCCACCCAACTCGTAATAAGGAAGAGCCCACCAAGCCCTTCAAACTCAACTACGAATTCCCCACAATTCAAGTTATTTCTCCGTCTACCAGCGCAGTAGCTAAACCCTAAAATCTAAATCCGAACTTTCAAACCCCGCCGTCGAATCCCCTCCCACCACCGAAGTTAAACCACCGTCGAATCCCCCTCCCTCGTTCAAATCCTCAAACCGCCTCCTACAAGATGACCTCCACATGCCTTCTTCCCCCAAAAAGGGAAGCGATTCACGACCACGAATCAAGACCCTACATACCCCCAAAAGAAACCAGAGCAAAGTTTCACCACACAACAGTGGAGTTTGTCAGTCATCAAGTCTCGTACCTCGGAAACCGAGAACCACAAGGGATGGATGGGTCTTTTATAGATGCATTCTCTCCCCCTACCACCCCCCCTTCTCACGCGCTAAGAATTTGCTTGGAATTACAAGTGAATTGAGTGGTGGGAGTCAAACCTCATGAACCAACTGAACTTGAATTTTAGACAGAAAAGTAGGCAAAACCGTGGTCCAGTGAAAAAAGGGTACCTGGCTCGAAGTTACCAAAACCCAAAGTCCCCAGCTCCAACTTGAACGCTACACACTTGTCTCAACTCAATCCACCAATCCCGTTCGAGTCACTTAGCACAAAGAAAGTCAAGATAAAGTAACGAAGCCCCATTAATTGTCTCCCAACCCACCCGGCCAATCCATCTACCAATCTACCTTCCATGCTCAACTATCATACATCACATACCAAGACGCAGCAAAGCTTGTCCACATCCATCTCGTTCACCAGCCACCGTCTCTTTCCTCCATGTCTATCAAGTCACCCCTAGCCCCTTCCATGCCATCATCTCCAACCCATCCACCCTCAATTTTTAAAATACAACGAAAGACAATCAAGAAAAGCAAATTCAAAGAAAATGAATTAGAAAAGCAAAGGGTGTCAGCTACCTAAAAATACGCAAGCGAAAGGAAAAAAACAACAACGAACAGAGACCAAGCCCACCCCCATTTTAACGCCGACGCTGGATAATGAGATGATGTCGAAGAATGAAAACGACCCAAAGGAAACTTTCCTTCCTTCTATACTTGTTTGTCTTGTGTTTGTTTGCGCATTACCCTCCCTCCCTTCATTTGCCCCCTTCCCACACTCCCTTATAAGATGGTCTATTGAAAAGCCATCCCAGAATGCCTCTTCCCAACAGTCTTAAAACTCCGAAACTGCCCCGCCTCATCCATAACATCAAATCTGCTCGCCCCCATATTCTCCAAATCCGTCATCCCCGAGAACCAGAACCCCACAATCACAACAAGGTAACTCAAAATAAGAATAGATCCCTTGAAGTAATTACTCTTCCCCTCCCCATACATGTAGCTAAGCAGGAAGACACACAAAATCACAGTAACCATATCCCATTGCGGGAAGATAAGACTGAACGTGAAATCCGCAGCATCCGGTCCCATGATCCATTGTCCCGTAATGGCGCTGAAGAGCACGAGGGCCGGGATTTGGAGGAGGCAGACTTGGAGGGCGTAGGCGGATCCAATTTCCATCGATAGGGCGATGTTTCCGTTCATGGCGAAGGAGATGGCGTTCTGTAAAGTTAAAATTAGCTGGGGTGGAAAATTCACTGGTTGGGAAAACTTACCAAGAATTCCGTCGTATTTGGAACCAGAGCAAACAGGGTGATTCCGAGGAACTTCTCATCAATCGCCACATTCTTCAATACAACATCCACCGTGTTGACCAAGATTTCAGCAATAAGAGCGTATAACAATGTCGCACCACACAGAATGACGGAACTCTTCATTCTGCTCCAATTAGGTGCATCGTGTCCACCACCAGTTGCATGCGCATCAGCTTCCGCGACCTCGTCGATGATTGGGCCAGTTCGAATAGGAGGTTGTGCTTTGGGGACTGGGTTGTTGGCAGCAGCAGATGTTTTTCGGGGAGCTCGGGTAGCATCTCGAGCAGCGATTGTAGCAGCGGTGGCAGCCATTTCAGCAACTTCTCGTACAAGATTTGTATTTTCCGCCTCTGATAGACCAGGAATGCGTAATTCAGATCGCACGCTATCATTACCACCGCTCTTTGGAGGTGGGAGATGAGGAGTTTGAGCGCCACCGTTTGCACCAGACGTAAGAGGAGCTTGAAGGTTTCCGTCTTCTCTTGGGCCAAGTCCTACTTGTTTTAGAGATTGACCTAGAATGCGCTTGTAGAGTTGTGATTCCCGGATTTCGGCTCCACGAGCGGCTGCGTCGCTGGAGCTCTGCTGGGTGCTACCATGTCTTTGCAAGCGTGCATGAGGTGCGGCTCCAAATGGTTGCTGAGAGGCAACCAAATGAGTTGATTCTGTCATTTTTTTCTCATCCACTTCATTGTTCCATATAACGGCAGCATGTGTTCGGAGTGTGAACCATAAACCAATGACATACGATAGAAAGAGAAGCATAGCTGCAAACCAGCAATATGGTCGAATGGCCTCGATGTAGAATCTGTCGTTTAGAGCAGGTACTTGGGAGAAATAGCAGCGGCGACAATCTCGACTAGGCGTGCTGTCATTGCTATCGACGCAGCTTAGGCAATTAAGCTCATGCTAGAGATTGTCAGCATGTGGGGAAAAACGAGTACAAGGCAACTTACAGTGCCATATATTTGATATAACAAGGTTGGAGCAAAGGCAGCAATCACGGCAAAAAGCAACATGGTGGAGGTAACACCAGCTGATTTGACATTGAATCTTTGTGTCTTGCGCTTGATGGCACCAAAACACATGGAAAGTCCTGGGAGGAAGAGAATACCGGCGAAGATACTCCCGATGATACTTCCTTCTACCAGCTGACCCTTTCCTTGGTTTAAAGCAACACAATACAAGAATACTTCAACCAAAGTGGAGAAGAAAGCATTGATAGCAGCACCAAGTCCCATGGAAGACTGTGCGGAAATCGAGGCGACTGCTTGTCCGATGAAATAGGCGAGTGGAATGATTGAAAATAGTGCTGCCACGAACAAAAATGCCGGGTGGGTAATGGTCAATTCCATGTCGAAATACTCGACAAGCACCCAGTAATCGAAGATTACAAACAACACAACGCCCATCAGATTGATTAGGAAGATGTTAGTACCATCAATGGTATATTTCCAGTATTTCGAGCCAACTGCACGATATGTGCAGAGTAAGATGGACGAGTTGGGAATGTTAGCACCTCGAGAATAGTCCGTGTCAGATTCAAATGAAAGTGCCAATGGATGCCTCCGTAGATGAGAAAATATTAGCATGGTGACTTTGCCCATGGGTATCCAGAAGACAAGGAACCAACAGATACCAGAGGCGAGTAGGAGTAGTGGTGTTACCAATCCATAGAAGAACAGAAAGAATATAACTCGACCAGTGTTCCATTCGCCACGACCGAAAAGTCTTCGTTTGGCTGGCATCACGGAAGACTCCCGAGGAGTGGTTCCACCGCGTCTTGATCGACCTAAAAGGCTATCCGTCTCGCTGACACCAGAATCGATGCTCCTTCTTGATCTTCCTACGATGGATCGACTTCCTTGGGGGCCGAAGAACAATCGCCCGTCTTCAATATCACCACTTTGCCATTGCTCGTACTCTGTGATACTTCGACCCTCGCCTTCGTCTTCATGAGCGTAAGCTTCGTCCTGTTCTAAGCGAACAAATTTGCCGAAAGGATAAAAGAGGTATTTAGCTAGGCCCCATAACACACGACCATATGCAATGGCACTCGGGGAAATAGCGAAAAGAACACACACCCCGGCCCCCAGAGCTGCCGCAATAAATAACCACCAGCCGAAGCAAACCGTCCATAGAATATTAAAGATGATCAACCAAGCATTGACTTTACCGCCTGGAGACGAGTGAATATCACCCTCCGCAGTCTTCTGTACGGATCTGTTCTTTTTGTAAAGAGCGGGCTTCCATATACGAATACCAAATGGATGGGTTTCGTTTATGGCCTCCTGTCGGTCCTTCAGTGTAAAGCTTTCCGCATCACTCAAATCATCGTCATCATCGTCCGGTGTGGTATCTTCGCGTAAGGTTCCTTCTTCTCCAGACTCTGGAGCGGTCTCTTCATTCAGCATCTCTACCACTAAACTGACTCTGTCTCCTTCAATTTGATCTTCATCATCCTCGCCGCGCGATGAATCGACTCGTGCCAACGTAGGCTGTTGCGGGGTTGGGCGACGTCTAACTGTAGATGATCCCCCTTGGTTTCGGACGGATCCAAATCCAGAAGCAGCACTGTGGCGTGCCACACCACGTTCTATCTCTGTCACATCGTCGTCTACCGAGAATTCCTGTCCTCGGTGTGGTCCTTGAACATTGGATGAAGCCCGACGGGGCATGCCGGGTTTCTTTGGCACCTTTTGCCCAACTCTTCCACGGTCTGGACCAAGCTTCGGGGATCGGGCGCCTTGTATGGATTGGGAGGAGTCTACGCTATGTGGTTGTGGACGTTCACTCCCATGGGAGGGTTCGCTAGCTCTCTGCTCATGGGTATGGGAACTAGATGGGGTTTGAATAGTGCCTTGAAAGTCATGTTAGTTTCAGCAGGATGAGAAAACAAAAACAACGTAGGAACTGGTTTAATGTGTAAATTTATTTCAGCTATTTGCGTACCATAAGATTGCGGTTCAGGCCGGCGTCGCATGGTATCTGTAGACTGGAAACTCTGTGAAGGGCCATCCCCATGTTGAGCGATTGTTTCCATATTTGCCAAGGGATGTCGAGTATCCGTGGGAGAAGTGGGAGTCGACATATCGATAGCGGACTGAGGGGTGTCCCTCGCGGAAGGTGGATTATTATTATCTTGTGATGAAGGCATGGCGAAGTATTATTTTTGTTTCCCGCCACGGCCCACGCGGATATCTCGAATACGAGTGTGTTCTTTCGAAAAGCGGAGAGGCAGGTACGTTGGTTGGTGGCTCGTCTGGCCTTCCTATTGTCCCTATGATGGGGGTAATCGTAACAGGCGTCGATCGTCGAACGATAGCAAAGGTGAAAGGGATGCGCGAGGCATGAGAAGAAAACGCGCGTTGGAAGCTGCGAGCGGCGCTGGTGATGGTTGAGCTTGGCAACTTTTGGTATTCCCTTCTAGCACAGAGGGAGGTGATGGAGAGAAAAGTGTCGAGGAGTGCGGGTGTTGACGGGATTCATTTGTTGTTGTGTCGAGTACAAGCACTATTTGCACCATGTGAACCACCATGAGGTTGCGAGTGATCACGGCCAGCTGCTTGCTTGATGGTGCAGTGAGAGGTGAGGATAGCCCGGCTCCGGTACATTGCTTGGCAATCTACTTTCCTCGTTGCCAGTAACTCCATTGGGACTTTTTAGTGGGTATTTTTGGGTGCCTGAGTGCCTTGGCTCTGATTCAAGGCACTCACTTGATTCAACTGGCAATTCCATCCGAATTTCCTCACTTGGCTTTTGAAGGGTCCAACTCGGCACTTGCCTTGTGAAGCACAACCGGCACAACCAGCACAACCAGCACAACCAGCACAGAAGAACACCAAGAGTGGTGAGGAATTGAAGAAAGCTAAGACGACGACCTTTTCCGCCAAGGGGCCTTCGACATACCTATATACTCACCCCCCTCTCTCACTCATGAGAGAGGGGAGACTGAATTAGTGGTATATGCTACATACATCCTCTTTCTACACATACTCGAGTAGCACCTCTCGGTCACCGACCTTCCCACGATCTTCGCATTTATCCAAGAGCCGCCGCATCTCGGAGCGCCAGGCACAGAAGTGTTAGTCGATACGACACGACACGACACATCACGATACTTTGTCCATGGCTGTTGGCGAGATGCACACCCAATGCTCACCGCTTACCAAGGTACTGTAATGTAGGTACCTTCGGAACACCGGTCAAGAAGTCCAAATGGGAAGGGAGATGTCTCTTGCTTTCTTCTTCTCTTCTATAAGGTATGCATCCGAGTTTTTCTGACTGACGTGTGAAATACCGTGGTGCGTGTGACGATGAAATGCCTCAGTGGTAGAGCGACAGAGACGAAGAGAGACATTCTGCAGTGGGTGGTGATCACAAATGCTTTTTGCTACCCAGCCAAGGGAGGTGTCTCTAGTCTGCGTAGGTCTGGTCTCCCCCGGAATGGGGGAAAGAGGGGTCTTAAGGGGTCTTAAGGGGGGTCGGGGGAACATCGTGAGATTTTATAGTGTGGAGTCGTTCCCTCCCCTCGTGCATCCTCGTGCATCCTCGTGCATCCTCGTGTATCCTCGTGTATCCTCGTGTATCCTCCTGTATCCTCGTGCCACGGAAAAGGCGTTGGTGGGCGTTGGCAGACTGATACGATACCGGCTGGTGCACCTCCACGTTCCGCGGGGCGCTTTTCTTTTTCTGACAGTCGGATCCCTAGTTTTTAGCTGATTTGAGATTGTGGGATGAGCGTGATTAGTCGACGGTATTTCCACTTTACACATCGTGAGGATGCGATGCTCAACAAACGATGGGGTTTGATGGGGTTTGATGGGGGAGAAAGTGGAACAGTGGACCTTTATGACGTGGGGGTTTGACTGGAGAGTTGGGAAGCAGCAGCACCACCACCACCACCATCTGGGCAGCTCATGCAGACCAGCACATCTCTCGACAACCACCCCCGAGCAAATTCTATTCTCTCTTTTCTCCTAAACCTCTACAAAAACCTCCCACCACCGTTCCCTGTCTCAATTCCACCATCTGAGAACTGTCGAACCCCCTCTCTGTCCCCAAGACCCATTTACCGTCAACCAAAAAAGAACTTGCGGCTTGTAGTTGCAGTTGCAGTTGCAGTTGCAGCTTCCCAACCCCGATCATCCATCACCGCCGCCGCCACGATTCGTCGGTTTGCAGCATTACATCAGAACCTTTAATTCACCATTACCATGTTAGTAACGGCCTCTTCCCCCCTTTGCCCTGGGTATCTCGCTTTGCCTCCCCTCTTCGTCCTCGTCTGATGGTGCTGCCAATCCCATCTCCGGTTACCCCGCCTCTGAGGCAACACAAGAAACAATTGGTACACCACCACCAATTGAAAGATCCATGGCTGACCTCACGAACAAATAGCACGACGTAATTCACCATGGCACAAATCCCTTTCCGTCAAAACTTCCGAAAGCCCTCGCGGCAGGCAAGCATGGAGTAAGATTCCTTCATAACCCTCCGACTCCTCGCACAAAGAGCTCCCTCTGACATGCCTCAAGTCCACACAACGATCTCAATCCTCACATGGACCACTACATTGGAATCGACGTAGGAACGGGCAGTGCTCGCGCGTGTATCATCGACGCCTCGGGAGACATCAAAGCTTGTAGGTACACCCGCTCCCGCCGCCAACTTAATTGACTTTGGCCAAAGCCACCGTGCTCTAAGCGACAAGCTCCAAGCTACCCCGCCTCGTCCTCTTCCCACACCAAGTCACACAGGCTAATACGAGATAGTGGCTACTGAAAACATTGGACTGTGGCAACCCGAGACGGGATATTATGAGCAGTCTACCACTGATATCTGGAGATGTATTTGCAACTGTGTGCAGAGAGCTTTGAGTCAACACAACATCGACCCAACCACCGTTAGAGGGATTGGTTTCGATGCCACTTGCTCTCTCGCCGTCTTTGCCCATGACACGGATGAGCCTATGCCAGTCACTGGTCCAAACTTTGCAAACGATGGAAATGATCGTAATGTCATTCTATGGCTTGACCACAGACCAATCGAGGAGACTGAAAAGATCAATGCTACTGGTCACAATCTTCTTCGATATGTTGGAGGCAAGATGAGCATTGAGATGGAGATTCCAAAGGTCCTTTGGTTGAAGAACAACATGCCACCAGAGATGTTTGATCGATGCAAGTTTTATGATTTGGCTGATGCATTGACTCACTTGGCTACTGGTAACGAGACCAGAAGTTTCTGTAGCACAGTCTGCAAGCAGGGTTTCGTGCCAGTAGGTGTTGATGGAAGTGTCAAGGGATGGCAGGAAGACTTTTACGAGGAAATTGGTCTTGGAGACCTTACCAAAGACAACTTTATCCGAATGGGTGGAGTTGATGGAGTGGTGAGAACTCTTTCCCTCACACAAAAGATGTGCTAATTGATTTCAGAATGGCAAATACTTGAGCGCAGGTGAACTCGTCGGTACACTTAGCGAAAAGGCTGGTAGCCAACTCGGTCTCCCTGCTGGTATCGCAGTAGGAAGTGGTGTCATCGATGCCTATGCTGGTTGGGTAGGAACTGTTGGAGCAAAGGTTCACCTTGGTGGTGGACAATTGGACAGCCACGTTCCAAAGAACGACGTCTCTCAAGCATTCAGTAGATTGGCTGCGGTTGCCGGAACCTCGACTTGCCATCTGGCCATGTCCAAGGAACCTGTCTTCGTCGACGGTGTTTGGGGACCATACAGGGATGTTCTTCTACCCGGTTACTGGATGGCCGAAGGTGGTCAGTCAGCAACTGGAGAATTGCTAAAGCATGTCTTAGAGACTCACCCCGCCTACAACGAGACCATGTCAATGGCCGAGTCATTCAACACCAGCATCTACGACTACCTCAATTCTCATCTCGAAGAATTAAAGGAAAAGAGCCAAGCACCTACCGTCTCCTACCTCGGACGTCACTTCTTCTTCTACGGTGATCTATGGGGTAACCGATCTCCAATCGCCGATTCCAGCATGACAGGTTCCGTCATCGGTCTCAGCAATGATCGCTCCATGGACGGTCTTGCCATCTACTACTATGCCACCATGGAATTCATCGCCATGCAAACCCGGCAAATTATCGAGACCATGAATGAATCCGGCCACTCCATCACCAGCATCTTCATGTCGGGATCCCAATGCCAAAACAAGATTCTCATGGAGTTGATGGCCACGACCTGCAGCATGCCCGTCTTGATCCCGAGATATGTGCACGCTGCTGTTGTTCATGGTGCTGCTATGTTGGGTGCTAAGGCTGCGAGTGCGGATAAGGAGGGCAAGACGGAGGATCTGTGGAGTATTATGGATCGCATGAGTAAGCCTGGAAAGGTTACGCGACCGGGGAAGAATGAGCAGGAGCATAAGTTGCTTGATATTAAGTACAAGGTTTTCTTGGAGCAGTGCAAGACTCAGCAGGTGTATCGGTCGAAGGTTGATGAGGCTATTGAAGGTTGGACTGTTTAGGGGGTTACTGGGGATTATTTGGGGATACCACAAAATTTTGCTCGCTGGTTGCAATGAGTTTTACGGCAGGGTTGCTGGTGTAAAGCGATGATAGAGTAGATTTTGCCGTCTTTTGCTACCTTGCTTTCTGTCTTACTTTCTAACAAAATTTCAGAGGACTTCTAATATCTCGTACCTTGACTCACTTCAGTGAAGAAAGGAATAGCTCAAATTTTCGGGATAGTTCCATTCTTTTGTAGCCGGGAGAAATTCATATTTGCTTGCGGTTTATTATCTCGCGTTTTGTTTTGGTTTTGTAATATTGGAGGGGGGGTTTTGAGAGTGGAGGAATAGTTGGTGCTATTTGTTGATACTAACCTCCATATTTAACTTCTATTATATTTCATATGTAAATCCACACCTACTGCATCTCGATTCTGCCCTATTTCTCACAGTGAACTAATAGTTTCATAACTCCCACTTCAGTTTTTCTTGCTCAGAGCATCAGAAGATTTCGTGAAACTTAATGGGATCTTTTATGGCTAGCTAAATGTACTCAGTACTAATATGCTATTGATTTTTGATCTCATGTGTCGCCAGGCACCCTAGCACTAGAACTTTTCAGCTCCAATTCTGGTCTCGCTAAACAATGGTATATAGTTGAAATGGGCCATTTGAAATTACGGCTGCTGGGCCTGTCACGGGACAGCTCCCATTTTCCTCGTGACCCTCCCTTCCGTTCCAGGTTTTCTTCCAGGTTGGCTTGAACTCATCACCAGCCAACAATATTACCATTTCCCCTCCGGATTGAATAACAACAGCGACTTAATTCCTTTCGCTGCCATCGACGTCTACAAATTATGTGCGCAAACTTGAGCAACTTGATACCCCGGCTTGAGGGATGCTTGCAGGAACGAAAATGAAAAGAATCCGATTCGTTCGAACCAGAATCTCGATGCAATGCAGCCCAAAGGGCTTTGCAGATATTCTGGCTTGACCAATGAGCCAAAATCTTCACAGGCAAGGGTTTTACGATGAGGTTCTGGATTGAGTCAATGGCGGGATTCGCCTTCTTTTGTGAAGGAGGTGTGAGGCTGCGTTGTTCTTAGGTTTCGATCATTGAAAACTCTTCTCTCTTCCTATTTTGCAATTGAAGTTATCGAGTTGTCATTTCAATCATTGTTGTCGATCAATTCGTTCGAAATACTACCGTTCTTCCATTACTCTACCTCCCAAACATCTGACGCCACTATGTTGAGCAAACGCTCTCAAATTCACACCAACGATGAGGAAGAATGGGAAAGACATAGACAAACCCTCCGAAGACTTTACATTGATGAGAATAAACCACGCAAAGAAGTTATGTCGATAATGTCCTGGCAATATGGGTTTCATAAACCGTAAGTCCCTCCAGCCTCGTTTGTTACAGTGAGCTGACTCCAGCTACAGGCCTGGGTTTTATGAAAGACATTTTAAGAAATGGGGTTTTCGTAAGAATCGAGGAGCAACCGAATGGAAAATTCTCGCAATGAAACTCGCAGAGAGAAAAGCACTTGGAAAAGCGAGTGTTGTGTTTTGCGATGGCAAGCAGCTTTCTGAGTCCAAAGTCCAGAAGCGAACTTCTCACAATAGCTACTCAATGGTTTCAATATCTCACAACCAAGGTACATTCTCGATTCACTTGAAGTTTTTCATATTGCTTTGAATGACTAACAATGTATCAAGGAACAAATCCAGCACCTCCACCAGGGTTTTCAATTCTTACCCCAATGGCTGAAGAAAGGGAAATAATTCCGACGAATAACCTTCCGTTTATAAAATTTCAAGCCGCGATTCGTCTGAAAAGTAGCTATGCCCCAGTTTCATGTATTTTTAAAATCATTCGTTCTGTGTTGACATGACTAATACCCGGTTTCCCTCCCCCTGTGCTATTGAATGAAAGGAGGGGAACCGGCTATTAGATCTTCGGTTGAAGATCATATTTTTTACTCTCCGGAGGCTAACATGAGAAACAATACAGGCGATACTCATATTAACCAAATCGTCGTAGAAGATCTGGACGATTTCCATGCCTCGTCTTATCCCACTCCTATTCACCTCGATTCGGCAGTTGAGGCAACTTCCGCACAGATAACCGTTCCCACGACCTCGCACGAACTTGGAATGCTCCAAGACACAGCAAGAAAATACGGCAGTATTGTCCTACCCACTCTCCGGTCATTGCTTCCCTCTACCATTGTAACCATCCCTCGTCATATTAGCTCTACAGTACTCCTACCTCTCAAAGCGTACGAGAAAGAACACCTCAAACTCCTTTACTTCTCAGCGGCAAATAATTTTGCTGCTCTCGAAAAATTTCCAATTGAGAATGTCTGGAAATACTTGCGCACGAAGGTCTCTCTACCTGATCTAATACGGCTCGCGCCTGGTCCGACAACGAACGCGCTCGCTGAAAAACTTTTTACCTCTTCGCTTTGTGGTGGAGATGTCAAATCCGTCGAGTTTTTTCTCGAGAACCGGTATATCGACGTCAATGAACACATATGCACTTTAGAAAACTACCGACTATATACTCCTGTTGAGCTTTCTGCCCTTCTCCAAGATTGTTGTATGACAAAGCTTCTGGTCCGGTTCCAGGCAGATGTTAACAAGACAGCAAATATGAACGAGGGAGAAGCTGAAAATCGAGGTGCACTAGAACGGGCAATCTTACAGGATACGTATAAATTCAAACGGTCAAATCCTGAGCTTGTGGAAATACTTCTAAGTTATGGGGCAATTGTTACCCTCAAATGCATCCAAACGTCAATAATACTGCGTGACTCGCGGGTGGTCGAAGGCTTGATTAGGGCAGGCGCTCGCGATAATCACCGAGAATGGACTGCTCATGGGATATTTTATCGTGCTTTCAAATTTTCTAGTCTTGAAGCTTCTACGAACATTGTCAATATTATGTTAGAAGTTTCAGCGGATTTGAATGGAAGGGCAACATTTCAGGATATTAGTGATAATGGTTGTCCTTCAACTGTTCTTGACGCAGCTGCACAACATGGATATTCGGAGATCGTACGAATCCTTCTAACTTTCGGCGCTCGGCAATCAGAAAGCACTCTTAATTATGTCATTCAAAGCGGGAATATCGACTTAGTGTGGTATCTTTTGGGCGAAGGAGCAAATATAAACAGCGTCAAAGTAATCGAGAGTGAACTATTCGACTACTACGAAACCCCTTTCTCTGAAGCAATCCGCGGTGGCAATGGAAGGCTTCTTCGTCATTTCAAAAATGCCGGTGTCTTGGATGACACGAAACACTCACGCCAATTCCAAGCCGCAGCCTGTGCAGCTGCCGAAGTAGGGGACTTGGAAATTATGCAACTGTTGATTCGATTGAATCCAGTTGGCTACGAGAAAGAACTTGTATATGCCTGTACTGCTGCGTCCGAGGCGGGCCACGAAGGCCTTGTCCACTTGATTGTAGACTCAGGTGTAGAGGCTGTGCATTCAAGCGTGCTGTGTCAAGCAATGGAAAGAAATTGGAAAGAACTTGTTCGCAAAATCATTGATGAGGTCGGGTTTTCAACGAGATGCCTCTCCTCAATTAGCGCCCCCTTGGTCTTAAAGCTGGCTATCGAGCGAGGCGACATTGAGCTTGTTAAAGATCTTATCTTCGCAGGCGCAGATATAAATAGCTATTTATGGATAGCGGTTTTGGCTAATGACATGGAGCTAGTTCAGCTCTTACTAGATGCTGGGACAGGCAACTATGAATATATTGTTGATGCTCATAGTACCACTGCACTTTCAACTGCAGTAACCTTGGGCAACGTCGATATGATTCGCTTTTTGATCAAAGCAGGGGTAGAACCCATTGATGAGATTGCGCTATTAGAGGCAGCATCGAGAAGCCTCGAGTTAGTCCATGTACTACTGGAAGGGTTTGCAAGGAGGTACCCACACGGTCGAGTGGGTTATGGCGCGCGAACACTATGCAAAGCCATTGAAAACAATAATGAAGAATTGGTCGAGGAAATACTTATGGCAAATCCGTTTGTTGGGAAATATAGTGGGAGACCTAGCCCTCTTGTCTCGGCAATAATGAAGGGTAATTTAGGAATTTTGCACAGATTTCTCGACACCGGTATGAATCTGAACGAAATTGTTCTCATAAACAGTGAATATGGAATACAAACGCCGCTCTTGGTTGCCATTGTCTCCAAAAACACTCAAGTAGTGCGACTTCTCATTGATCAGGGGGCGGATGTAAATCTCCCAGCTACCAGACGGCTCACACGTACTCCCCTTCAAATGGCGGCCGAAATTGGAAACTTGGAGCTTGTGCAGCTTCTCATTAGAAATGGCGCAAAGATTAATGGGAAACCGGCATACAGTGGGGGTGCAACGGCACTCCAACTTGCAGCAATTGGAGGCTTCATCGGCATTGCTGAAGAACTTTTTAGCCTAGGTGCTGATATAAATGCTCCGCCAGCAAAAATACATGGGAGAACTGCAATCGAAGGTGCCATCGAGCATGGTCGAATAGGTAAACAGTACTTTTCTTTCCCCCGCTTTTCCCAGGTGGCCCTCTGCCTTCCAACATAGCGATTGCTTTCTGCATTCACGCCACCAACTTTGCAAATCATAAATTCTGACTTTGCTTAATTTTTTTTTAGATATGGTCCATTATCTCATCAACGCTGGTGCAATTCTAGAACGTCCGGGCCACCCCCAATATGAAAAAGCAATACAGAAAGCGAGAAAAAATGGGCATAGAGCTTTATGTCAGATGCTGGAAGAGATTTTTGATGCAGGTCATTAGAAGTGCTCAAAAGTGCTTTTTGGGATTATTATTTTCCTTGGCTTGTCTGTTTGAACTGTTAAAACTGTTTCGTTTTCTTTTTGATTGTAGAGGATGGGCTAGGCACCACGTCCATGGGAGGGGGTAATAAGCCAGGCTAGTCAAGCGGAAAGGGGTTTGATTTTGTTGATTTTAATTAACGGCTGTTAGGATTCCCGGCAGGTGTTTTGTTTACGTCCAATAAAACTCACATTTATCACATGTATAACATTTCATTAGCGTACAGATGATTTGGTGCTATTCCAACTAACGACCTGAACCAAGCCTCTACCACATGACCCCTCAAAATTCTTGTTACTCACTTTCCCTAACATAACTCCTGATCCCGCTCAAATACTTGACTATAAAGTTTTTCCTCGTACCTTTCACATGCTCAAAAATTGTTGTTGGTATCGGGGTCATGGTCCATCTTTAAGACCTCGAGAGACATGTGCTATTTCGTAGGTGACCTACCAATAGCAAGGGCTTTAAAAACTGGATTTTGAGGTTATTTTTAGGCTACCTATAATAAGTATGAAGAGTTAAGGCCGTTTTTTTCCTGAAAAGTTACTAGTAAGCTGCCTATAAGTAGTTAAATAAAATGAGTTTCTAGATAACTTCTTTCGAGGCTCTTAGGAGGTCACCTGCAAATAGTAAGATGTTTAAAGAGTGGCTTTAGGGAATTTGGAACTAATGGATTGGTCCTTTTATTTCCAACACTCTCAAATAGTCTTTTAATGATATAGAGTTCATAGTAGTGCTCTAAGTGATATTGAGGGGGCGGTTAGAGGGACTCGGTTGAGAAATAATGTGTTACGCGGCTATCTCGTCATGTAATAATACTACAGCGCGTGGCAACTTATTGAGTAGCAGTGTAAAAGCAGCTTTCCCTGTGAAGAATATTCGAACTCTGTTCGAGTTGCTTATTTGCAGTGACCAATCTCCGTCGAACTTGCTCAAATGGAGGGGGAGCGGGGGACATTTTCGGGAGCAGGGCGACTTTTTTCTCCAATAAGAATAAATCGAGAAGAGTATGAGTATGGCGCGCGCTAAGACAAAAAAAAGGAGGACTCAGAGAACGAGAAACCTGTCGAAACTGATGTTCTGGAGCGGACTCACAGAACTAATTGGTTGTCTCTTTTCCTGATATTCTACCTAGACGACTGGAGACTATACCCAATCAGGAGAAGCACAAGTATTCTCGGCCTTATATTTTTCAATCTTCCCCAAATTCCATCCTGACTTGAAAGAAATATCAGACTCCGGTGGACGCTTTTCCCCCAACCTGTATGAATAAGAAAAGCCACAAGTTTTGTCAAAATATACATATTGAAAACATCTCGGCTCCTCCTCACAAGCTTTCCCACAGTGATCAAATGAAATGTGAGCATCCTTTTCTGTCTGTGACATATCTTCAACTTCCTTTTGTCTTCCTCCTTCGACCCCAGGCGCTTTGTAGACAATGTCGTCGGAAAGATTGTACCAGTCCTCATGCTCAGCACTGATATATGGTTCTGTCAGATGTTGGTACAGTTCTCCAAATAACAGAGGTTCCTATGTGACAGGTTAGTTGATTCCCAATAATTGAAGGGAATGGGAGAGACGAACATTGACATCTGATCTCTGTAATTCATATGACCAAATACTGCTGGCAACCTCTGGAGTGATGTGGTGCATCGTGACAATCGGCTGACACCAGTGCCTGACCCCACCATCAGGTCCTGCACCATATGGTATCGATGATGGCGTTTCCGCTTGAAGCATCGGCCATTTATGGGTGAACTCAATACCCTTCTCCTTCAGAGCTTTCATGAGAACAAAGTCTCCAAACTGCTCGGTTTGTGCAACAGTGTCGTAGCGTTTGACAATATCCGAATCATCGTCCAAGAATTTCGAAAGTGCCGCTCCAGATAAAATGAAGCCACTTCCTCCATGAGAAAATGAGTAGTCGTTGGTATACGTCGGAGAGCCAAGGTAAAGGAGCTCCTCAGGATCAAGACGCTCCAGCCATAGTAACAAATTTGACCAGACAAGGTATGTATCTGCTTCGATGAACACATACCACTTTTTGTTCGGCTTTAATCTCCAAGATTCGTCGAGCATCCGAATGAACTTGTACTTATCTAAATTCCAAGCTGCATCGTGGGTGGTTCCTTTCAAGCTTCGAATATCTTGCCCATTCTTCTTGTATTCTTGGAGAGTTCGATAGTAGTCGAAATCGGGATTGCTCAGCTTGAATTTCTCTGGGACGTTTTTCAAAACGTCACGGATATGATGAGGGCCCAGTTCTTGTTCTAGATCCGAAAAAAGGAGGAGGTTCTCGACGCATTGTAGCATTGTCAACAATTGCGTTGGAAGTTTATCAAAAACTTCATTTGCGCCGGTCTTCAGGACCACTTGAACATCGGAGGAATCACTGAAAGAATCGCAGTAGCCTTTCGAAGTTGAATCATCGATCGACTCATTGTCGGGTTTATTGATCGCCTCATTGGTCGACTCGTTGATCGAATTGCTGGTGACATTACTTAAAAATGCCTGAGCTTGCCGTGCTTCGAGGTGAGGTAGAGTAGGCAAGATCGAGGTTCGGAATGGAGTATAATCTAGGAGACAAAGAACAACGAACTCCAACAAGACAAGAATACAAAGTCTAAAAGAAAGAATCCGTGGAAACACCTTGAACAAGAACATGGTGAGTAAATGACAGAAAACAGGCGAATAATTCAAGAAGGAAAGAAATGAAAGCGCATTTGAGGAAGTCTTGTAACCGCCCTACTCATTGTGAAAACGATGTACTGTTTTAATCAGAGTGTTCTTTGTGTAGGGAGGTGTTGTTTAATATTGGATTTTCGTTTGGGGGCCTTGCGCGGAAGTGACGAGGTCGCAAATGATCGCAGGCGGGTCGTACCTGCTGTAATCACGGTACAGTAAGCGCTGAACTATTTTGGGGCGGGAGCCGCAGCGCCCAGGGATGTATCTCCTTCGGGGTACAAGCCCCGTCACCGATACTCCCAAAAACCAACATTGATCAGTGGAACATCTGGACAAGGTTCTTCTTCTCTTGCACTGAATTTGAGTCGTAAAGGAGATCCACGAATCCTACATGTACGTTTCAGGTTGGCTTGTATCAAATTGACGTTCTTTGCCACACCACATTTACGAATTTCAACTCCTTGTGTTTTCAGTTTGACGTAATGGTAATTTTACTCCATAAGGTATTGCTTCCTCGAGATTCCTTGAAGTCTCTCTTTACTGGCTTGATCTGAAAAATATGATCGTCCTATGTTGATCATCTTTTTGTGCATCGAAGATGCTTCTTCTTCTTCTTTACCTCCCTCTCTTTGCAGTTCTATCCGTAAGCCAAAGAATTAAATTTGTAAACAAAGGGGATTTCTCCCTCAATCCCGAATTTGTGGTAGGGTCTGGAATAAATGCTCAGTGGACAGCTCCTTCAAATAAAACTATACCGCTCTCGTTAGTTTTATACCAAGCAGTACCAAATGATGTAGCCGAGTCGATCACCCGTAAGTTTTCCTAATTGTAACATAAAGCATCGCTTGGTTCTGACGTTGGACCGTAATAACCAACAAAGATATCAAGTAGTCGAATGTCTTCTTTTTTGAAATATTTTATAATAGTTCCACAAGTCCGGAGGCAATGAGTCATTATTTCAACATAAGCAGCGTGGTTGTGGCCTCGCAAGACTCTAAAGGCAGCTCGTTTGAGAGTTCTTCTAGCTTAATATCCGTTTCCACGAGCTCATTGACAGGACCAAGCACCTCTTCAGCATTTGTCACGACATCTTCGACAAACCCAGCAACAAGCACATTGGCTCCATGGCTCGCCACGACAACACCTTCGGCCACTGTATCACCGGTGCTTTCTCGAGCTGGGTTGAGCACTGCACCAAAAATCACGCTTGGTGTTGGGATTCCATGCGCACAGCGAAAGAAATCAAAATAAAAGGAGAACCAACTGGTACAACCACCAGCCCCATTGCCTGGATTTACGCCAACAAAAACATACAGTGAGTAATAAATGAGTCGTGATTCATGAAATTTGAATACAAGCTAACATATACGTGGTAGTCCCAATCCAAGAGGCACCTAGCGAATTACCTCGACATGAATTACCTGCCAGCTATGCCAGCAATACCGCAGATAGGTAGCATATTTCGATGGGTGAGATGAAAAGAATTGACGACAAGATGACTTGAAAGGATTCAAGATAATGTATATAATGGAGGAGGACAATCAATGACCAGCCATAAGTAGCGTAGGACTCCATTAGAACTTAATGCAGCACAGAATTAGAATAGAAAACTCAAGATAAGCAACGGTTTGAAAAAGGCAACAACTCTGATCCGTACCAAACCCGAGGTCATGCTCATCTTTCCTGGTTTGTGTCTCGACTCAGCCGACGGAGAAATACAATCCATCATATGTCGGTTCCTCCCTCGTGCTGCAACGAGATCGGCCTCATCGCGAGAGGATATCTTCGTGGTTAACAAGGAAAGGCACGACTTTCGGGGTCATCGCTGCTTTTCGAAGAGGTGTCGGAGTATGACCGAAATCGGCATGTCTCTAATTAACACGTGACTCCAAATAAATCTACTCCACCCAAAACCCTCCCCTTTTCCAACCCAAAACGTACACCGTTGAATGTGTAACTGGTAACAAGCGGGATAGCTTTTGGGGTGTTTAATACCTCTAGCTGGAAATGAGAAGATGCCACGTGATAGACTTATAAGTAATCTGGCGCTTCCTAGTACAATATTTACCATTAACGTATTTCCCAGGTGACCCGATCACCCGGGTGAGCCGATCACTCGAGCATAATAATATCACAACTTTGAATATATTAAAACACGATATGCGACCCTCTTTACTAGAGAGTTAGGCTTAATTTAGTGGTGGCATTTTATATTTTAAGAGGATTGTCGCGTTTTAGTGTTCTAGTGATCGGCTCACCTGGGAAATACGTTAGGTTAAAATTATCTAATTGAACCATGCTATAACAATAAAAATCTACAGCATCAAGCATCACATGTTTATATGCTTTTCCTGACAACTCCAGTTATAATAGAAGTTAAATAGTCAATCACCCTTCGACAGGGCAACAACAGACATTAAGATATCATTAATAATTACTATCACACTAAATTTCTACATTAAAACCACAACTGCCCCAAATACCGCACTCATAATTACCATTAAACTACTCGAGTACAAGTGACTCGACGCTGAACTCTTGGCAGAAGTGGACGCAGCACTTGGATTTTTAATAACCGTCGCTACTGCCGGTGAAACTTGGGAGGGGAAACCGCTATCGGTGACGATCGATGTCGCGATGGAGCGAGAACTAGAACTAGAAGAAGTTGTTCCGTTGAGTTGGGAGGAAGCTGTGGATGAAGTGGCTTGGCTTGCGATTGACGAGGACGCTAAAGAAGCTGGCGAAGCTGAGGATCCTAGGGAGGTTGTAGATGTTTTTAAGATGTTTGGTGGCTGAGACACCAATACACTCGCTGCTGAAGGTGGATTCTCACTACCCGCTTTCGTCACCCCGATTACTAAAACTTAGGTCAGATTCAATTTCAAATCGGCTGTTGAGTAAACTTACTGGAAGCAATCAAGTCCGCAGTCCCCAGTGCAGCCTTCGAATCCGACACCGTTGCAAGAGGTAAAGTTTTCACTCCGCCTCCTGGTGCTTGGACGACTATTCCACTAGATCCGAGACTAATCACCTCGTTGTTTGATAAAGTGACCGGAGGACCACCCAGTTTCAACGTTTCACCTCCAACAATAACTGAGCTCGCTCCAGGTATAGCAGTGATTACATTTCCGTTAATCGTCCCTATTATCGCAGGTGCAGTAATCCCAGGGGAGGTAGGAGAAGCAGGCGTGGGAAGAGCATATGAGGAAACTGCACCACCAGCACTTTGGACGGTCAGCCCTTGGCTTCCTAACGTAGCAACAATGTCGGTGCCGGCAATCGTGACAGGTGCCCCACCGGCTGTGAGGGTTTGCCCTTTGATAACGACAGTCGAAGCACCCGGAACTGCATTTACAACCTCTCCGGCAACAGTAGCAATTGGTTTAGGTGCTTGATCAACAACTCCTCCGGGGTTTGCCAATTGTGTTGGGGCCCCTGGATTTACCACAACAGGATTTGGGTAAAAATTGTTTGGCGTACTGGCATCGCCACCACTCACGACATAAAATCCCGACGGGGCAACAGAAACTACAACTTCCGGCTTATTGTTATCTGGGTTTGTAATTGTTGCCACTGTGCCCACATTTGCCGTTGAACCATTTGGCAAGATGATATTAGGCGAGTCTGCTTGAGCACTGATTGTGTTGCCTCCTACTACAGCAACAACGCTTGGTGAAGGTGCTTGAGGAGCATTTGATGGGGTTGGAGGTGCTGGAGTAGGTCCGGGTCCATTCTGGTTGTTATTTCCCGAATTTATCGGCTGAACCACAGGATTTGAAGGCTGGCCGACGGGATTTGAGGGTTGGACAACTGGCGCCGCTTGGTTTGAAGGTTGACCAACCGGTGCAACTGGATTTGAGGGCTGATTGGGCTGAGCTAATGGATTAGATTGTTGTACTGGCGTGTTGATGACTGGCGTAGGAGCTGCTGATTGTGGTGGAGAAGTATTCGAGGGTTGAACTGGAGCCGGATTTTGCACAGGGGCTGCAGGTGTTGGGGTAGGAACTACTTTTAAAGCTGGTGTTGGGCTTGGTGAAGGTAAAAGACCCGCTCCTGAAGATAGAGGGGGAACCGCTCCTGGGGGGTCGAAAAGCCCATAATTCTCATTGAGTTTTGTACAATGCTCCCAATATTTACTACGAAATAGGTAAGTAACTTCTATAGAAGACTGGCAATTAAAACTTACTATCCAAGAGATTTGAGTTGTGGTGGCCAAGCAATACGAGGACTGCATCTATTGAAATCATCGCCAGCGTAAGGGTGGGTCGTCCAATGCGGCCCTTTGGTTAACGTCCTGCCTTCGAATGCAGCATCTTCACAATCTGTAGCTATGTCGTCCAAATCTAATATTTGTGGGGCACCTATCATACTATGGGCTGCAGCATCATGAAAGAGTTGAAGGGTTGAGACCTCGCTTGGGTTGAGCGCCAATGGGTAGTTTGTAAACTGTGGGCCTAGTTGACCGCACTTGTTTGAAGCAGCTACTGTTTCCAAAACCATGTAGATTGATGGCGAGGTCCTAATTTTATTATTAGAATGAACCAAAAGGAAGCAAGGGTAGGGCATTTTAACATGGGGTCCTAGAATAGTCGTAAATTGACTTACATTGTTATCTTCAATTTTGGTTCAAAATATGTCGTCGGGTATCGGAGGGTTCCTGATGGCTTGGGGAAGTAACTCAATCTTACTTGCCAGGCGGATCTGCACACGAAAATTAGTTTTACAGAGGGATCTACATTTGGGACTACATACATTGTACAATCAGGCCACCAAGGATTGTCCTGAGAATCTTCGTGCCAACAGGTATTGCTAGGAATCGTTGAGTTTCCCCAAGGATAACCGCCCCATGCCGGGTGGTTTCCCCATGGAAAGACTCCCCATTTTGCATTAGAATCATATTTAGGACCAGTTGTGATCGTGCTCCAAGGACTGTATGAGACTTTCGTTGATGCACCCTTTGAAGTTGAGCTCGGACTCGAATTATTTAGTAATGGCTTGACGGATGCAGTGTTTGTTGGATTTCCTGTACTCGTGCCACCCGTCACTGAGCCTTTCGCCACAGATGTTGACACGCTCGTCGGGTTTCCCGTGCCTGCTACTGAGTTCTTTGAGACAGATGTCGAAATGCTCACTTGGCTTCCCGTAGATACTAATTCTGCAGCTTTGGGTTTTTCGGGTGAGTTTGTTGAAGACCTTGCTGGAGAACTTGCTGCAGAGCTTAAAGACGTTTTCGATGAGCTTGTGGAGGAATCCACGGAAATGCTTGTAGATTTTGTGCTTGTAGAACTAAGGGGTTTGACTTCGGTTGTTGAGGTGGGCGATGTTGATGAAGACGGCGACGTCGTAGACAATTTAATCGGAATCACACTCTCGGTTATTATCTGGATTGAGGTTGAAGATGATGTAGTGGATATACTGGAAGAACTGGAAGTGCTGGAACTGCTGGATGAACTTGACGTGTTTGATGTACTCGATGTGCTAGACTTAGACGAACTCGAAGACGATATTGATGACGAGCTGGAAATTATGTCACCCCGCTGGTAAATTCCTTCTGAGGTTAGGGTTGAGGGAATCATTCGCTGAAACATAAGCTCACTTGATCCATAACCCCGCTCTACCCAAGTAGCTAACGAAAGGATTGTGCATAGCTGTCCAACATTATTGAAACGCATTATTACTGAGGTTGAGAAAAGGAACAATAGACAAAAACATGCAAAATGAGCGTGTGCGATTGGAACAGATTCGTGGGAACACAACTCGAGGAGGCCGTGATGCAGTGTCGAAAAGTCAAACCAGAGGAGGAAGAGAGGAAGAGAAAGAGGCTAGCATTGGGTCTTTGTTACTTTCGCCCCCTACCATGCTGCTAATCATAAAAACAGCTGCATGGCGGAGAGGGGGAAAACACCATTTGAAAAGCCTCTCTGCAATGGAAAGTAAAAGCGGCAGTAAGTATTTCAGGTCGTACCTGCCTACTTCTTTCGTTGTTCCAACTCCGCAGAGTAAGTCATGGCTAGCATATTAACCTAGGTGATTTAGGACAACCACGGTCGATTATCCCAACTATCTAGGTCAATTTGCCTAATTGCCAGAGGGTTAGAATAATGAGATCGCGGTACCTATCCCCTGCCGCTTTTATTGTCCACCAGAAGCCTCCGTAAATTCTGGTGTCCGTACTCCACTTAGAGGGGTCAGATTAGAATGATAGTACCTATTTCTGCAGGAACACAGCCCTGTCTCCGGAAGCATGGCAGCCCTCATCGATTGAAGAAAACAAACGAGGCCATGTGGAAGGCAATATGCACAGATAATAGCCAAAAAGATTCGGATGACAAGAATCTTTAATTCAAAGAGGCACAGTCTCGCCCAAAACAGCCTCCAATTGGGCCAAAAGGGTGCAATTTACACTGTACGGTCGATTGACCAGTAGCAGCTGGTTGGTCGTTCCAAGGGGGGGGGCAAATCCTTCTGCAAGTATTTTACTCTCCGAGTGCTGGTTTGTTGGACACGATCCGGGTTGTTGTTGGAGGTTGCAAGAAGGATCGGGGTCCTGCACGAAAAGGGGAGAGGGGGGCCAAAAGCGCATCACGTGTGAGCGGCTCGCCAATCACATTTTAGCATCTTACGAACCCCTACTTCTGCTTCAACACCTTCCTGTCCTATTTCATCACATCACCAATCCAATATTCCATGCAAGTGCATGCTGACTTACGCTTCCTTGTCCTGCAAAATCTACATTTTCCAAGAGCATACCCAATATAGTGCGAATCGATAGATTATCGAAGCACAGTTCACCGACCTCCCCTTCAGAGAAAGCTCCGCCTGGAGCCCTATATTCAGATGTACCAGAGTCACCACAAGCACAAGCACAAGCACGAGCACGAGGGCGACCAAAACGTGGTTTTGATGTGTTTGTTGATATCGATCGCTTAAACAAATGAGGCTCGTCGGGACAAGTGCCCTAACCCCTTGAACAGGCTCAATAAGCACGCTTGCCGCCCGGGAATAGAATCCAGCGGCAGCGCTCTTCAACTAACTCGTGGAGTCTAGGGGCTTAAACCTGGGGGAGATGATCTTTTAGTTGGCTAAGTGGGCACCGGGAAACAGCTCAAGGCAGTCATCCGCACACCTTGTTTTCTTCCCCTACGGTACGGGTACAGGGGGGACTGCTGCCACAATTTACTTCTACATGCACCAAAAGCATGGCTGAAAACGTGCCATAGAATGCTACCTCCGTTCCCCCCTCGCAGTTCTTGTGGTGTTCTCAGTTCTTCCTTCCTTTCAATCAATCCCATGGGCGCAGACGAAAGAACCAGGCCCATCAATCGTTTTTGAAATCCTTAGGAAAAATGCAGACGCGATGCGCACTCCGCAGTTCCTTTTCTCTATACTTGCTTTAATTTTAATACAAAATATATCTGCCTCTCTGCTGAAAAGACAAGAATCGTTCGGCCGGGAAGTGAGCTCTCGAGTCCAAAAGCGTGCAAAATCAACAGTTCCACAACCAATTGTTGTGCCAGCAAGCCAATATTGGTGAGTTTTACCTATACCTTCTTGATATACACTGGCTAATAGATGATATCAAGGGACGGAAATGATGGTCAATGGTCGTCTCTAGGTTTAAGGGTTGGAACACCGGCTCAGAACCTTCGTGTTCTCGTCTCAACGAATTCTCCGAATACCATAGTCGTCTACCCGCAAGGCTGTTCAAAGGAAGCGATAGATCCTCTGCCTGACAATTGTGCCAATTCACGTGGCGTTTTATTCAACCCCAATACCTCCTCCACATGGCATCCACAGGGTCTCTTTGGAATCAATGACAACCATGTGGGGTTCGAGGCAAACCTTGGGTATGAAGCAAATGCGGAGTATGGACTAGAGACAGTGGGGTTAAGTCATGTCTCCGGAGACAATAATGAGCCAGTCCTAGTTAACCAGACAATCGCAGGAATTGCCACAGCATCGCCATTTTATGTGTAGGCATTCCTTCTAAAATGCCTAGAAAATAACTAATTGAGATGAAATAGAGGAATTTTTGGTTTGGGTACACAACCAGTCAACTATACAGACCTTGGGAACTTCTCCGCACCTTCATTTTTCTCTTCTTTAAAAGCCCAAAATCTGATACCCTCTTTGAGTTGGAGTTACACAGCTGGGGCGAAGTATCGTAAGTTGAATGGGTATCTCTATGTTTAGGTCGTATGTTAACATCCGCTAGAACTCAAAGGAGGCCAGTTTTCCCAGTTGATATTTGGAGGGTTTGACTCTTCTAGATTTACACGCAATTCTGCAAACTTCACCCTCAGTCCTGACATCACTCGGGATATTGTGGTCGCCGTACAACAAATTTCATTCAGTGGTACTACTCAAGAAGTTCTCCTCCCTAAACCCATTTACGCTTTTATCGAGTCAACGGACCCGAATTTCTGGCTTCCTGCCGAATCATGCAGGTACATCCTCCCAGCCCCATACTATGCTATCTCTTCGTTTGCTGAAAACAAAATCAGGGCTTTCGAGAAGGCATTCGGCATCTCTGTTGATAACAGCACGGGACTTTACTTGCTCAACGCGACGCAGTATGCGAAACTTCATGCATCGAATCCCTCAGTCACCTTTACGTTGTCGAACAGCCTTTCCAGTGGAAAGAGTGTCAATATAGTTCTCCCTTTTAATTCCTTCGCGCTATCCGCTACCCCTCCATTTGTTCCAAATGCAACATACTATTTTCCTCTTAAACAAGCTTCCAATGACACACAATATACCCTCGGAAGAACTTTCCTTCAAGAAGCGTAGGTTGATACTCTAATGGAATTTCTTCGTTATGCTTACTATGATACAGTTATTTGACAGTAAACTATGAAAGAGGAAACTTCTCAGTCAGTCAGTGTACATTCGATGATGGCTCAACTCCCCAAGTAACAATCATTCAATCAATCACCGGCGGAGCCGAAGAAAGTTCGAAGGGCATTGGTCCTGGCCCCATAGTAGGAATCGTAATTTCCATAATAGCCTTGATTGCCCTGATAGCGGCATCGATCTTTCTCTACCTTCGCAGAAAGAAGCAAAGAGATTTAATCGAGCCCAGAGATGTCATAGCATCATCAACGCCAGAGCCTTCGCACACTGTTTTCTCTCCCAACCTGTCAACCCGAACTCCAGAACCAGACCCAGAACCGCCAATTACCAACACCAAAACCGATAACAACATCAACGTCTGGATGTGTTCCACAGAAATGGAAAGCGACCCAGTCGTAATTCCCATGAACAAACTTCAACGCCAAAGATCAGAACTCTCTAGTACATCGCAAATCCGCCCCGAACTTCCTGCGGGTGACAACCGGGAGGGAACCTACTTTGAAGAGGATCAACGAATTCGGTCTTCGAGGAAAGCAGACAGAACAGCTGAGCTTGATGGTTCCGGAATTTTATACGAATTGGATGCAGGACCTCAAGATGCAAACCCTGGTCCTGTTCAAGGTCTAAGTCCTACCGAACCATCCCATCAGTCGTCAGCAGCTCGAAATTTTGAAAGTCAAGTCAGTCCAGTCACGAATGCGGAAGATGAAACACCAGTTCAGCCGACTTCCTGGCTTGATATGAGCGAAAGAATAGCTGGATCAAGAAGAACTGGAAGCCCTCCCATCTCACCACTGCGTCCTGAGGATAGGGGAAGATATAATACCTCTCCGACGTCTGCACCGAGCAGTAGAGGTGGCTCCAGATTCGGTATGCGTGCCTCGCTTGGGGTGTCAAGTCCACTCTCCAACGTATCGAACGAAGATCTTTACAAAGCAAGTTGAGTACGAGTTGACACCTCGTTAACATATATAATCCGGGAATTACGGATCACCACTACCATGCAACTTAGTAACAAAGTCAGCAGCGGCACAAAACGAGCCCGAAATATCATTTCGGGTCCGCTCCTTCAAGCTTACAAGGCTGAGGATTGATTACGCCGTATGCTGCTTCTGGACCGGATAGCGACTGGAAGATCCCGGATCCTAATGAAGACTTGGCGATTGTAAGACCTACGCTTAACGCCACTAATTTATCTTCACAACATCACGTTCTTCCCCTCGCGCTCGGCGGCTGAACCCTCACAGCAACAGCTCTCCAAGACAGACCATCACCATACCAAGTCTGACCTCACCAATCACCTGTATATAATTCACACATCAAAACTCGTATTAATCAGGGCAGTCGTATTAATCAGGGCATATATATAACCATACATAATGAAAAAATCTAATTCTTCCAATGAGCAATCGAGTCCGCAGATTTTGCGGCATCGTGTCTGCCAAGTCCATTACAGCCTTTTTATATTTTCCTTTTCCATTGACAAAATGCTATCCAAACAGTACGTACCTATGTAAGAAAGTCTTCCATTCTCTCCGCAATCGCATAACATTATTTCCCTCCTTTCCACGCCTCTCAGCAAATATGGAAGAACCCACGATTACTGTTACACGAAAGCGAAAACCAAGTCGGTAGGAGCGAGCGAGCAGAAAAACAACAGTCAGCTGATGTGTTTCAATTTTCGGAGCTGGATGGAAGGGCTCACTTCATTAATTCCTCTCAACCAAAAGTTTGGAGCGATTCGTAAATGTGGCACTTCTTGGCAAAAAGCTGCGGCCAGCCACTTCCCATTTCTCCTAAATGGGTGTGGTAATTGGAGCGTTTTCTGAATCAATTTACCCCACAATGCCAATTCTTATGCTAATTTAGTTTATTTACCCCGGACTTCTACGGTTGCCTTGTCGCTTGTGAAACTCTTGAAATGATGATGAGTTGGGTATATAAGAAGGGAGGAGAGCGTGGTGTTACCTTTTTTTTTCTAGTATGTCATATTGTTGAACTTCTTCACTGAATACAAAACGCGTTTTACTTATTTCTACTACCTCAAATTTCAAGATGCAGTTCACACATTATATTCTCACGGCACTTGTTACGGCGAGTAGTGTTGTTGTTGCTGCCCCTTCAACTTGTACGTATATTTATTTCCTCGCCACTTCTCCCCTTGCTCTCCTCTTTCACGCGAATCATTGATGGAAGACTCGCAGTGCTAACCGCAACAAATAGCTGCATCTGTAGGGCTAGGACTCCGAGGACTTTGTTCAAAACCATTCTGTAAGTGCTCGCCCTCAAAACTTGAATTCTTGAGCCTTCAAGAAAGAACCGCATGCTAATTTCTGCGTAGGTACTTCACAATGTAAGTCTCCACAATAAATCCGATCCGAACAAAATGAGATATCACCACGATTTCATAAATCCTGATAAACCACAGGTCCGGACGGAACGTACGTCCCATTCCCTCTTCCCCCTTTCCAATTTCCAGCACGAAATAGAACTTAACAACCAACCTTCAAACAGAGACTACAACTGCTGCGTAACTTATATCCGCGACCCATGCTGGGACCACCAGAAATGCGAAGAACTGGACTGTCTCTGTAAATGCAAGGACAGCGCGTAAGTCATCCCCTCCTCTTCTGCTTTCCCTCTTCCATCTTCCTATTTCTATTCCTCTTTCAAAAAAGATGTATACTAACATCTACCTTGAAAATAGAACAACATACCTCTGCAATGCCCAATACTTCCGCGATCCTTGTGCGCCTTTGCCGAATGAGACTGCGGAGGCTTGAATGGCTCTATTGAGAGTGGCTCGGTTTCGGGAGGCTATTTTCTCGGGGTCATGTCTTTCGGGTGTGGGAAGACTTTATGTGTTTTTATCTTGCGACATTGTTAGATTGGAAAATGGGTGGGCTAGATTTGCTTTGAAAATTTGTTCGTTTTAAAAATTGGAGTTTATGCGAAAGATTTTGGTATCGACTACATCTCATCTCTATGATCCCCACCTTTGATTCTCTACTCGGTTTGAAATTTCAAAGTTCGTCACCCAGCCCTTCCAGTTTAGCATGATGCCTCCAAGAAGAGTATCGCATTATACAAGTACTCGGTTCAAACTTCCGAGAGACTCAATCATTGTTCTCCTACATCTTATTAATGTCGCAGTTTCTGAGAGTATTTAGGAGAACAAACTGTCCTTAACCATTTTCGTTTAACCTTACTCATGCTAAATTGTTTAAATATGATTCAAAAAGTGAGGCCGGTAGAGACTTGTACTTTTGAGCATCTGGGAGTAATAATCCCGAGCTTTATTTTGCGTACGGAGGGCGCGGTCAAAAGTGTAAAGAATACAGGGCAGGCGCGCTGTAATACCTGAAGGCTTCTGATCCCCCACCTCAAGAACTCGGTACCTGAAGCCATAGGGGTAAGCGGGCCCATAGAAGAGAATCTGGGAACTTTAAATTACAGGGAAATCCATTGAATTACAGCGCTCGCCGCAGATTGCCGCTCCGAGGCCATATTACAGGGCATTGTAGGGTAGTACCATCTGCTCTCCCTCCCACAATTGCCCTGGATGTCTTAGACAACCCATCTAAAGTACTCATCTAAAGTATTATGCGAGAGTATTTAGGAGAATTGAGAGGTCCACTTCCCGATTCTTCCAAACCTTTTCGGGCAATAATGGACAAAATTGTTCTAGACAGTGTCATATGAGAACCGTCTTTCTCACTGTATGACCGAAGTGCGATACCGTTCATCCAAAAGTAATATGCCGAAAAATCCAAGCAATTAGTATTTTCCAATCGACTTGAGACAAACAGTGAATTTTCGTCGCGTCTTTGCTTGAGAATTTCTATTTAACGAAAAATCCCAAAATAATTTTATTCAACAGAACATTATTCGGGGCAATTAAGAAGACTGTTTAACCTAGCTGTCCTCTTCAATCTAGTCGCACTTAGCAGATCTGATTCACCAATCTTGATTCACTGGAGAATCAGCAGCCACATTCATATTCAATGGGAAGCAATTGGTCCTTGATGTTGGCATATGCGGTCCAGATGCGATGCTATACCGGCACTTACGGTCTTGCCTTTCCAATCCCAAGCAATAGCTCAGCAAAAGAAGAAACAAGGGAGGAAGACAATGTAGGCCTTACTAAACGGGGGTGTATCAATAGATTGACAAGGAACTTCCGCCAATTGCAGAACATTTTAATAGACCACTTGACAGCAACAAGCTAGGAAACTGGTCTCGCTCAGCGAGACGAGGTTAAGAAAAGCCTTTGACCTAGCAAGCTTTCGGGACGTTATTATGCCATCTGATGGATCTGATGGAGCCGATGGGCTTCTTGCGAAGAAGAGCTCTGAAAATTCTCGAGAAGAACGCATTCGCCTCCATTTTCTTGCGCCACCTCAAGCGTTTCTGCCCTTAACAACTCACGGCAGACAAGAAAAAAATTGTAAAGAAAGTTGAAGCGACTACACATTACTATCTCCTCTACTTTTTGTCCTTCATGAGACCATATACCATTGCAAAATTGAACAGGACGAGGGTGTTTTGCGTTCCAAGTCCGATAGGTTGGCGATAATACCTCTCAAGTTGCCATCTAGTTTAGGGACTCAAATTTCAACCGAGAAGTTCTTCTTTCCGTCCAACTATGGCTTTCTTCAACTGGTAAATCAAAGAAACGCGTTCTGTTCAGTAGCGCGATCTAGAAAAAGAGTGAAAGGCAATTATTAAAAAGCGGCTCGAAAGGCAAAAAAAAAAAAAGATGCGCTTCAAAAATAGTCTTCTCCTCATTTCGTGACACACCAAATAGCAAGCAAGATTTGGACAGGTTCGATACTCCAATTAGCTTTCGCGGCTTGTGGGATAGTAAACTTTAGGGTTATGGAAAGCATACTTCCACCATAATTCGAAATGTAATTGACTAAAACCAAATCATGTCCCGAATTACTCTCACGTCTTTAGGGGTACCAAGGTTGCCCCGTTCTTTGCGATCCAAGTCAACCATGACCAACTTTGTCAAACTGACTATAATAGAAAGAGATTGAAACGTCGGTCATGTAACCCGAGAAAAAAAAAAGTCCCCAAACCCATAAAACACGCCCTCCAAAAATTGCTACTGAGGAAGAGGCTGTCTATTTCGTACAGAGACGAGATCTTTCTCGGTATTCTCTTCACAACAGTGGTGTGTGTACGTGGAGGGGTCTGTGGTGATTGCAATAGGTGTATTGACTTGAGAAGAAGAGGAAGGGAAGGCGAGGGCTTTGCGACAGAGCAAAATCCTTCATTAGTCGGAACTCACCAGTCAACACCCTCCCCTCTCCGTACACCTTCCCGTCACCATTATCCCCATTCGCCACGACGCGATCTGAAATCCTTCGTAGGTAGCTTCAGCATAGCTCTGTTGGCTCATCAGCTTCTTTTTATCGCATTTGATGTCGTCCGGAAACCAGGACGCGAGGAACTCCTGAAGATCTCCGAGTCAGTGATGCCATTCTTGGAAGTATGTTCGAGGAGGAAAGAGCAGGGTTTCGAGAGGAGGAAACAGGGTCTCGACCCTCCTGAAACACCTCCAAAGGAGCGAAATAACTTGGAGAACACACACCTTGCGGAGGGAAGGCACACCAGTTCCAACAAACGGAAAATGAATATAAAATGTTCAAGTAAAACAAAGTCTCCCCAACCCAGGTAGCCAAGCCTGCCAAAGAGAACCGACCAGAGCCACGGGGACATATGCGAGTCTTCTGAGCTACCTCAGGATCAGTCTGAGGGGTTGGCCTCAGCTGTTGGCTTTTCCAGTCTCTCGTGTAGAAGCCTTGGGAGTGCGTGTAATGGAGGGGTTTTAGGGGCTAGTCGGGTTGTGTGTCGACGGAGAAGAAAGTTGGTGTTGTGGAAGAAGAAAGGGAAAGAGAGAGGGACGGGGGAGCGCGAGGGTTTTGAAGATTTGAGTTGGGGCGCTAGGCATGGGTGGGTGGCGGTCGTTCCTTCTTTGTTGAAGCCTTTCTCAATGACCTGGGACAGGTGCTGGTTGTGGTCGTTCCTTCCTCGTCAGTGCATGGGCTGTCAACTTGAGCCGACCCACAGCCTCCTGCGTCGACGCAGCCATTCTCTCCCTGGCACCTTCCCTCATTTCTATGAAATCTAAACGAGGCCCGGTTAGTCTTACTGTCCAGAAAATCAAAGGGTAACCCAAAAGTCAGTGTTGCGGAACGACGGCGAAGGCACACCTCGTTGTGAGCTTCCCTTCTGGTACCTAGTCATTGCGCTTTGCCACTGGCAACAAGAGGTCCTTCCCGTGATTTTCCATAAAACCAAGGCGCGATTACCCAGTCACAGAGGCGAGGGGGAAGAAAGAACCTAGCTGGTATCGATGTTGAATTTCGAATTCGCTAAGTATATGAGAGGTTAGCTTATTGCCATGGCTCGCGGTGAACATTAAAAATAATAAAACGCTGGCCGTACTATTTCAAGTTTGGAACTTAACTGTTCCAAAACACCTGGAATAACAGTCATAAACTGTTCCGAATGTTTGGGATAATTGACTTGAATTACCCTAAAAATTGGAACAACAAGAGCGATGTCCATCACGAGCCCTGGTAGGATATGCATCGATAGTTAGTAGAATGAAATTTGATGCTTATTCGTAACAAGGCATTTTGAACTCGAGCAAGAGTCTTGGATCTTTAAATAAAATATAGCTTGGCCATTTCTCGTACAAGAAGCGGAAGATATTGTAAACAAAATTACTTATTTAACTGACTTGAAGACGTATGGTCATTCTGAGCCACAACTCTGCTTGAAAACACCCAATGATTAATGGTATCACTGGCTCGGGTATGAGGTATCGAGGAATGGTTGATGGACTATGGCACAGTGGTTTTATGAACACGGGTAATAAAGGAAATTGTAATGCTTCGACCCCCTAACACCATCTATTGTGCCTTTGACGCCACGATCTCTGATCACATTGTTAGCAAAATAAACCACGAAAACTCGCATTGAACGATTGCTTACTCTCAACATCAGCAACACTTTGAGCCAAAATTTGTTGAAGGACTTTAGGGTTCTCGAGCTCTTTCTGAATCTTGGCGATAATGCTCTCCGAGAGCTCCTTCTGTTGGCGGATCTTCACTTGTCCCTCATATCTAACCCACGAATCGAGAACGGTCTTGGCCTCAGCAGCAAGAGCAGTGCTTTGCTCAAGCTCATAAGCTTGTGCCTCGAGTTTGGCAGTCTCCTGTAAATAATGAGAAATTTGTCCCGTAACCATACCCACTCCTGACACGTACCTTTGAGACTTCAAACAATGTCTTGGTAACATCAACAACGCTTCCCAATTGCTGAACGCTCTCAATCCTTGTCTTGACAGCCTCGGTGTGATCGGCACGGGCAGCGTTCAAAACACCCTTGATCTTGTTGACTTGTCCATCCGCCCACTCCTTGTACATTGGTCCACCGAACTTGAAGACTGCGGTCCATACGCTCAAAAGACAAAGCGCAACAATTGTCTCCTCATTTACGACATAGTACTCGTTGCTGATGGCATAAATCGCGGCACCGGCTGATGAGGAAAGGATCGCGGTTTTCGAGACCAGCGAGTTACCTGGTAGGGAGTCTAGGATCGATTGTGCCTTCTTCTTTGGGTCCTCCACTGCTGGTACGGTCGAAGCTGATCGATGGCTTGTGAGGGATGTGGTGAGGGCAGGAATGGATCGGAGAGGGAGAGCTGGTCGGAGTCGAGCTGCGCCTGGAGCTATCGTTAGTATCATGGAGAGCCAGAATTGATTCCAGCCGATCAATTGGTGTTTCAATTACATACCTACGGCGCTTCTTGCCAAACGTGATGCCATTGTGAATTGAGAGGAGATGATGTTGAGGTCGACGTCGTTCTTGAGGAGCGAAGAATTGAGGTCGGGATTCAGAAGTATCGGAAGTCACGGGACGCAATTTTTAGCCGCAAAAATGGAGACCAAAAATATATCGGCGATACTTTCCGAGAATTTAGAAATCTCCAACTTTTATACCCGCAACACTCTTCTCACAATGCCCGGAGCTATCGCGACCGCGGGCAAGTCTGTCAAACGAAAGAGAGTTTCGTCAGAAAAGAAGCCAATAAAACGGGCACGATCAGAAAGCAGCGACGATGAAGAAGATACCCAGGCGCAAATACTCTTACTCGAGAACGAAATATTCGAGTCGAAAAAGAACTACAACAACATCGCAAAATTAATCAAAATCTTCACTTCCGAAAGCGAAGACCCCGACGATTCCGTGGTTGCCGCCATTTCTCTATGCCGAGTTTTCACAAGATTATTAGTTGCTGGGGATTTGGAATCGAAGGCCAAAGCCAGTGAGAAGGATTTGATTGTCGCAAAATGGCTGAGAGAACGTTACTCTGAATACAAGGGCGGACTACTTGATCTTCTGGGAGAGGAGGGAATTAGTGCCACGGCATTGACTCTATGTATGAGGTTATTGAAGACCGAGGGGGAGAATATTCGAAATAACAAGGAATACCAATTCCCAAGCACATTTCTCACAGGAATTGTGCGGACTTTATTGAGACCAGAGAGTGAAGCAAGTACGCGGAAAGAGTTCAGTGAGAAGTTTGTTGAGGAGTATGACGATATTCGATTCTACACACTGGAAGCAATTCAGTAAGTAATACTACTAATTTCAACTGGCAGCTTCTAACTTTTCGCAGAAAGGTTTCAGCAGACGCTACAATTGCGACCTCGAGTCAATTGTTCGACAATATCCTCGAAATTCTTATAACTATCGAATCCGTCCCCGAATCTAACGATGAACTCGAAGACTTCTATATCCCCGCTCCAGAAAAGAAAACCCACGCCCTCCACTCTCTTTCACAACACAAGAAAAGGGCACAGGCTGCTTGGCTTGCCTTGATGAATATGGAAATGGACAAGGAACAAAGGAAATCAATTCTAAGAATAATGTCGAATTCAATTGCGCCATGGTTCGTCAAGCCAGAACTCTTGATGGACTTTTTATCAGATTGTTATGATGCTGGTGGATCGACCTCGTTATTGGCACTCTCTGGAGTTTTCTATTTGATTCAGGAGAAGAATCTGGACTACCCTTCATTTTACAGAAAATTATACTCTTTGCTCGATTCGGAAATTCTACATTCAAAGCACCGATCCAGGTTCTTCCGACTCATGGACACTTTCCTGGGATCGACACATCTTCCAGCTGTTCTTGTTGCAAGTTTTATCAAAAGACTTGCAAGATTGACACTCTTTGCCCCACCATCCGGAATTGTGGTAGTTGTTCCTTGGATCTACAATCTTTTCAAGAAGCACCCGTCTTGTACATACATGATCCATCGGGTGCCGAGAACGAAAGAAGAGAAGGAGGCTTTCGGGACAATGGGCACGGTGGATCCATTCGACATGGACGAAGAAGATCCAATGGAGACGAAGGCCATCCAAAGTTGTCTCTGGGAAATTGTCACATTACAGTCACACTATCATGCAAATGTTGCCACGCTTGCAAAGATTATTTCTGAGCAGTTCACCAAACATGCATATAATCTGGAGGACTTTCTCGATCATTCTTACGGAAGTGTACGTCCCCCCTTTTCTTGGAGCCTCGAAATAATTTGCTGACAACAATATAGATGGTTGAATCAGAACTGGGCAAGGATGTCAAGAAAGTGCCAGTTGTAGAATATGAGATACCCAAAAGGATTTTCCTCGAGCAAAATGCGGGGTCAGGTGTTGAGAATAGCTTGTTGGTGAAGCTATGGGACTTTAGTTGAAGTAATAAAAAGCCCAAAAATTGACACAGGAGGTCGAGATTCTTTGTCGGATCCTACTATTCTGGCCTTTTCGAAGTTGTGATACTCTGAATTCTTTGTTTGTTGAATAACTGCCTAAACGTGAGATAATGATTGGAGGGGGTCTTTGGAACTCAAAACATCCCCTATTTTGCAACACTGCGCCCTTCTAAGCCCCGAATTGTGACTGCAAAGCAACCGCGACCGACGGCCCTCTCCATCACCTGCACATACCTTACGATCGCAATCCCTATGAACTGAATTCTATTAAATGCGTCCACTTTCTCTTGCAAAGCTCAGACAGTGCAAAGCCAACCTCCGCATCTATTGAAGAGGGGCAAAATCGTTGCTTATTCCCACCCCAATATACCAAGTACACCCACCAGGCTGACAACCGTGAATAATTTCAGCCCCTCCTTTATAGATTGCCCAGCGCTAAGATTTCCCAGTACATATCAAGACCCAAGCTACACCATCACAAGATGCCTCTCCGAGATTTCCTCAAGAAGAAAGAGAAGATTGCGCAGAGCAATGCGCATGCGCCAGAACGAGACGACGCCCTAGCACCCCCTGGATTCACGTTTATGAGGAGCGACACGCATACCCAAGAGATTATCACTCCCCCCTCATTCCACTCCGAAGATACCTCCAAGAAATCCTCAGAAGCTCCCCCAGAGTCAAGATCATCGAAGCTATTTGGGAGGAACCGAAGTGCCTCTGTGGTATCCAATAACTCCCGCGACAGTGAAAAGTCCAAGGGCAAGACGTCACCCAAGAGAATATCACAACTTTTGCATTTGGGGAAGAAGGATGCGAGTTCGGCGAGTGTGCCAGATGATTTACCAGCTATCAGCGGGGATGACAACACACCTGGTGGAGGGGTAGAAGACCAGTGGGAGAAACGGGCAACGATGTTGGCAAGACAAAACGAGAGAAGCAGGCCTGGAACTCCCAATGGTGAAGCACCAGATTCTGCTTTCGGGAACATGTCATTGGAGGGAGGGAAGGGTTCTGCGTTGACAAAGCAGGCGGATGATAATATTCAAGAAGCAATCAGACTTCATGAAGCAGGAGATTTGGTGACGGCTACGAGAATGTTTGGGCGATTGGCAGATCCGAATGGGGAGAATAATGCTCTAAGCCAGGTGCTCTACGGTCTCGCTTTACGGTATGTTTATTGGATGTTATCTATGCAAGCCCATATGACCTCAAATGAAGTTTCATCGATTCAAACTCGCTACATGGTTCGATTATGGCAGTTCTAATTTTTTGTTAGGCATGGCTGGGGCTGCAATCCAGATCCTACCCAAGCTGTAAAATATCTGTCGGCAGCCGCATCGAATGCCGCTGAGATCGAGGATCTTGCTCTCAAGGCCGGTATGAAGAAAGGGGGATCCGCCAAAGGAGAGCTCGTCCTCGCCATATTCGAACTTGCAAATTGCTTCCGACATGGTTGGGGTGTGGCAGTGGACAAAGTAGCGGCCAAACAGGTAAGCTATTTGCAAAGGATTGGATCGGGGAAAAGCCTGAAAGATTTGATCTGATAATGTGGGATTAGTACTATGAAACTGCTGCAAACCTGGGCGACACTGGTATGTGCTTCAATTTCCGCCTAACTGAACGCTCTAGATTTTCTAACATCAATGGGTAGATGCGATGAATGAAGTTGGTTGGTGTTACATCGAGGGGTTTGGCTGCAAGAAAGACAAGGTAAGTTCCTGCAAAACCTGGAATCAGCCGAAGCTTCCGAATAGCTTCATGGTGCTATAACCACTGAAGCATCAGCCTCGCATCACTTTGTGGCTTGCGCATGCGTCCTGCCCCTTTGATGACTGCATTTGGGCAGCAATGGGGCTTCTTACCTTACACATCTTGTCACCCCACGCGAGGGTTCGCCTGGACCATTCAGAAGGCCATGAGGCTGACTTGTTTATCCACAGTGGGCAGCAGCGAAATACTACAGGCGTGCCGAGAAAGCTGGGAGCAAGACGTTGGGTAACTCTTGGTAAGTCAGGTTCCATATCACGTTTTCCCCCCTCATCCTCTGTTTTCCTGTGGGAAGCAGGCGTTGTTGGTGTTGCATGGCCGACGGGCCTCGAAAGTGGCCATCCCGTGCAGCAACGTTCCAAAATGACTCGAGCGATCACGACCGATTCGCTGTGCCCCCCGTTTTGTTTTCCCTCCTTCTCTCCTCTACTAGTATACGTGGATAAAGTCACCTGCTGATTGATTCCCCTCTCGCGTGTGTAGGATTTGGAAGGAAAAGTACGATGCCCCAAAGAAGTGAGATTGGTCCATGGTAGACATTATTGTGGTCCTTGATGGACGAGTCACACTTTGTTTTTCTCTTCTGCTGCTGGCTGCTTGTTATTTCCTTTCTTGGGGTTCATCTTTTCGTGGGGTAGATCTGAAGTGTTATCCACTCAGCAGTAGATGTTTTTTTCTCTCCAAGCGTGCGTGGTGCGGGGCATGATTTTTTTTCTCTTGGTATTTTTTCAGTGTTGGTGACTTTTTGGGTCATGCTAGAGTGTCTTGTTGGTGACTAGAATGGACTTGGGTTTACCGGATAGGGTATATTGAATCACACTACGTACCATTCATGCATACTTGGAAAAGTAATAAACTTTGACATGGGCAAGTAGAGAATACGGATTTGGATTCAGGATCTGAGACATTGTTGCTGTTTACGGCTTTTTTTTCCGTCCCTGTCATATGTAATGTTTTATGCAGGTGGTTTGGATTTTGTTTCGGCGATTTCCATTTTTCCCAGCTACCTACCTGAACTTACCTGGCCTGCAGATTTTCCTTCGCGTGATGGGGATGTCTTGAATTCTTCGGATGAACCAACTCTGTTGGGCGAGGCACCAGAGAGAGAAACTGGAACATGTGTGGTGTGTTGCGTCGGAGCTTAGTGGGCGGTGTAAGGGGCTGTTCTCGGTATCCTTTTTTTGTCTCTTGGGAGAGGGCGCATTCGTTGGTTGGGGTTTTTTTTCGATAACTAAAATAGAGGATGGATGATAAAAGTTGGGTACGAGATCGGAAAATTTCTTAAGGACCTTTATCAGCTGGAGGTTTTTGTGAGAGGTGTAGGGTAGGTAGGTAGGTGGTGTACGAGGTTATCTGTAATATTCTTGGTAATAGAATTTGTCTAATTTTTTTTCCAACCAAGTCTGAGGACCGTCTTCTTGCCCGAGTCTTTTCTTGTTGCTTTATTATGTCTTGATTGTGATGCAGGCACTGTATTGAATGCCGTCTGCCGATGCATTTACCTAGGTACAGCTGATCTGGGTTGGAGCAGAATAGGCTAAATAATGGTGTGTGGATGGAACTTGGTATTGATATCACGACAGTGCGGTAGGAGGGTGTGCTGGTTTACCTGAGGCCCTGTGTGGTAGGGGTTTTGGTTGGTAATGGATTATGTTTGTCGGTACTTACTTATCTGGTGCTTGTTGTTCGGTTGGGTCTGCTGAGTTCGTAGGTGAGATTTATTTGCTCTCTTGTTAGTATACATAGTGACTTGGAGGTTTAGTACATAGGTACTTACTCATTTCCTTACTGTGCTTATACATATCCACCCCCTCAACCCCGATAAGATAACAAGGTTTGACAATATACAACAAGTTCAAGATGTTCGGTCCTCATAGATCTCACAAATGACAAAATCTATAGAATCACAAATGGAACACTCTTTCATGCAGTCCAATTTAAAATTAATTCAATTCTCTTCTATGCTCTCACACACCCTTCTCGTGTAAACCTCCTTTCTACACCGAAAATCACAATCAACACCCACGCGATCCTCTTCTAGTACTACCACCAAGCCAAACCTTCAAGTCGTCCTACCACCCAAATGTCTAAAATCACACACAAAATGAGGGGTAGATAATGACTACTACGAGGGAACCGCCTTTCTACAACCAACTATTTTCTTTCGTTCATTGTCCATCCCACCACCAAATTTCCCCTTAAAATACACACCACACAAAATCAGCTCTCCAAATCCTCCCCGCTAGAAAAACCAGTCGATCTCCAACACCCCACCCTCACACACCACACCCCCTCTAAAGATCGACCGGCAGATGAGGGGAAGAAGGAAGAAGAAAAAACATAGTGATGTGAGTGTACATACAATATACATATTTTTTCGAGTATAGTCAAGGTATATCCAGGTCTATCATACGGTCTATGCAACGCAGTAACGGTAAGGCAGATAGGTAGTGAGGTGATGTAGGTGAGGTAAGATAAGGTTAATCACCCACCCACCTGCTTTACATACCCGTCTAAACCCTACCACTCTAGGAAATATAGCTGCTGCACAGTGACCACTTCTGAAGAACCGGGGCATTGAATATGAATCAGGTCTTGGAGAAGGGAGGGGTGTGAGAATGGGAAATGGGAATATGTTGTATCACACGAGCTTGAGGTTGTGATCTCTTGGTGGTGGGGTTGATAAATTAATTCAGTTACCTTTGTGTCTCAATTGGAATTGAATGAATTCAGATGGATCAGAGATCGAGAAAAGGGAAAAAACAATGAGGTTGTAGAAGAGTAAAATTTCCCAGCTAAAAATCGTCATATGAACTTTGCTGCAGCTAGTCTGTTCTGTGTGTGGTATCTTGTAAATACAAATTCCTGCCAACCCTACACTTCCTCCCTAGTCGTCAAGCCGGTAGATACAATGAAGTGATTTCCATCTCCATCCACACCACTCTCCCCACCCCCCAAAAAACCGAAGTCGAGAAGGAAACTGAAAAGGAAGGAAATAAAAGGGGTATTGTGAGCCACAATGCTCATGTAGTTATAAATCCTCCTTCTCAAAATCCCTTCATGAACCAGATCTTCCGAAAGATCATCAATCCATCCATCCATCTTCCCAACTCTCCCATCCCAAAATCTCTCTCTTCCAAGTTTTTAGCCGTGGATCGCGGAGGATCGTAATGCAAGCATATTTGTCTTCGTGAGAAAATGTTCGTTCGTGAGACCGTTGTAAGTAGTAATAAGTGGAATCATATTGACAAATGAATAAAATTTAGAAAATAATAAATAAATAAAAATGGACCGGGCGTTGGTATCTTAAAGTCGTGAATTTCGTTTCGTAAAGTAAGGACCCATTGGAAACATAAAAAACAATTCGTTTTCGAGGAGGTAAGCAATCATCGACTCGTGAGGACGTTTTTCTCTTCTCTTCTCTCTTCTTCTCTCTCTTTCGCCAATAAACATTTCCTCCGGTTAAAAAGAAGCCAAAGAAAAACCAAACAAAAATGATTCAGAATTATGAAAAAAAAAAGTCCAAAAAACAAAGTAATGATGCCATGAGGACAAACCCCCCAAATGTTGTTTCCCTCCCTTTCCTATCCTAGTTTCCAGCCAAAGAAATGATTCAATTTACATGATATAATGATCCCAAAATTTGTTTGCCCCCTTCCGATATCCCGATTTCCTTTCCGATTCCAAGAGACATAATGATATAGTGATCAATGATGATCTGTCTGTGCTCAAGGCAGTTGTTTGCAACTGGTTTGTTGCTTGATGATAAAAAAAATGATGCTGTCCAGCTTGCGCTGTGATTCCCGTTTTCCTAGGGTATTGACATGTCCCATTCCCTTCCCACCGATGATGCTATGGATGAATAGATGCCACGATAAAAACAAAAACAAAAATCAACGCTCGCTCGCTTGCTAGATATGACGGGACAAAATAAAAAAGGGCCAATGAAAACTACTAAATAAGTTGCGTGAGCAGGAGGATATTTCTCTCTCTGATGCCCAAGGGAATAGGCCGTTATTCGTGACCGTTTGTGAAAACGAAAATTATGTCGTTCTGAGTAGAGTATATGCTGTGTTGAGGTGACAACGTCCGGGTGGATAAGCTGTTTCAACCGACTGGGGTCGTGCTACCCTCCTCGTGCTGATCTGAGAGCGAAACCATCTTCGCGAAATTGCGAACCACTTCGCTTGGTACCTGATCCCATAGTAATGATCGCGTATAGACCTCGGCCGCGGATTTCTTGCTGTTGCTTCGCATCGCAGCTAGTGTTTCACCGAGATTTCGCCGTCCTTGTGAGGTTGATGGTTGTGGAGCGTTCTGGAAGTCGTGGGAGATGAGACCGTTGTACTGAGCTGCCGACATGGAGAATATTTGTTCGTTGTTCTGCTCCTCGGTTGGTTGGGCGAGAGAGTCGGCAAGGTCTCCAAGAGCTGAAGGCGTGACGCCGAGCATTTCAGTCCCACCGATGGATGGCATGGAGGTTGCAGACCAAGTATTGGCGGAGGCAGAGGGGACAGGGGCCATGGCGGAGACACCAGAACTTGCTTGTGATACGCCGGCATCGTTGAAGATGTCCTCGAGAAGAGTGGTAGAGGCGGCACGAACATCGTCGGACAATTGAGGAATTGTTGGCGATGATCCCTTGGATGCAACAAAAGCACCAACAAGGAGCAGCATAAGAAGGAGACCTTGAGCAGCGGGCTTTTCAGGTTCGCTGAGAAGAGTGTTCTCGGTCTTCTTGACTGGAACAAGTGCATTCTCGACCTTGACCTCCCCTTCGTTGGAGAAGTCATTGAGGAAGGAAATGTTGTCCCATGCACCATCCATAGCGAGACTGTCGATGTCGGCGTAATCGGTAGCGAAGCCATTTGAACTTGGTACAGCAGACATGGCGTTGCTTTCAAGGCGTTGAACATGCTCAGTAAGAACGCTGACCTTTTTTCGTAACTCGCCAGTCTCGATGGTGTGGTTGGCAACCATCTCTTCCTTTTCCATTTGCATGTTCTCAATGTACTGTTGGTACTGCTGCTCCTTGCGGAGAAATTCGTCCACTTCGATCTTTGCTTGAACTAATTCTTCCTCGAGCTCATTGATGAGAGTAGTGTAATGCTTCTTCTCATCCTCCAACCGCTCAGTATGTTGCTTTTTGCGTTGGCGCGAGTCAAGACTGCAATGGGTTAGTTATTTGAAGTAGAAAGGAATGTGCAAATTCAAATACGTACGCTGCTTGTCTGTTTCTTAACAGTCGCTTTTGCTGCTTCAGCTCCTTGATTTCTTGCTCATCCGTAGATTGGGAGATGAGTTGGTCGATGTTGGTAAGATTTCGCTCAGCGGGAATATCGAACCGAGCATTCTTTTTCCGGATTCCATCTCCCCTCCTCGACATCTCTGGATGCGATCGTAGAGTTGGACTGTGAGGTCTCATTCGTTTGGGCATGGCTCGGTGATCCATAGCATCTGCTACGGACCATTCCTTTTGAGGCGATGTTGGCATGGAACCATTGCTGGTATTGCCGGAGGAGAAGAGTGGAAGGGGTTGGTTTCCAGAATTGCTGAATGGGGTTTGCATTGGTCTTTGGAAAATAGGTTGGTTGACTTCGAATTCAGCTGGAAGTCCATCGTGACCATGCATCGGCGTCGACATTCCTGAGTTGTTGTTCATGGCCCACCCGTGATTTTGCTGCCCGTAGCCCGATTGAGCGTCGATGCGCATGAATGGATTGTTGCTGTGCTCAACAAATGGGTTGTTCGACGACATGGGCTGTTGCTGCTGCTGTTGCTGCAAGTCTACATGCTGCCATTCATCTGTCTTTGGGGAGAACAATGCTGAGGAGACAGCAAACGAATCTCGCCGACTGCCGGCCATGGGTGGTGACATCTCCAGTCCTGAGTCTAATGCACTTTGGTCGAGGATATTCTCGTCTAGAATGCTGCCTTCGTCCTCCTCGAAATAGTTTTGTGTTGCGTGTGTATCGACAGTCAGAGGTGAGGGCCGATAGAAGTTGTGCATTGAGAAAGCAGCTGCCATGGTCAGGTTTTGTTGGTGTTGGAGGGGAAGAAGCGAGGTTCGGACGGGATGGCGGTGAGGCGATGAAAAACCACGACAATGATGTTGGTTTTTAAGTAAAGAGGCGTAGGAATCACTGGCGTCTGGGCGAGTGATTTCGAATTTTGTGTAATGGCAAAGGCCGTCAATGTCTTCCGGCAAAGAAGACAGACAAACGTGTGTGTTGTAAAAAAGTACCGTTGGTAGGTACAGTACGGAGACAATAAGTTCTATGAGGTGAGATCAAGCGGATCGGGGAACGGGCCCTCCTGGTTCTTATCCCATCCCACGAGCCTCCTGCATACCTGGCGGTGGGAGCGGAAAGAGAGGCAGGTGTGGAGTGGGGAGTGATGGGTGATGGGGTTGGCAGACAGGGGCACTAGCGACTAGCAAGTACTGAGGGGGGCAGAGTGGGCAGAGTCGTAAAGTGAAGAAAAGTGGGCTCGCATCGGTTGATGCTTGGTTCCCTTTGAAGCTGCCTTCGACCTCTAGTTTTCCAGTGTCTCCGACCATCTTCTCCTTGTCCTTCTCTATCTCGTCCCACTTGGCAACTTGAATCGAATAGGAGACCGAAGATGGTACTCTACACGGTGGTTATCTACTGATACCAAAGGAAGGATAGGGGCAATGTGGACGAGTGGGTAGCAGCAAGCACCAAATCAAGCAAATCAATTCCCCTCATATGGTGCCATGGCTATCTAACAGGAACACTTGCTCGCTTCACGGCTGTGGCCCAAAAAGAGGCCTATCAACAGTATCATCTTGTGAGAAGGACTCTGGAGTAATGGGCAGCGAGAGGCGACCAAGGAAGGCAGCAAGCGGCAGATGGTCTGCAGCGTCTTGTGTGAGGCCTTCTTCTGCGTGTACGCTGCCCGTCGTGCTCGCGGCCATGCGCCATGTACTCCCAACCAGGAGAACCAAGGAAAGCGGGAAAAGCACAACAAAAAATCAAGGCGGGTGCGGGTGCAAGCGAGTCTAGTCTAGCTGCTCTAGCGAACCTCTCCTCTCTCAGGCCGCTCTCTCAGGCCGCTGAAGTTCAACGCCTTCAACTCATATCAGAATATCATCCATCACCAGGCGTGTGGTTCAGATGAGATGGATGGTTGCTGTTGGCGCTGGTCACTTCTGTCAGCAGCAGCCTCTCACAGCACGGCAGTTCTGTCCACGATGCCCATATTGATAATCCGAAGTCAGTCTCTTCACACCCTCTTCCTTCTCTAGCGTACCTCCAGGAACCCCCCAAGAAGCCCCAAAAGCCGCTGAATGAACCTGTCAAGAACCCCTCGCCCCCTCGCTCCTCTCTTTTCCTCACTCGCCGTCAGTTTTGAGGTTGGGCAGCGATGGGGTTTCGATGCTTGCTCAAATCACTGCCGCCGACTGGCTGCCCACGGTTCCGGTGCATGACAAGCGTCCGGGGATAAGCTTGCTTTCCGCAACGTCTCCATGTCCCCCGCCTTCTCATTGGCGTCGAGCCCCGTCCTCCCGCCACAGCTGCCAGAAAGAGTCACGGTCTTGGTGAGCGATAGGCTGACCCTTCTGGAAGCCCTTAGCCCAAGCTAGAGCCCAGCACCTCGTAACTCCCACGAACGCCAATCGTTGGACAATGAGGCAATCCTCGTGGAGAGACGTTGGCTAAGGCTCGAGTTGGTGCTCGCTTGATTAGGGCACTAAGTACGTACGCTCTCTCTTTCTCCGGATGGCGTCTCCTTGTCACGCGGGTTTTATGGCCAGGAATAGCGTCTTGTTTCTGATTTGCTTTCTTGCGCCGAACCCTTCGTGATCAGGCGGAAGCGTCCGATCTGATGGGCTCTTCGCTTCTCTTCCCTCCCTGGACTGGAGGATGTGATGCTGGATAGATGGATGAATGGACACCTGGGAATGCCGTCATGTTCCCCGAACCAACCCAACCCCCAACCTCAATTCCCATGAGCCTGGAGCAGCCGAGGAACTGCAACACCGTCACCTCATGTTAACGGAAGCCCTACCTGATAGGTGACCGGTCGGTTGATGAACCAACACAATAATCGAGTCCTACCTAAGCAATATCTGTGGTGCCCAACGTCGTTAACGGGTCTCTGGGAACACAACACCGGATCCTCTATCGATATGGCGATAACTAGGCGGCGTATTTTGCCCTTCCCTCTTCGCTGATCTGACTGATCCTCTTCGTAATGGTCTCGTCTCCCACTTGCTGGAGACTCGGCGACGGGAGAATTGCGACGGGATGCCCCTGATGGGACTAGCTTACCCCGGTCTGCTGAGCTTAATTGGACGAGATATATTTTTGACAGGAGGAGGGATCTCTTATTTTCCGACACCCGCCAAAAATCCATCCTAACAAGCCCAACGACTTTATTGACAGGCAACCGCTGCGAAAATCATACGAATTATGGCGCATGAGGAGTCCGATGAGCTCGATTGCGCGTATGACGGCATCAAATCTGATTGACTTTCACCCTCTCCCAGCACCGCTTCCTCACAGGCCACGGATTGATATCCCAACTGCGATAATCCAGGCATCGTGAGCTTTCACTTCAGATAATGGGGGCATTGTACATCGGCAGATGAGGAGCCGACCAGCCCACCTAACCCATAGCCATGATCTTCCAGGTCTTCCAGAACGCGTCAAATAAACAACAAGCTAAGAGCGGTGAACCCTGCCAGCGGAAGATTCTTCGACTCACAGTGGGGAACCCCCGAAAAGGATTTTCCGTATCTTCCTCTTCGAGTGGCTGATAAACATGAACAGCCCTCCAGATGCGAACCACTTCCGTAAACATCAAACGCGAGTCCACGATACCTCCATTCGGAATCCTTTGCTACTTCCCCCTCAGCCTAACGCCCCGTTTGTACAGCAACATCGTAAAAACTGTAAAACTCACCGCCAGGCGCTATTTCGGGAGTAGGCGTCTAGAACATCCCCAAAGCGGGAAAACTCCTCCAGCCTGGGATGACTGAAGCAAACAAAGAAAAATCATTTCCTCTGGCCCGCCAACAATTGATTGTCACAATGCGAGTGGCTTTGCCTATTTTCTTGGTATGGCGCCTACCTATACAACGGCTTTGTAACCCACAATCCGTTGGTGTGTTGCAGAAAAAGGGAAAAAAAGGAACTGATATGGGTGCGGCAAACGACACAAGACGCCTCCCCCCGGGGTGGTGGATATTCTGTCCCACGGGTCATCTCTGATCGAAATGCATCCTGCAGAGCTTCCGTCGTGCGGAAAGCTGCATTTCATGCAAGGCTCGACCAGTCTTTTTGGTCGCATTTGTGTTCGCCTCTCTCCAAAGCCTCTCACTGTTCAAACTCTATCTTGTAAAACTCCCCAGAGGAAATAAATTCAATGTATATCTTGGCCTCTCCGCGGAATCGAACTTTCGATTTCCTGAAGATTTTGGATCCTTGATTTGTTGTTGTTTTTCCTAATAGAGCGGTGTAGGTAACCTGCTTTCCACTTTTAGAGCCACAGGCCATCCGATGGACCCAAAATATGTCAATGTGGCGGTGACGAGTTCCTGTTTCCTTCCAATCGCTCAGCTAACCAACACGTTTTTTGAAACACTTCTTTCTACCCTGGAAAGTTTGAGTTTGCAACAGATTCTGAGTCATATCCTGATTTGAAGGAATCGAGCAGAAACATATCTGAGAAAACACCATTGACCGCAACTTGAAAATGATTGACAAAAATTTTGAGGCCACTGAGCCCCACGATTGAAAATAAAAGTAACCTAACGAAATAAAGATAGAGACAGACGAAACAAAATTGAAAAAGATTGTTTCCGACGTCAATTGAAAAAACCGGGGCAAATTTTCAGAAATAATATCTATTAATTTTTCTATTCTTCCATTCTTTTCCTTGCGTTTCATGCCATCGAGCTGCAAGCTCCGATGCCGGGGTATTTCCTCCATCATCACCAATAACACCAAGCAAATCCTTGCAATGGGGTATACTGCGATTCCTTTCCAATGCCGTGAGAGCAATCATGAAAAAAACAAAACAAAGAAATTGGCGTATATGTGCAAGCCGGCTGTCTGATATACTCTTGTCTCGGACATCAACACCTATCGGTGGAGATGGAAAAGGAGCAAATGATTAGTAGTAAGTCAACGCAACTGGACGTAATCTTGTTGCATAGCATCAACGTCGGGTCCATCTTCATCGCCGAAAAACTCCTCAAACTCATCTGAATCAACGTCGTCGCTGTCGATAGCTTCGTCTTCATCATCACTCGATAGATCGCTACTTCCATCCTCCCCAGAAGCTTCCCCGCGGGTTGTGTTACCGCGCATAACGCTCGCCTTGTGTCGATGGGGAAGCTTACATCCTTTCGTAGTACATGTGCCGGTGTTGCTGAAGTCCGGGCACTCGTAAACATGGCGTTCCTCGCAACCAGATCCCTTTTCACAATATCCGTAAAATCCGAAGGCTCGGCAGACAAGTGCATTGGGGGAGACTCGGACATGAGTATAACGACACTTGGGGTTAGAGCAATTTCCTTTGGCAAAATGCAAGCAAGCAGGTGTTCGCTCAGGGGTGAGTTCATGTGATAAATCACAGGACTCTCCACTTGGACATAACCCCTTCAAAAGAAATTCTTTGCAAATTGCAGTTTTGGAAGGATCGTGAATGTACCGACACCTTGGGCCCTTGGAACATGAACCTATGTAACCTCATTGTTAGCTGAAAACCAACTCCCTCACCTCATACTTATGATCTGATAACTATAGGACTTGAAGGAAATGGAGGTACCCGTAGTAGTGAACATCTTGCATGGTTCGTTAATTTTCTTAACGACGACATTTCTCCTAGCAGTGAATAGATTAGTACTGTCGCATGACGTTGGCCTCGATGATGAAGCTGATGGATGTTCGTACCGGTGGGCCTTGATTATGCCAGAACGATACATATTGCCGTTTTTGCTTCGATGGAATCTAACCCCGCCAACTAGTGCTGTCTTGGGGGTAGATTTCGCAGCATTGAGGTCGCCTGCACACGGTAAGCTCCAGACTTGTACACCAAACTTATCTCGTTCATAAGCCGTCAGTATGGGCAATCTCTCACCAGGCGTCTTGACCAATTTGCTGCCGTTCTTTGCAACGCGAAACTGAATTCCTTGGACATTGATCTCGTAGTTCGATGGAGTGGAAGCGGAGCGCATGTGGGCATTGCCGCCATTATGAGCACCTGCAGCGACACGTTGTAGATGCCTAGTCAATTTTGCCTTTTCTCGCGCCTCTCGTTCAAGCATCTTTTGCTTCCTGGTTTCCTCGATAGCTTTGGCTCTACTTTGACTGTCTTTTTCGAAAATTGATGTGTTGATCAGTTGAAGATGGCGGTCCTGTTTCGTGACCCAGGAAGGTCCAGTGTTCGAAGTATTTGAGATAAAATTTGCACCAATTTGGTTGTCTATATCAATCGCATCTGGGGTCGGAGGGGTAGATGTGCCAGAGTTGAGGACGAGAGTTCGATTTCGATGGACTGCGGGCGGCTTTCCACCTCTATAGCCTCTTGACGAGTGGCCCCCTCGACTTGGTTTCCATCCCGGGTGTACTTGAGGGTAACCTCGTATGATATCAGTTGTAGTGATCGCGGGTTTCGGGGCGAAGTCCTCACTTGGGTAGCTATTAGTCCTCACGGGTGGCATGGGCCGTCCTTGAGAATCTGGCGTCTGGTCATTCTTGTGCCGATTGATTTTACCTAAAAAGAGATGGATTAGTTGAGATTCAAGAAGGAGAAGAGGGTGGCAAGCTCACCTGCGAGCTGGCTGATCCTCGCAAGGATGTCTTGATTTTCCGAGGCCATAGTTGGTGTGATGCGGTGCACTGGTAGTTACTTGTTAGTAGTATGCTGGAGTTGAAGTCAAATTATCATCCAAGACTGGTTGTCAAATAAGTTGTAGGTTGGAGAGTACGAAGGGTTCAGGTTGGAGTTGCTTTTGTGTTGAGCGCCGCGGCAGTTGCCAGAATTAGACAATGACGCTAGCGTCTCTTACTTGTACTAGTGGGGAATGCGGTCATATCCCTGCAACCTGCGATTAAGCTCTATTCTGTGCCAAATTGGCCTTCACCCAAAGAACGCCAGAAGGACCAAGGACCAAGGACCTCATCTTTCAACCCAAACAAAGAACAGAACCAGACCCTCTACAATAATTTTCGGTTCAACCTCTGAATGGCAGCTCTCCGATAATCACAAACCTCCACAGCCATGTCAGACCTACTGATCAAGCCTGATCCAGACGCGCCTGGCGCATCGCCTGCCGCCTTCAGCGAGGAAGACATCTACGAAGATGCGGGCGACCTCGAGTTCAACACCGAAGATAAATTCCAAAGACTCTACCTTGCGCGGGTTCCTAAATACGTCTGGGAGGCCTGGAACAAACTCGACGACAATGAGGAGATCAGAATTGGTACCATCCGGCAGTCCTTCGAGACGGATGCGAACGGGGCGGAGAAAGTAGGCGCCTAGCACGATATTCCAAGTTGTATATTTACTCATTTTGCTGGCAGACATCGCTTTCAATGCTACTCTCTTCTGATATTGGCGAGCACCAAACTGTCCCAAAAGAATACATGTTGGATGTGACGGAGGAAAATGTCAAGAATACATTTATCTTCACCGAACAAGATCTCCCTGGCTTCAAGTCCAAGTCCAAGCAGAAGTTTGACCTCGCCACTGCGAATATACCCGGCAGACTGACCATGGCAAAGAAGAATGAAAAGGCAGCCGCTACAAAGACTCCATACGACCCCAACAGAAGATTCCAGCCATATTATAGAAAAGCCATACCGAGTTAGTATTTGCAGGAGGTGAATCAAGGCTGGGAGGCTGACATGAATAATTAGAACGTACCACCCTTGCTGGAAGAGTTGCTCACGAGGTAAACTGTGTTGCTGTGGAAAACGAAGAGTCAGAGCGTTTACTCGCCCAACGAACTATCGAAGCTATGCAACCCAAGGTCGCAACCATGTATATCGCAGACCAGGATCTCAACGATATGCCCAGTGGTTTCATCCAGCCAGGAACAGTTGCAGCAGGCCAAAAATGGGGCACATTCATCGTTCGTCTGACCAATATAATATTTGCTGTTCCTCATACTAACAATCATGGTAGAAAACGAGTGGAGCTGTACCCGGCAAGAAGTCGCAACTTCAAAAAACTGCTCGTATGCCTCAAAACGAACTTTTGGACAGACTTTTCGGTTGCTTCGCACGACATGCCTATTGGCCCATGAAGGTTCTACGTCAAGAGCTCCAGCAACCAGAAGCCTATCTTCGTGAAACTTTGGACAAAATTGCCATTCTTCACAAGAGCGGTCCTTTTGCTACGAACTGGGGATTGAAGCCAGAAAATAAACAGGAAAATTATGCGGCACCTGAAACTCTAGCCCAAGCCGTCCCCGGAGCTGACGATATGGACGAAGATGATGAGGATGTGGATATGAAGTTTGAGGATGTGTAAGCTTTTCACAGGGAGGGTTTTTTCATTGTGACTACACACAGCATGCACGGCGTTTGGGGGGTTAAATTGGGAAATTCAAACGGTTGCATTTCGAGGTGTTATTACGCATATACAGGCAAGGAGACATGATCTCCTAGAAAGCAAAGTCCGGGGGCCACTTTGAACTTTTCCATCAAGTAATCTAAGAATACGCTTCAGGTAGAGAACAAGCAAGAAACACTTTATTTCTTCGGCGTGGTATTACAGTAATTGTACATGGCATTCTACATATCTGCTCAAACCACCTTGATGTCTGTGCCTTTGGGTCCAGATCAAAACATGATCCCCGTCCTTTGAAATATCTTCTCAATGCCATCCAAGACACCAATATCCGTAAAACGCATTAACTAGATCCCTCCCAATGACATCAAAACCGAGAAGTTCCCCTCATCATTGATCGCCGATTCGAATATCACAGACCATGATCCTCCCGCATAACATCACCATCTCCGGATAACAAAACTAGACACATCAAAATATCCCAACCACCTCGCGCACTCCGAAAGGACCGCTTTTTGAAAGTGGAAGGAAGGAAAGCCGAATTCCTCTGAAGCTTCTCAAAATCCAGACCCCAGAGAAATTTCAAGACCCCTCTCTGTTCTCCACAACCTCCTTGACAATTCTTTCCACCTCTTCTCTGGTGCCTTTAACCGCCCACCTAACATCTTTCTGCATCCCACTCTCCCTGAAATCTACCTTCCTCAGTCCACCTTCCCCTTCCTGTCCTTCCTCTCCTCGGGTAGCTTCAACCATCAATTTCTCAACTCGTAGAGTAGTCAACCACATACAAGCCTTCGCCTTCAAAGCTTCCAATTCGTTTAATTTAACAATAGCTCGCACAATATCATCTGCATAAACTGGTCTCAAATCATCACTCGCCCAAGTCCAACTCTTCGGGACGTCTGACACGAAAATTATGTTTGTAGAGGCTGTGGGAGGGAATAATTTCGACAAAACCAGGAAGTCACCCGCTAGTTGCAGACGTGACAAATTTAAAGATTTGAGACGGAAACAAGCTGTTAGGACATGACAGAGTCCTCCTATAGGTACATCTCTCGTTCTGTTATATGATTGCAAAAAAGGCGAGGGAGGAGGATGGGAAGAGCTTTTCCCAAAATGTGAGGTTTGGAAGTAAGATGTTTGACGCGCCCAATGGAGGTCATGGTGTCTGTATTTAAATTCTCTCCATCCTGCCAAGGGTAGTAGTTCTTGATTCTCCGGGTTGTGATGTAGTTTTGAAAAAGAGGAGAGATCTAAGTTTCGTACTAACTTCGCGTAATGAGGGCGATGTGAGACCTCGAAACAAAATTGAGCGAAGCGGTAGGTTGAAACAAATGTTGGGGAAGAGTAGAGGAATGTCGCTGCTACTTCTGTTGTGTTTGAGTTTGTGAGCATGAGGGCGTGCCAGGCTGGTTGGTCTAAGTGGACGAATATTGAGGTGAGAATTTCGGCTGGCATTGTTGCTAGAGAGGGTGAGGGTGACATTGCAGATTTTCGACGGCGCGAGAGGAGGGAGGAAGTTACAGATCTTATAGATGAAGAAGTTGAGTTTCTTCGTCTTCTTATTATATGGGTTCCTGATTTGAGACGGCCGGGGATGATGGGGGGGATGAGGGAGCGGATGGTTTGTTGTTGGCGTGAGGTGGGGATGAAGTGAGTGTCATCTTTGGAGATGGAGAGTTTTGTCTCGGACACTGGTTGTAATGAGGGGATAGCCATAGTTTCTCTTGGGCGAGTAGGTGCGTTTCCGTCGATTTGAGTGAGAATATTGTAGTGCTTCGTTTGAGTGGATGAACCTGGGAGAGAATGATAATGGCTGAAGAGAAGACTATTGGACTTTTGAGATAACAAAAAAGAGTTTGAATCTTTCCTCCTTCGTGAAACCCTGCAATCAATGTCAGCCATATCGTTCTAAATAAGCAACAAAATGGGGGTAAAAATTAAGATTCTAACATCTTGGCTAAATGAAGATATTCAGAAATTTGAAGTGATGTAATTTGTGTGTACCCAGTCACTCGAACCTCGAGAAAATGATACAGAGTAGTATCCTTGACTCGTAAGGAGTGTACAACTATCGCGAACGATTGTATAAACAGGGCTTCATCCGTAACACAAAACTAACCTCAAATCCAATGATATGGTTGTAAATGCCTCAACCTGGCTGGGAAGTGTACTTTATTCAAACCAGGAATTCCGGAAGGCGGGTCCCTGCGTCGTGATGCGTACTTAGGTCGAGAAACAGGCAATATAACTGGACAATATACAGCTCACATGCAAGCCTGCATATGTATGTACAGGGAGTTGATTCTTCTAGAGCTTCCCTTTCAATATAGAACAAGACGGGCGAGAGGCGATGATGTTGGCCTCGGAAAAGGTCTCGAGTTGTAATATATTTGATGGAATCTGTTTTATGAATTTGATCAAATATGTCTTTACTGGGACTTGAATTTGAATGAGTCAAAAGAAGCCATTGAAAACTCAGGGAGGCGGCGCACAATAGTCGATAAAAAGATGGACTCGGCTTGAGTTAGTTTTCGGCTTCTGAGTAGTTCCAGCTCCACCGCATCATCACATACAGGGCAACATTCTAGCCACCCTAATCGTGCATCGGAATTCCTGTCGGGGCCCAGCAAAATCCCTCAAAATTGCCAAGGTAATCTGATTATCCTAAAGAGTCCCAGATGAACTTACAAACTTACACCACCTTCCCCACCATTCGATTTACTGCAAGTAGTCTCCAATATTTACAGGACAGGGTCGACAGCCGCTCCTGCGTGCGGCCCAGCAGAAAGGGCCCGAAAGAGACCGCGTGAGAGACGAGGCAGTTTAGGTTACACTGAACCGATGAGAGGTCAGATGGCAGCAACGCGATGTCCAATGTTGAAGATAAATCTGGAAGTATTGCAGCTGAGTTCGAAAAATTGTTCATTCACATCTTTCCTGTGATCGAAATCCAAGTTCGTCCACGTTCTCCAAGATCCTGCGTGAAAGTACTTAACATGTGGAAGGTGGGTGGTGCTTATCGGCTGATAACATTTCCGTGGAGGTGTAATCTGCATTTGGAGTAAGTGTTGGGAAAACATGCTAACGGAGTGACCGTGGACGCGGATTTGGCCATTGATTCCATAGTCAGTTTTCGCACACAGTATTAGCGGATTCTACGACGTTATGTATTTAGGTCCAACCTCGGTTCTTCGTGTTACTCCTCTATCAAATTATAGCCGAATAGCGACTTTCATTAGGCCATGTTAAATGAGACACTGCGCTTTTCATTCTTAGAAAATAAATTTGACTATTGCAAAGTACAACAGTGTTCATGGTTATGGGAATTGGGGGACGTAGAGGAAATACCTCTACTCTCAAAGAAGTAATATAATCAGAGAAGCATTACCCATAGCAAGAAAGCCAATGCAAATATACAAGAAAGTCGCAGAGGGGGAAACTTAAAATGGAACGGGGATAGAATGTGGACGGTGTAGATGCTGTGTATGGATGCTGGTAATATATTCTTGTAGGCTTCAGTTAATTCTTAGAAGTACAAATTACATATTTGGTGAACATAGATAACTTTCATGACTTTGTTGCATATCGCAAAATCTCAAATGCCCCAAATATTCTTAAATAATTGAACTTGGGACGAAGAGTTCAGACGAGCGACTCAAAGTGACGACTGTAAACTGCACTTTCGTTGCACATCGCAAAATCTTTAATGTTCTTAAATAATTGAGATTGAAACCAGAGTTCAGATAAGTGAGTTAAATCTCAAATGATGGCTGTAAAGTGTAGTTTTGTTGCATGTCGCAAAATGTGAAATGTTCCAAATGCTTTAAAATTTATGGAAAACAAAAATAAGACATCAGACGGATTCGAAGTGAATAGAGTCTGAGTGAATTCTGTAAACTGGAAGTTTTGTTGCACATCGCAATTTATCAATTGTCCCCAAACATTTCAGATCAAAAGCAACTTTTTAACCGCCGAGTGAAGGAGAAGGAATAGTAGGTTGCGATATAAGCAGATCAAGGGAAGCAGGACTGAACGGATCCGAATGGCACATCTCCAGAAATGAAAGATGTATTCTTAAAGATGAATAGAGAACATGGTCAATTCAACTCTTTGCAATCAAGTTCAGAACCAATTGAAAGCAAACAATATTTCCTTGAAGATGCAAAACAATAGAACAAAACAACGCAACTAGAAATTACTGATTAAATAGATCATTGCACTTGCAATTCTGAGAAGAAAGTACTGTTGAAATCTGAACAGCTAAAAGATTCGACGGAGTAACCTAAGTTCTTATAAATGGTGTTGATAGGTACGGTGATATCTGTACAAGAAAGCCTGTTGCTATTTCTGCAGGCAGCAAGGCAGAATATGATTGATGGTTTATATAATTAGGAGTTTATTTTTGGAAAAATAAACTAAGGAAATTAAGTCTTTCACTCTTGCTTCTTGGAAATATATCATTGCAAGAAGTGCTGCATTGCAACAAATGGCAACGACGACTATGAACTTCCCCAATGACAAAAAAGAGGTAGTTCAAGATCCGATTGCCCATCTGAAAAATGAAGCTATTCCAGAGAAGAAAATCGGAAGAGCGACGCAAACGGGTGAATTTCTGTTTCATCTCGGAGTGACAGGGGTAGCTTGGTCTTGGTCTTGGCATCTGCCTCAACTCCCCGCGCCGCCTTGTTGATCTTTCAGCCTTATCCTCAAAGTCAAGCAAATGTCAAACCATCTTTGGGAAATCTAATTCTACCACATCTCCCAATACCAAAGCCAGCCAAGATGGCATCTCCAAAGATCTCCGACGCTCTACAGCAGATCGCAGCTTCGTCAGATAAACCACAAGGCTACGAAGCTCTCCTCTCCCAAATCCACCTAGCATCCTCCCCCGAGCAGCTCCCAGGAGACCTCATCGCCATAATCGACTCCATATTCGCCGATTCCCTCGGAATCGTAGCAACGCGCTCCCTCTGCGGAACATTCGTGCAAAAACTCAAGGCTGTTCCCAGCAACGACACCAAAGTCACAGTCGGTAGCCACGCCCTCGAAATCATCCAAGCCCAAGCCTCCTCCTTCGAAGAACAAAATGCGCAAATCAGAGACCTCATGGCAACAGCCTACGAAGATGACGAGGATAACGAAGCCGCTGCCAAAGTCCTAGCTGGTATCCCTCTCGAATCGTCTCAGCGCAAGTGGACAAACGCGGATAAAGTCAAGTTCTGGATCCGAATTACACGAAACTACCTTGAATTCGATGACACGACACTGGCAGAGCAATATCTGAATAAAGCCAAGAACCTCATCTACACTGTTGAAGATCGTGATCTCAATCTGCTTTTCAAGTTGTGCCAGGCACGGATTCAAGATGCGAGACGTAACTTTTTGGCTGCGGCTCAGGGTTATCAAGATATTAGTTTGATGCCGGCTATCGACGAGTCGGAACGTTTGCATACTTTGAGTATGGCTATTAAATGTGCGGTTCTGGCACCAGCTGGGCCACTTCGAAGTCGTGCGTTGGGACGATTATACAAGGATGAACGAGCGGCTACCTTGGAGGAATACCCAATACTTGAGAAGATGTTTCTGGATCGGTTGCTATCGTCGGAGGAAGTTGCGAAGTTTGCTAAGAGTTTGCAGCCACATCAACTTGCTAAGACTTCGGATGGTAGCACGGTGTTGGCAAAGGCGGTGGTTGAACATAACTTGAGAGGTGCATCTAGAATGTACAACAATATTGGGTTTGATGCTCTTGGATTGCTGCTTGGTTTGGATGGAGATAAGGCCGAGGAGACCACAGCTCGTATGATTGAGCAAGGTCGTTTGGTTGGTAGGATTGATCAAGTTGAGAGAGTCATTTGGTTTGAGGGTGGGGAGGCTACTGGTGAAAAGGGTAGTGGAAGAGCAGAAGGTGTGGTTGGAAAGGAACTGAGACGATGGGATGCCAATGTTCAAGGTTTGGCTGAGGAAGTCGAAAAGGTGACTTCGGAACTACAATTACGATATCCTGTGAGTATTTCCAATTTTTTAACTGGAATAAAACATTAACATTGTGACAGGACTTTGTTGCTGCTCATCTAGTAGTTTAATTGATGAGAAAATTGTTTATGGAGTTAGGGAAAGTTACGAAGCGGCCATAAAATGATGATTTGGCATAGCAAAGGAGTTAACGACGAAATGATTAAATAGCATGAGAACAGAAAGATGAGTACAATGCAGCATAGTACAGCATAAATGAAGCAATAAAACAAATACCAACCAGTCCTTCAGATCCAGGTTTCATCGATCTCTTTTGCAACCACCCTTCCGCTTCGCAACTGTTTGCCCTGGCGCCTTTCGCTTGCCTCTTCGCTTCCCCTCTTCTTCAATTCTGTCCTTCCTGTTTCTTCCTCGTCAACTTCTCCCGTCTCCTCTGTCTCCTCTACCTCTTCTACCTCTCCCACCTCCTCAACCTCTCCCACACTCTTAACACCCATCTCTGCATTAACCAACTCGATAATCCTCCCCGCCAATAGCTTGCCCATTAAATCATACCCCTTACTAGAATAATGGACCCCATCACTCCAAAGTTCCTTCTTCTTCTCCTCAGATAACCCCTCATAAGGCATCAGCTTATACAAATCAAACGTATGGAATTCACCCTCTTGCTCTCCTTCCAACCCCCATTCGCCCAAGCCCATTTCTTTTTCGAGTCTCTTCTCTTCGGCAAATATTTCCCCGCGTTCGAGGATGGCTTTGTTGATCTTGTTGCGTTTTGGGATTTGCTCTTTTTCGCAGGAGGGACATTCGGGGATTGTCATTGCGAGGACGGTGGTGCCGTGTTCGAGGGGGATTGCCCATACCTTTTTGAGGCCCCGGTAGATTTCTGAGGGGGAGGAGTGCACGAAGAGGTCGTTTGTTCCGCCGAGGATGAGGGCGTGTGTGTAGGGGTTTTTGGGGTGGGTTTCCTCGTCTGGGAGGGGGTTGTTAGTTAGTAGAAAGCGAGAGGAGGGGTTAAGTTGTGTGAAATTGGAGGTGAAATGGAGTAGTTGATGATTGTGTGAAGAATTTAGAGTGACAAGAGACGGTATGAGGGAAAACGTTCTGTCAAGAACATTGTCTCCTTTCTTGATATCCTACCCAAGCGAGAAAAGAGATCGAAGAAGGGGCCTCTCACTATTTGGCGAGCGAAAACAGAACCGGAAAAATTTCAAATGGTATTTTACAACACAGGGAACTTAAATCCAAGCAGAAACTAAGACCCGAGAGTGCAGAAAAACTTACATAGAACATCCATTCTCGTTAAGAATCCGCCGGGAGGGGTAATGACTTCTATATGAGCACCCATGAATCAGCTTTTGTGAACCTTAAAGAAACAACAACTAGATTTACAGATCTCTCAAACAAGAGTATCCCAGATTTTAAGAAAGGCAATGGGTTTAAAAATAGACAAATGGGATATCCTTACTATCACCTCCCAGGCCTTGCATATCGGTTGTAACATTTATCGTAGGAAATGCCGCTTTCAGAGTAGATTCCAATGAGATAGCATATGGATGATCTTTTGGCTCCCAGAAAGAGAAACCAGCTGTAAGACTGTCGCCGAAGCAAAGGATATGGAGAGCTGGGGGCATTATCATGGTGGTGGTGTTTGGAAGCCGATTATCATAAGACTTGGTTCAATTCGGTCAAAGTATCGAGTACAGATTTTGCAATGATTCAAGGACGAGGTTCAAATAGCAGGACATATGAGGCTCAATTGTTTGCCACGTTTACTCAAACGATGATGCGGTTCTTATTTCATCTGAAGATTCTGAGACGTTGGTGGTGCTGGTTACTTGTACGCTACTCCGCTTTGAACCTTCACTAAGCAGGTGCCTCGACCCTGAAAGGCGTTGCTGGGGACAACAGCACCAAAACAACAGAACTTTTTCCATGCCTGACAGAGCTCCCTCTCCCTGTACCTCTAACACCCAACTTTCATAACGCGACGATTTTTCTCCACGACGCGCAATTGCTCGCATTGCTCTACAATATTTTGGTTTAGAGCATGGAATTACGGATTACAACCTCGCCTTAGCTATACCACCACAATTTGCACCATTTATAACCCGCCCTAATTACTCTCGCAATGGCTACCGCTTCTCCAACCCCCATGGGCTCCTCCCACTTCGGATCCCTCTCTCGACGACCTTCTTCACGACAAGCGCAATCATGGAAACAGCCCTCGCGAATACAAACGTCGAGACCCCAGCCTTCAGCTGCTGCTGAGAGCCATGCGCGAACATATTCCATGGACAGTTCCGACGACGAAATACCGGTTCCAATGGTGCTAAGCGCCTTAACAAATGCTTTACTCAACGATGGAGGACCAACAGATGCCCAATCACCCCCGAAACCCTCACGAAGAAGCGCTTCTCCCGTCGAGGAGAACATATTTAGAAGGTCAGGAAGCGCTGCTCACGAAAGAGTCTCGCCTGGGACCAAGGCTCACAGCCCATATCCACGAAGAGTTGTGCGGTTGAGCAGCGGAACACCCTCCTCTTCCTTTCGCAGATCAGGCTCCTACCCAACTGCCTCTCGAAAACATATTGAACAGCCATCCGCTGTAAAATCCGAAAGCCCAACCGACCTGAACACGCCGGCACAAGTCCCAAGAACAGTCCGATTACCCATAACCGCGAATGGCAGCCAGGGATCATTTCGAGGCTCGTCGGGTAAAATCTCGAGTAGGACAGACTCGGCCGGTCGCAGTGAGCGTGAAGAATCTGCGCCGCAGGAACATCCAACAACGGTTGCAAAATCACAATTGGCTGCTAGTCAAGGGAGCGTGTCGAGGTACGGTTCTTCTACAATTGGACGAAGGAGACTGGGAGAGGACGCTGGACTGCAAAGCTCGATGCGAAATAGACAAGTAACGGGAATGTTACTCCGTGGCCCAGTACGAAGGGGGAAACGACGAACTGATGATGAAGAACAAAGTCCAATGGATGATCAAGGAGAAGGGTTAAATGGGGCAGAGTCGAGTAGCCAGGAACCACAGAGCCAGGAATCACAACAACCAGAGTCTCAGAGTCAAGATTCGGAATTCACTCAAGATGCAGAGCCAAATCGAGCATCATTATATTCATCGACTTACAGAGATTTTGCTTCGGGCAGCCCAGTAGCCTCAAGTCGACCAGATTCGAAGGATATCATCAATTCTGTACTCAGATCAAGATCACCTCCACCTCCTACGTTAAATAGTGCCGAGAGACTTGCGATACAAACATCCACTGAACGACCTCCTCTACAGCCCGTTCAACAACCTGCGCAGCCTGTTTTTAAAGTCCCAGCTCCACGACCAGATCTACCTTCGGCACACGACCAAGAGAATGAAGCCCCGCCAACATTCAAAAGGAATAAGCAAGAGCCTATGGTTTTTGTGGACAAGCTCCAGAAGAAGCCTTTACGGCCCGAGAGTATGGACATGGAAGCCATCGCTAAACAAATTGCTGCTTCGCCCGCCCGACACCCATTGGCACTTCGAAGCCAGAATACCCCTCGAAGACCAGCACCACCTCCCCCAAAGATGTCGATTCTCGATACGGCGACCAGGACTGCCGGAGCGGCTACCACTTCAGGTGCTGGCGCAAGAAGGAATCGGATAAAGATCAATGGAAAGATTTTCACAAGATTGGATGTAATTGGCCGTGGAGGTAGTGCACGAGTGTATCGAGTGATGGCTGAAAACAACGCAATGTTTGCGCTGAAGAAGGTCAATCTAGAGGATGCCGACGAATCAGCTGTTATGGGGTTCAAAGGGGAGATCAAGTTGCTCGAGAAGCTGACGGGTGACGATCGAGTAATCCAACTCATCGATTATGAAGTAAACGACGACAAAGGAGTTCTCAGTGTGGTAAGTGCGAAATGTTTCAAAGACTTTCTGGTATACTAATAATTGATAGCTTATGGAACTTGGAGAATTGGATTTGAAAAAGATGTTGGATATCAGAAACAAAAACGAACCACAAAAATTCGACCCTAGTTTCGTACGGTACTATTGGAAGGAAATGCTCGAGTGTATCCAGGCTCTTCATCGACACGATATAGTACACTCGGATTTAAAGCCGGCAAATTTTGTCCTCGTAAAAGGACGACTGAAGCTGATCGATTTCGGAATCGCCAATGCCATTGAAACCGACGAAACAGTTAACGTGCACCGAGAAAATCAGATCGGAACACCAAATTATATGTCCCCCGAATCGCTCATCGACTTCAACGCTACACCCGATCACAGAGGCCATATCCAAAGCAATGCTCCCCGACTAATGAAATTGGGCAAACCTAGCGATGTCTGGAGTTTGGGATGTATTCTCTATCAACTAACTTACGGTCGTCCACCCTTCGATCACATCCAAGGCATGCTACCCCGCTGTCAAACAATCATCAATAAAAACTATGCCATCGAATTCCCCTCTATAGGAAGTGGGAATGTACCTGTACCGCCCGGACTTATTAAGACGATGAAGAAATGTCTTGAGAGAAACCAGTTTAAACGGCCTACTGCTACGGAATTGCTAATGGACTCGGATCCGTTTTTGAATCCGGTTGAGGTTGCGGATGATGCGCTGCCTATGACTGAGGAGTTGCTGGGCAGGATATTGCTTAATGTTGCGGCGAAGATTAAGGATCATAGTCCGACGGAGGCGGAGCTTTTGAGTCTTTGGCCGCAGGGGTATTTTGATAGACTGAGGAGGAATATGAAGGAGGGGCGACCGCTGTAGCATTCGTCTACTTTTTGTGAGGGGGGTTGGTGTTGGATAGTTGATAGTGGATTGTAATGACTACCTGTGCAGTTGTTTGAAGAAAAGAGGAAGTCCTGTTTTTAGCGTGTCAGCGAAGGGGCGTTTTTTATTTTGGCATCCTTTCTTTTGGAGGGGTATTTTGGTGGCGTTTGAATCAAAAAGGATATTCTTCTTGTGATAGCAGTAGCATGGTTTTTATCGATATACCATTTTTACAGAAGAGGGTTTGGTTTTGGGTTTTTGATAAGAGATAGATACATGAGATGAATTGGAAGAAAGGGATAATTCCAAAAGTTGATACAGTCTATCTTTGTTTCTCGATGTAAGGGTTGCTTTTTAACGATTTGAGGGGTCGGTGTGTGAGATGGTGTTTTGTTTCTTATGCCATGGACATCTATTTACGCATACGTATGTTTGCTCCCAGAGGATTTCCAAATTTTGAGGGATGGAATGATGGGATTTAATACCTTGTCCGCGGGGAGTTCCAATGCTGAGCCACTGATCACCTTTCTTTGCGAGATTCGATGGATGTTACGGGTCTTGCATCTTTTTGCGCTTTTTCTTGGTGTAGGCGAAGTCGGGAAGGATTCACTGGGAGGCGGGTAACAGTAGTTCCCGGTTTTTGGGATTCGGGTTACTTGTTACCGTAGCATCCTCGAGTATGGCTTTTGAAGCTGAAGTTGAGTTTGTCTACTTATTTGTCTTGGGTTTTGGTGGTTGGAAGTGAGGGGGGTATGGCTTCTTTTCTGTTTGCTTTTTGGTAACTGGGCTAGCTACTATCTTGACGCTCGGGGGTTCATCTGAATTGGAAGGGAGCTATATACGGAGAGAGAAGTGATTGACTTGTGAGTAACCCGTCGACTATCTTGCGAGTAAGCTGTAAGTTACTGGTGAGTAACTTAGTCAAGTCACGAGTAAGCTGTGCGTTACTTGCGGGTAACCTGTTAGTTATCCTGCGAGATGAGTAGGCTGCTAGTTACTGGTAAGTAAGCTATGAGTTACTAGTGAGCAAGCTGCCGGTTACTCGCGAGTAATTGCCACTGAAGTGAGATGAGACTAGTATAGTTCTCACCATCCTTCCTCATAACGTGCAAAAATTATTAAAATTATTAAAAAAAACCTTATTTAATGTTTGTTTAAATAGTTTATCAATATTTTAATTAAATTAATGTCACCCCCGCACTTATTCCTTCTGGAAGGATACAACTCTTTTCGGTTGCAAGCGTGGCAAGTGCGATCCCTAGCACAGCAGCCGAACCGCAGTTTACTGAACGAGATGACTTTGCTTATTTGTATTTAAGTATACTTGGAGAATTGGGGAAGGAGGGGTAATGTGGGATTTGTGTGCCGAAGTGGGTCTGTGGTAGAGAATAGGTATTCACTTGTTGACTGTTGTGAAGCTTGGAGGTCTGATAAAGAAGAGAGAGCGCTTCTTCTGGTTTCTATTATTTTGCATTGCTAAGAGTTTTTGGTTAGTTGTAAGTTCTATAGATTGGTCCAAGGAATTAAAGAGTTGTACTATGTCTTCAGTTTTTTTGCGGTCTTGTTTTTCGGTTTCTTTGGGGTGCTGTGCTATGAGAGTACAACGCTATCCTTTTCGATATGAGTTATATGTTAGTTGCCGAAAATAACACCTTACTAACTTGCATTCAGAAAAGAACTGTGAATTGTTTCTCGAGATATTTGGCAATCGAAGTACCAAGCGACAAAGAAAGTCAACAAGTCTTGTAAACCCCACACAAAGAGCCAGAGAACCTCAATGATTCACACAAAGAATACAAGAAACAATAGAGCAAAACAGATCTCACTAGAATACCCCACTGATACAGAACAACCCAGTCTCGGTAGACATAAAATACACAATTGTCTCATCCCAAATGATGCATCAACTACCACTTCTATTCCCCATCATATTCTACTTGCTACTTACTCATTTATCACTACCCAGAAATCAGAACTGAATCGAGATGTGCTATTGCAAGAAGTTCGTATTCCAGTGCTTCCATGTATTGCATTGGGGCGCACCCTTGCGAAAGTGTCGTCAGCAGGAAACCTTCGAGGAAGGCCAACACAACGATGAATGTGACGCAAAGTGGGCACACCCTTTCACGACTTTTGCGCTTCCTCACGCTTGTCCAGAGTGCGAGGTTAAGCGTAAAGCCGAAGAGGAGGAGCGAGATGCACGTATTGAAGAGTGGAGGAAGAAAGACGAGGAGGCGAATAAACGGTGGGAAGAGGGGGACGAGAAGAGAAAAGGCACGCTGAGAGCCTTTCAGGTCAAGCTTGCGGAGGCGAAGAAGAAGTTGGAGAAATTGGAGAAGTCCTTGAAGAGTGAAGGTAGGTCTCGGAAGTCCTTGAAGAAGGATGATGGTTCCAAGGACGATGATTCTGATGATGAGCCTGTAAAGAAAAATGAGAGTTAGGATGATGTTGAGGTCGAGACTTTGAGTCGTGGCCGATGACCTACAGCTCGTTCGCCTTAAGCAAGTCTTCCCTGGCCATTTGCCTTTCTCTTTCGTTCTAACTTCCTACTCACATTCTACTTAATTCCACCTACCTTTCTACTAGTGTTTTAATACCTTGCAGTTCTCTTGAAACGGCTCCAAAGCTGACCGAGAACTGTTTTTAAGACTCAAGTGAGTAACTCATCACTTCCCCTCTTCATGATCAAATATCAATTTTAATATAACCCAATCAAACGAAACTCTGTCCCACATACATTTTTGTACCACTATGATATAATTATTTTCCCTAGCTCTAAAGAGCAACTCCTAGAGTTCTTCAAAGTTTCAAGTGCTGTGAGAACCCTGGGCTTTACTCTGGCTCTACCCCTTCTCCCATTTGCCCCGGATTTTTGGAGATTTTTTGCACAAATTAAACTATTGTGCGAGAGAAATTGGAAGAATTGAGCATTCCATTTTCCGATTCTTCTGAACCCTGAAAAATAGATGTATTTGTCCAAACGTTTTCGTACATTGCTTACAAAAGGACAAGTGTACCAAGGGGAAAGCTTACTGCAAGTTCTTTGAAATCGACATTTTGGATAAAATCTTTACGACGAGAAGTTAAATCTCGTACGCAGCTAAATATTTACTTCCATGCTGCAATCCTTCAATGTCACTCTGCAACGGCTCGATGCTGATTGGCTGATTCGGGCAATCCCTCCATATGCGGGGGAATTCTTGGATTGAACTATGAAACACCAGACGAACTCCAAATATCCAATTCCATCCATGTCTTCACATGGCCCATCAAGCTCTCCAAGCCCCTGTGTAGCATTCCGTCGGGAGCGTGCAGATTGCCATGTTTCGTCAAAGGATCACAACATCATATCGGGAGGTGCGGGAAAACACCAGACTCCGTGCTGTTGGATTCTCCTCCCGGGTAAGAATGTTTGGATGGAAGCTATCATAACCCTACTAATTGCAACGCAACAATGCAACAATTCATCCGAATACTGACGGTATGCCTCCCCGAGCAAGCGCTTCTGCAGAGGCTTCGAGATGTTTCAACTCCGCAGGTGCTGAATGTTGTTGGTGTTAGAGCGTCGACATTGCAGCTTGCAGCAGGAAACGGTGAAGTCCGCAACAAAATCCATCTGGAAGGCAGAGAAATCATCAACACGTCAACAGAAACACTTCGTGTGACCGGAAATTCCCTGCTGTACGTGGTTCTTGACGTTCATCCGAACGCCTTCGGGGTTTCGTCGAGGGGTAGGCGCAGCACGACCATTTTGATAGCCAACCCATGGACGAATCCTTCCAGATAAGCAATTTGCCATACTTGTTGATGTCTCCCACGGTAAATATCCTGTGGGCGTTTTCTCGAAACTGTTTTGTTGCTTCTTTGTTTTTTGGGGGTTTTTTATAACTTTTCTTTCCATGTTTTTGCATTGTTTCTTCCTTTCTTAACTTGGAGTTTCCTCGATGGCGCACGCCAAAATACAATACGAAGATGGTTTAGAGCTGGCTCACTATCAATCGTCGGAAAACGTGTATGGCTCGAAGGGGGCGAACAACAACTATGGGGGAACCGCAGGAAACGACTATGGGGGTATGCCAGTTAACGAGTATGGGGGAATGGAAGCACACGAATACGGAGGAAACAGCCGATCGCATTCGCCGGATGGTGGATATCCATACCCGGAGGATAGTTCAGAGAAAGTCCCGTTCAATTCCAAAGTTTACGATGATGGAATGAACTCGAGGCTACATAGGGATCTCAAGACGAGACAAATGTCTATGATAGCTCTTGGGGGTGCTTTGGGCACTGGTTTGCTCATCAATACGTGGGTGGAGAGTGGTCGGAAGACAATTTGGATTTAACTGATGTTTACAGTGGTCCTTATCTTGCTCAATCTGGTCCTGTTTCAATGTTATTGGGCTATGGTCTGGTGGGAGTTTTGTGCTATTCGGTTATGGCGGGAATGGGTGAAATGGCTGCTTGGCTTCCACTGGCATCTGGTTTCACAGGCTTTGCCACTCGATTTGTTGATCCGGCTTTGGGTTTTGCAACTGGTGAGTTTCTCTATATTGGCCTGCCAAGATCTATACTAACTAATAACTAGGTTGGACGTACTGGTTCGAGGTTCGCATTTCCATCATCCCGTTGTAGTAAATTTCTTTTAACACACCCTTAGTATATCGTCACGACCCCAAACAATCTCATCGCATCTACACTCATCATACGATACTGGTTTGACAAGCAAGAATATTACGGACCAGGCTCGAATCCTGCTATATATGTTGCCTTAATTCTGGTTGCCATCATCGCTATAAATTATTTCGGCGTAGGGGTCTTTGGCGAATTCGAATTTTGGTTGAGTTCTTCGAAAGTTCTCATCATGCTTGGACTTATCATCTTCACGTTCATCATGGCAGTCTCAGGTGGACCAGCCGCGAAAGCTCCTGGATTTAAGCATTGGAAAGATCCTGGTGCATTTGCTCCATACGTAGCGAGTTAGTTCTCCTAACCCAGATCTCGGAGCGATTGACTGACATATTATCTAGCTGGAGGACTTGGAAAGTTCCTCGGTTTTTGGAATGTGTTATCCTCAGCAGTGTTCTCCTTTTTGGGTGCTGAGCTCGTGGGAGTAACCGTAGGAGAAGCTCAGAATCCACGTAAAGCTGTCCCGAAAGCCGTCAAGTTGACATTCTTCCGAATTGTCTTCTTCTACATTGTTCTCATCTTCTTTTTGGGATTGAACATTCCTTACAACTCCCCTCTCTTACTCTCTGCAAACCGAGAAGGAGACCGAACAGTATCAGCAAGCGCAAGTCCATTTGTAGTAGCAGCCACCATCGCAGGATACAAAGCAATCCCAGATCTCATAAACGTCTGTCTTCTCGTCTTCACATTTTCCGCCGCCAACTCGGACTTATACATCTCAACACGTTCTCTCTACTCCCTAGCAATCGATGGAAATGCGCCCAGGATATTCGCAAGAACAAACGACCGTGGTGTTCCAATCTATGCACTCGGCGTCTCATCTTGCCTAGCCTTATTGGCATTCATATCCGTGGACGTCGGTTCCTTCGCTACATTCCAATACTTCGTCTCCCTCGTCACAATCTTCGGCATTCTAACCTGGGTTTCAATCCTCATCTCACATATATACTTCGTTCGAGCACGTCGCGCACAAGTAGTTCCGGATACGGCATTAGCATATGTATCACCATTTGGAATAAACGGCTCCTTCATCTCGCTTATATTCGCACTCGTTATCCTCCTCTTCAACGGCTTTGCGGACTTCACACCCGATCCCATTACAGGAGAGAGATTCCGATGGCGAACGTTTATCGTGAATTATATTGGTGTATTAATTTTCTTGGGAATGGTTGCCGGGTATAAAATTATTATGAAATCCAAGATTTCGAATGCGCACGAGGCGGACTTATTTAGGGGGAAGGCGAAGATTGATGCTGATGAGAATGAGTATCTGGCGAGGGAGGAGAAGAGATGGAAGGGTCATAAGGAGGAGAGATGGAGGAGGGTGTATAGGGTTACGCTCGGGAACTTCTTTTAGAAACGCTGCAAAGTTGGATTCTGGGGTTTGTGGGGGCTTGTTTTCTTTGGCGTTGAAGCGAGCGAGCGATTTGATTTTTTTGTTTGTGTAGATAGATGATGAGTTATGAACAAAAGCAATTGTACAATTAAAAGCTGCACCCTTTCTTCTCTTGCCAATTTTCAGTAGATATTGCTTGAGTTGCGTACTTGAGAGGCACCGAAGGGAAACAGGAAACCGTATTGTATTTGGTTCTTCAACTAAGGACGACGCGGTCAAAAGTATAGAGACTATAGGGCACATCACTTCATTGTAGTGAAGTGTAATGTGCCCTGAAGGTTTAGGGGTAAGCGAGTCGAGCGAGCCTACTTCTATTAGGAGATGAGGGAGAGTATGAAAAAACGTCGGATTTTGTTCTCTCGAAAAAATGGTCTCAAATTTACAATAAAATCACGACACGGTAGTTAAAAATCTTATTGTAGTATTAAGTAGCTGTTAGAGATTTTATCTAGATTTTTTTGGTATTTTTTCAGAGCTCTTTTAGACATACAATTCTGGTGATGGTGGGATTTTGCGTAGGGTCCCCGTAGAGGTATTTAAGTTCTGATTAGCAGGGAGGCCTACTGACTCGACGCGCCCCAGATCGCGGCCGACAAGGCACCATTACAGGATATTACGGCGTAGTGCCGCGAATTCTGTTTTTGACCACGTCCCTCCTTACCTAACCCAGTAGCTTTATTATTCTAGCTTTCGTCTCATCATTATAGATATCGTCCTATTACCAAGACTTAGCGTGGTTTATCAGTACCCCGATCATTTTTACCGATTTCCCTACCCTATCACTTCAACACGCGTTTTCTTTCTCAACAATGGAAGTTCAAATTCAAGAAGCGCGAATTATTTTAGCTATTGAAGCTATTCAAACGTCTAGAAGAAAACCAAGTCGTCGAAAGGCTGCAAAGATTTACAAAGTTCTTTATACAACACTCTCGGACAGAATAAGCAGCGCTACTTCAATTCGCGACCGCCGACCAGCGGCTCAAAAATTGACTGAGCAAGAGGAGATAGTGATTGTTAATCATATAATCTATCGAGATTCCAGAGGGTTTCCCCCTAGCAGGCTAATGTAGAAGATATAGCAAATGATCTCTTGAAAACGCGCGGAGCAAAACCTGTCAGGAAGCTCTAGGCATATTACTTTGTTTAATACTACCCAGAGTTAAAGACAAGTTTTAATCATGTTTATGACTTCCAGAGGGCCTTGTGCGGAGATCCTGAGCTAATTAGCGCATAGTTCTAGCTCGTACAGAATATGTAGGCAAAATATAGTGTAGTAGATAGTGCTTTCTATAACTTCGACAAGACTAGCTTTATAATAGGCTAAATCATACCCGTAATAGTTGTTATACGTACTGATCGACGTGGTAGAGCGAAGGGAGTACAGCTAGGAAATCGAGAATGGACAACAGCGATTGTTTGTGTTAATAGCAAAGGTTGTGGCATCCCTCTATTTTTGATCGTTCAAGCCAAGAATCATCTTGCGAATTAGTACTCCGAGACTGACCTCCCTTGTGATTGGGTTATTAAACCCACGAATAATAGGTGGACAAATAATGAGACAGATCTAGAATAGCTGAAATACTTCGACAAATATACTATATCTCGAGCAAAGGGTCTATATCAAGTGCTAATTCTAAACAGGCATGAGAGTCACGAATCAATCGAATTCCAGCAGTATTGCAAGGCACAAAATATCATTACTCTTGGATTACCTCCTCACTCCTCTCATCTCACCTAGCTACTAGATGTTAGATGTTTTAGTGCGTTGAAACGAGTATACAGCCAGCAAATCAAAGTCTTTATGAGAGCCTATATCAACCATATAACCAAGGTCGAGTTCTTTATAGCCTTTAAGGCAGCATATCCACAGTCAATAACTGTCCAAAACGCTAAAGCTGGATTCTGTGGAGCTGGTCTAATTCCCTTTAATTCTTAGGCAGTGATATCTGTTGATAGGTACGGTGATATCTGTACAAGAAAGCCTGTTGTTATTTCTGCAGGCAGCAAGGCAGAATAACGAAGTCAGTCTAGAGGGCTGACTGGAGGTCTGACTTCAAGGCATAATAGGATTGATGCTTTATATAATTAGGAGTTTATCTTTGGAGAAATAAATCAAGAAAATTAATTCTTGCCTCTTGGAAATATATCATTGTGAGAAGTGCTGCATTACAACAATATCAAAGTTTGATGTTAAGTTATAAACTCTAACACTAGCTAGCCCCCCCTCTGCGGACGTTGACCTTTGGGTCTCTTAGACACTACACAACCTGACTGACGCCCTTTTGCAGACAACTCTTGTCAAGGACTAGATTGCTTGTCACCAAGGAAGCTTGCCAACACCTATTTTCCAGCTAGTTGTTGCATTAGTGAAAGGTACAGAGCAATTGACTTATAAAGTAACCCTTTTGACAGCTGAGGTGTGTATACTTCGAGCAGCAAATAAAGCCCTTAGTAAGTGTCGCAGAGCTAGAAAGAATCGTATCTGTCAAGGAGGTACACTTATTATAGAGGATGTACATGATATTTTGGCCCAGGAAGAAGTAGATGAGCAGATTCGACGCAACAAGTGCTCTAGTGGGTTCGTCAGACCAAGGCTTAATCCAACGCGCAACGCTGTGGAAATTGCGGAAAGACTAGTCATAATGCGTAGACTTACTTGTCAAGAAGATATTGATATGTGTGGTTTATTTGATTCTGAGTAGTTTTAGTCAATTTTATATATAGTGGTTGAATAATCGTATTTCAAAGTGGTAGGGTAGTGGAAAAGTGATCGGGGTACTGATAAACCACGTTACTTTCTATTGTAAAAAAGCAAATGCAAGTAAGCTAAAGTAATGTTCGTAATTAGCCTCTTCGCTCGCGACCCTGGGAGTTTCTCGCTCTCGCTTATCGAACGCGTTCACTTCAATAAGCTGCCTCTATGTTCTGAAGGCCTGGAAACAAGATGTTGGAGAGGCTGAAAGACGAGGATAGTAGGCCTTGATAATCTAGTCTAATGTACAAAACACAATTTCCCATCAACCACACAAAACAAAAAAGCACCATTCAACAACCCCTTCCTACTCTCCCGCAGCTTTCAAGTCCCTGGCTCAAGAAAGTCATCTCTCAAGAATCCCCTTTTCCAAATCTAAAATTTGGCAGCGTTCAAGTTACCAGAGAAAGTAGAATCCTTAAGAGGCACAACAGCAGCTCCAAAGTCCCCTTGCTCAAGAGCAGATGATGCAGCAGCTGGCAACTTAGACCATTCAATCAATGGGTGGGATCCTCCATTATCGTCCGAGGTGAAGATGGCGTGGGTGCCATCAGGGCGGTAGTTGAGCTTTGGTCTGTCGCCGTTGAGCTTGAGGTTTGAGGTGTCGCAGTGCCATCCTCCGTGTCGGGATCTGCGTTTGTTAGTTATCATAATTGGGAAGAATGAATGGGACGGTGAAGAGGGTGGGTAGGGAAGTGTACTTACGGGCAAATAGCGAGCACCTTGGCATCAGCAGCGTCTTTATCAGCCCAGACGACGACACCTTCCCAATCATTACGGTGGCCACCTGGACCGAGGGCAATCTGATCTTTGGGGAAGTACCTGGTGGGAAGGTTAGCCATGGAAATGTGAAGTTATGATTACGAGAAGATTGACATACCATGCATACACAATCCCGAATCTCCCATCAACCATTTGGCCGCGAGCATAAACTTGGCCGGGACTTTGAGTGCAACCACCGTTGATAGCGCCAGTTGTACCGAGTCCATGTCTTGAAATAATGATTAGCATCTCCAAATTTCTTGTGGACAAAGACCCAACTTACGAGAGTTGACCGACGTCATTGACAGCAGGGTAAGGGACACATCCAGCAGTGACAGAGAGAGTTGGCTGGAACTTCTTGATTGCAGCACTGTTATAAGATTCGGCAAATGGCTTGACACCGTTGTAATCGATATACTCGACAGCGTTGATGAGAGCTGGCAAAGAAAGGAGAGAGACTCCTAGGGCAAGGAGACCGCTGGCGTTGAATGAATACATTTTGAAGTTTTGTTTTGTGAGTAGTGACGGAAATTCAAAGAGATGAATGAGTGAATGTAGGAAAATGATGATAGGAAAGTAAAGATAGGAAAGTGATGATGGTGGATGAGAGGGTGAAGAAGAAAGAGAGGCAGAGGAGAGAGTTCTTTTATAGAAGAATGGTGGTTCTAATTCATGTTGATGTTCTTTTCATAGTATGCATGTTCATCTTGGGTTGTGGAACAATCTCGTAACCGGCTATTCGAGAGGATCGCCAAGAGGGTGATATACATCTTGTACATTCTCCTAACTTGGGCTAAATCCGTAGCTCAAACGCCCAGCCACAGGAAATAGGAGCAGCCAAGCAAAAAAACCACGTGGAATAAACTGTTTTCTGGTGGGAGTTGAACTCTGATCGCGGGTAAGGATGAAAATAAAACGTGGAAATGACGACAATACCTTGGGGGCCAACATATTCGAGCATGATGAAGGAATATGAGTGGGATCTGATTCGGGATCTACAAAAAGGATAGGAGTAGATCTGTGTGTGATACAGAAGACCAACCCTCTAACTATTGAGCTTGGTACTTGCTGTAGTAGTCGAATTGCGTTTATACTTCGGGAGGGAAGTTGAACTGTGCTTAAAATTGACTATCATTTTACCAACTCGCTATGACACCAACGAAAGCAAAACATAATACTTTTCTAGAATTAATTTGCAATAGGACTGAATGGCACCATACTTGATTTCTGAATCTGAAAAAACCAGAAGCATTTACGAGAGAAATAAACATTAGCAGAAATGTGGGGAAGCGTAAGAGGATCAGAGTTGATTGCCGAAATAATGCGGGGGGAGTCTCAGCCTCAATCCTTCCATCGAGGGGTGATACCGTACTGTTCTGTAAAATAAAACCAATGCTTGAGGAGACAAACTACTGAGTTTGGAGGCTTGTGAATTTATTCTTGGGTCTCCCCAATTCTCCATTGCGCGTCTTTCTCAACTCGTGAAATAATGCTGAGTTCTAACATGTTTTGAAATGTCATCGCAACGCATCCACGCGCAGATCATGATAAAAAAAGTCTTGGGTGGTCTCGAGGATGAGTTTGCATGTTTGGACTGCTGGATGATGATTACTGTATGCTTGGCCAATCCTCAATGGGGCTCTCTGAGCTTGGCTGAAGGAGAAAGGCGAGTCGAGTGGGACCTGACTGAACACGACACCGGCGGGTCGCTCCTTCCCTCTCGATTTCGAGGTTAATGACCCTCAACTGTGGCGACAAAACGCTTGAGGTTGAGTTGAGGTCAAGTCGAGAGGGAAGGAGCGACCTTGGGTTGGGTCGTGTCCCCAACAAATTGAGCCGAGAGACCTCGACCTAGACCTCACGCTACCACGACGAGAGCGAGAAGGGAAGGCACGACTCTGCTCACGTCGAGAGTATAAAACACGTTCTCTCTCCATCCCGATTGAAAACATATCGCGGGGGTAGACCGTTGACTGAGGTACCACCTCAGCGGGTATCCGAATGTGGTGAGGAGTTTGTAACTGACCCATGTGGAGTCGACTAAAGGGTCTACCAGAGATGGGCTCGATGCAACTATTTAGAACAATTGAGCCTTGGGTCTTCGAGGAGCAATTGAGAAGACTCAGATTTCAAATGATCACGTGGACTACTATCCTCATACTGTCACGTGGTGATCCATATTTCCTTTCCCAATCTGGAAGCACCAAGGCAGCCATGCTAAAAATAGCGTGGCTGCCTCGAAGCTAACTTTATATCAGGACTTCGCCACGAGAATCAATCTACTTAAACACATGATTTCGTGTGTTGTTCGCGTCTCTTCAACGCGCCTCAAATCTTCGAGAGCACTTCTCGTGACTTCCAGCTTCGATTTTTAAGAACCACTTCCACTTCAATTTCAACATCCAAACTTGACCACGACCAAAAGATGTCTTCCAAGAACGGCATTTCTGGCTCTGCGGGTGCAAGTGCAGGTGCAGGTGCTTTGCCAGCATCCAATGCTATGGCATCTGGTTTGCGATATCCCAAACGCAAGCGTCATCAAGTGTCCTACCGCGAGGAAACCAATGATGACCTAATGGTTGATGAAGAAGAGATCTCTGAACCGCAGTCCAAGGTTTGTTTTTTCGACCTTCCAGATCCTTCTTCAACTAATCCCACTCAGCGATCGAAGATCAAGAAATCCAGACCCCTCCCCAAGCACAAGATCTTCCCATTCATGTGAATACTACTCTTTCGGGTCCTAGACAACTGCTCACACATATAGGTCCTTGCCAGCAGAGCTTCGCAACAAGATCTACGAGATGGCATTACTTGGCCCCCGACCTGGTCCCATCTTCGTCACTAGCAAGACAAAGGCTCACCGTCGTGTCGCAGTACGCTGCACAACCAAGACCTGTGAACCCCAGTTCAACCGCGGCCGGTACGGCAGACGCTACAGAAACTGGAACAGACCAGTTAACCCAGAAGACGAAGACGAAGAAGAGGAGGAATCAGACGAGAGAACTTTTGCCCCAAACATCCTCGCCGTATCGAAGACTATCCATGCAGAATCCGCATTCCTTCTCTATTCCCGCCCCATTGTTGTAGCAGATAATAATGCCCTCCTCACCTTTCTCTCCCAGATTGGACCACAACATTCAGCCATGCTACGCGACCTCACCATCCGCACTTGGTGCGATTCTCGCTCTGCCAAGGCGATCAACTTCCCCGCCATGTCGCTTCTAGCAGCACAAGCCACCAAGCTCGACCGCTTGAATGTTGCCTGTAGTATGGGTTGGTTTGGTTATTGGAGAGGAGCTACTGTGGCGGTTGCAATTAAGGTTGCTCGTCAGGTTTACCGAGACTGTTACCCCTGGTTGGAAGCTATTGGTAGAGCGAAGGGTGACGTCTTTGCTGGTATTGACGTGCTTGAGCTTAGTGAGAAAAACTTTGCTTCGGCTCCAGTTGGCGAAGAGGGGAAGGAGGCTCACATGGCGGAACAATTTCGAATTTACCGCGCCGAAATCAAGAGACTTTTGCGCGCTTGATGGTTTTATGTCTTCGATTTGCTACTAGATTTTGGTGAGGATGTTTGTTCTTTTTTGCAGCGACTATTTGTACTTTAAATGACACCACCATGATATGACGAACTTACTAGCTAGGCTTTTACCAATACGCAAATGTAATTAATGTTGCTTCTTTAAATCCCCTGAGAATTATCCGAATTGTGGAAATGGTGATCTAAGCCATTTGCATGAAATATCGGAAGCGTAGTGAGTGATTGAGTGAAAAGGGAAATCAGAGGCAGAGTTCCGAAAACTGGTTATAGACTGCTATTCTTAGATTACTCGACGTAAAACCAGTTACCTGCAACCATCAATCAGACTAATTAGTAAAGAGATAAAATTCCGATGAATTCTGGCAAATATCTGGCAAGTATGCGATTGACGCGGTAACTTCTTACATCAGGGGTATTATCTTTCGCTTAGCGAACCAATTTCTCCCATCCTCCAACCAATTATTCGCAAACTACCACGAACAACTCGCCAAAGCAACTAGATCTTAGAGATTTAGAAAAATCACACCTTGGAATTTCTCCTGTTTATCCAAGTCATTATTTCAGCGAAACCCGGTTGGAGTTTCGACCTTCCCCTAACGTGAAGCACTTCTAAAATTAAAGAGGTAGGTCTTTGAATAAACTTTAGATGGATTTCTGGTTCTCCCTCTTTGTGAGATGAAGAGATATGGATATCCGAAGTCTTTTTGTATTCACAATTGGGAATAGAGACAACGGTGTGATGTTCTCATCAAAAAGCTGGTAGAAAGAAATATCCTTTCTATCTCACTGTTGAGTTATGGGTGCCATATATTTAGGGTGATTTGGCGGGAAGAACCTCTAGTTTGAAAATGGTGCGAGTACAGCACGCTTTTCGGGCGCCAAAATTGGAACTGTTTTTCCTCCCTTTAGAGCGTACTTTGGCTCATGAAGAAAGGCGCGGCGGCATGCTGGAATGTTAGCATGTTGGTATGTTGGTTGGTGTTTCAATGGTTGACCAGTTGGTTACACCAAAAAGTGGAGGCTTTTGGTCTACCAGTAAATATACAGCATTTCAAACAAGTCTGCATTTCTCGCCCAGGTAGATGCTATGATAAAAATCTAATTTCTAAGCAATTTAATCAACAATTGACATGAACTTTTGAGTACAGACTTTTGGATGGGTATGTTGGGCTTAGAGGTGATGTTTTACCACTGCGCTGGCGGCTCTCTTGGCATTATAGTTCATATTTTCGGGGATACTTGAGAATACCAAGATAAAGAAACTTATGGAGGGTGTTTGGTTTGCGTGTTATCCAACCAAAAATTTGAAAGAAAAAGAAAAAAGAGCACACATGTAGCCAAATTTATCTATACCAGACCGAGGGGTAGGAGGCAACAAAGCGTTGACGGCGCAGCTGGGCATACTTTCCATGAGTTTTTGACGATCTCCTGTTTTCATAATTTTTAAGAACCTCCAATATCCTTCACTACTTTCGTATTCAGATTCCAGCAAGCTTGTTTTGCATACATACAAACTTCTATAACTTCTCAAAGCTTTCGAAACTTTGCCCTCAACCACTTGCACATTTTTCTTCCCTATCTCAATAAATCTCGACATGTCTAGCGGAAAAAAGCGTATCCCCAAGGTCAACCACAGGGGGGACAGCAGCCTCCCGTCATCCAGCAGTGGAGGGGAGAGGGCATGAACGCAACCTCCGGCAACGAATATACCCCGGATTCTATGAATCGTGTTACCGATAATATGCGTAGTGTGGGCTTAACACAAACAAGCCGTCGTTTATCGGGCCAAATGCCCCAAATAGTTCAAAGTCACTACTACAATGATACCCCTTCGACAGGTCCCCCGGACCCGAATGCCTCAGAAGCCTTTGCCCAGCAACCTGAACAGCAAGCTGGATAAAGCATGGGAGGTGGCTATGGTGCTCCACCTCCACCTCCACCTCCAGGTTCAATCCGGGGGCCGAATCAGGTTGCAGACCTTTTAACCGAAGCCACAGACATTCCCGAAGTAGTAACCATCAAAAGTTAGTAGAGACGTAAAAGACCGTGGACTAGGAACTGGAGTTTTTGTATTCATCCCGCAAGCTGCTAAGAGCTCCACGTTGTCTAGAATTGGGCCTTTTAAGCACCGAGCTGCTGGGGAAACGTAGCAGCAATCTAAGAAAATCAACACATCAGAGGGATCTAGCTGGAGTTTCGGCTGTAGATCAGACCATCGCAATCTCGCATCGGTTGCATGAGCTTCTCTATAGAACATGGTTAATGCGTCGTTCGGGATGTGGGTAAGAGTTTGACTTACGCTGCCCATACCGATTGATTGTCGTGATCGTCATCGATCTCTCCATGGCCCCTGTAGTGTATAATAAGCAAAGTATTGCCTTGTTGATTTGCCGTCAACAATTCATTGAGTCTCACGTCTAGCGCAAGCTGGCTGCCAGAACTTGGAATCTCGAAGTATTTGAAGTGGAAGTTGAAGGCTCTTTTCATCAGTTCCCCAATTCTAGCAGCTTCCTCCTTGAAACCGGTATTGGAACACTCTTTCCAGTATAACGCCAACACCGTAACATAGCCATACTCGGTTCGTTTCTTGTAGTATCTCGACAGCTGATCATTCAGCCTTATTTGGGCCTCGGAGTCTGCCATTGGAAGCAACCAGGAAATATTTCTACGACTGTATTCAGATGCAGAGGCCTAGGAAGAGCAAATAGAGCAAAGTGATAACTGCTGAATAAGAGGGAGGCTTTTTCGAGCAACGGGCACAAATTAGTCTGCATGCTGAAGCCTTCTTCGGGTGTTTCTAACCCTCGTTACACAAACCACGTGAGCAATCGAATGGAAAATACCATCCCAGTACCCAAAGATCATGCGGGTCTAGATTAGGAACTCTAGACTAAATCTTGTTTAATTAAGTATAATCAGAATCTGGTATATGAACAGTTTCAAAATCATCATCTACCCAACACCAAAACCCCAACGCTTCTCAAAACCTCAAAAGTAAACAAAAATCACACGCCCAATCATTCGGCGAGCAATCTCCTCACCCTCCTATCATCATCAATCCTCAACTCCTCCCTCAACTCCCCCGCACTCCTCCTCCTGCCCCCAATCGAGCTCCTCTCATCCCCCCCTCCATCCACAACACCTAAACTATACAGACTTCCCACCCCTACAATAGCATCATCCCTGTCCCTGCCCCCCACCGTACTCAACCCCGCCAAACAATCCAGCAACCCCCGTTCCCTCTCACTCTCCCGCCCAAAGACATTAGAGAACGTGGAATCCGCCTCACTAGGCGCAGCAAGATAAATAGCAGTATTAACCACCCCTCCCTTCCCCGGCCTCCTCGGGAGTGAGCCCACACCCCCTGGTTTCTTAAAGAGAAGCACTAGAAGTGCGAGTGCCATAAGGATTAAGATGGCCATGGATAGGAAATGACAGTAAGTGTATGCATCTTTCGTCATAGCGGGAGAATAGGGGATGTTTGCCAGGAAAATGGGGAGGAACTCCGATAGAAAGGAGAGGAAGGCTACCCAAGCTACGATGAAGTGTTTTCGTTGCAGTGAGGGGAGGATGGCGGTTGTGGGGGAGCCATGGAAGGGGACGAGGAGTGAGTCTTTGGGGTTTGAGGAACCGCGGATGAGGGAGGTGAAGGGTGTTGTTCGTCGGAGATCTAGGAGCGGCTTAGTTTCGCGTAAAGAAAAGGGGTTGAGAAGGGACGAACCGTAGTCTACGTTTGACCAGAGGAGTTTAATCACTACACCCAAGGCCGTCATCATGAATCTTACGCCAAACCCTTGGGAATCCATGAAAGTCTCAAAGCCTGTCGTTTTCCCGGTCACTGGATCAGGACCAGTCCAGTGATAGTAAGTAATGATGGTAAGTAAACCTCCGATGACGAGAAAAGCACCAAAGTATAGAGACTTTTCCTTGACGTCCTTCCAAAAAGACATGCCCGAATGCCACTTTATCATCCCCCTATTAGGAGCCCGCAGTGTTTCATACTCCCCGATTCCAAACTCGTCAACCGTATGCACCGAAGTATAAGCTCCCTTCTTCTCTTTAATACTTCCCACCGAAGCAAAACCAACCTCTGAATCCATATCCACAGGAACAATCCCATGACAGCGCGTCAAATCTTCGGCAACGAAAGACGAAAGAGCAAATCGTTTCCCCTGAATAATATCTCGCAATTCCTTGTTGGTGACCATGCTATCAATTTGGCGAAGGCATCGTAAGAGTGGTGATTTGGCCAGTAGAACAGCTAGTCCGGCCAAACTTAGCGGCTCAGAATAGACACCTGACGATCGACGATAGTTGAAAATTGCAATAAGAATGAGGAGGATAGCGATGAAAGCGAGAATCCCTTGGATGGCTCGACCAAGAATTGGATACACACCCCATACAGCTCGGCACTTTGTAGGCGACCCACAATCTCCATAAACACTGACAAAGAAAGTTTCGGACGAAATGGGAGCTAGAATAAGCACTGCTATCGAGATAAGAGAAGACCAGAATGGCATAATGTGTCCTCTGGATATTGCTTTAAAAGGCGTTGTGATGAGCCATGAGGTGCTGTAATCGAGGCAAAGCGAATCTTTTCCTAGAGCACCTCCCCGTTGGTTGAGTTGATAAAAAGGTTCCATTTCTCGGATTGTAACATCCAGAATACGCCATGGAATTGTGTATAAAACAGCAACTATCAAGGGAACAAATGCCACCAATATATATTCCCGAAGCGTTATCTGGGGAGCTAAGTGACTCTCGCCATTGGGATAGGCATAATATGTTCCGGTTGAGTTGACAACAGTTGCTGTCGCGCGTAAAGCAGTGCCGGTTGGATCGTTCCTGAGAAAGGGAAGAAATTAGTGTCAGAGGCAATCTTTTTTTTTTTTTTTGCATTAATGGGGACTTACTCAAGATAACCGCCGGCGGGGGTACCCGGAGTCACTGAAGGACTGGGTGTAAGCCCTGGGGTTGTCGTATAAGTTTTGCCATTACTAACAGTGACATAAGGTGTTACAGCGTAAGTCTTCCCATCCACGACGGTGAAGACTGGCGTTTGAGTGAACGTTTTTCCATCAACAACGTTGATACCCGGAGTTATCGCCAACGTCTTGCCGTCAACAACTGTCAATATAGGTGTTTGAGTATACGTTACTCCATTGACGACCGTAGAAGCTAGAGTTACAGCGAATGTCTGCCCGTTGAGAACTGTGAGAATAGGTGATCCTTGGGCTAAATAGGACATTAGCGAACGAGATACAAGCCTAGGACAGAAATCACTCACTTGGATTTGAATTATTTGGCACCGCGCCTGTCACATCCCCTTGTGTATTTGCGGCTTCTCTACCTCCTGCTAAAACATGTCAGTCGATGGGTATGAAGACGAGAATTTTCATTTCTTACCGGAAGTTTGCAAAGGCCCTACAGTCTCAACAGCTCCTTTTCCTTGGGTCACACCTGGTGCTAAATATGTAGGTGCTGCTACGGGGGTCACTGGTTTTACTCCTGGCTCTAGGTAAGGTCCATTTGTGGTATATGCAATAGTTTGAGTCGGATTCTGACCAGGACCTGGGGTGAGACGTGGCCCCCCAGGTGTGATGGGCACAACGGGATCAGGCGTGTTGTTGGGCTTGGGACCTGGAGTTTTAGAGCTACCAGAGCCTGGTTCTACACGGCCACCACCACCGGGAAGGAGGTAAGCTGAACCACCTGTAGATTGAGTACCTGGGGCAGGAGTTCCCGTAGGATTGCCAGGAGTCAAATATGGCACGTCGTTGGCAGGAGTACTGGCTATGATCGGTGGGCTATTCGGCTTACTCGTCTGCTCCCCGTTCACTGGAGTTATTCGAGGAGCCGTTGGCACGACTGGCTGAATAATTCCTGGTGTAGTCGTTGGTACAGTTGGAGGAATTGATGGAGGGTTCGTTGGAGACTTCCCATTTCCGACTTCTAAATAAGGACCGGAAGTACTGAGGGTTGGATGTACCGTTGAGAGAACCGCCGTCTTTCCAGGTGTTAAATAAGGGCCGTCAATATCGAGGGCTGTTGACGTCCCGCCATTACTCGCGCCCTTTGGACTCGCATTTTGAACTACCGATGCTGAGGCAGCAGGAGTTGTTGCTGAGAGAGATTGGGCCGAGACTGTATAGAGGCACAATCAGCTATACTCCGAAGTATTAAAAAACGACAATCGAGTGACCCGCGAAAACTCAACTCAAAGTACCCAACTTTGGATTATTCAAGTCCTAGTAGATCGACCACATGGGCACCAAATCAGAGAACCAGAACCCAGGTCAAGTTTGGCATTGGACTAACATCAAAGACAAATATCTGGCTTCGGAATTCGTATACGAGTGTAGTTCCTCGGTATCGAAAACGAGAATTTAACTCACCACTTGCGCGTTTCAACAAACCCCTTCTATTCAAAGCATCTGTAACAGCATTTCCTATCTTCCCAACCCCCTCATGTGCGGGTATACGCCGAATAGCAAGCTCTGTAATACCGAAAAGAATTATCGTGATGATCAGGAGAACTATCAAAACAGGGGTTCGCGTCGCTGAAGCCTTGTAGTACCGTCTCGAGGCTGTAAACAGTAGTCAGCGATCGGCAAGTTGCTCCCAAAAGATATTGCATACTACTTTGATAATAAGCTTCCTTCATATTATAAAGATTGATGTCAAGATAGTCTGTAAGGGCTCCATAATCACGAAATTTGAAGAAATGAGTCGTTTGTATGGAAAAGAGAGGTGAGGCTTTGGGATCTAAACTGAAGCTACTAACTTCTAAGCCACGAGTTTGAGGCTTTAGCATGAACCAATGTCGCACCCAGCCTTCACATACCTCCAATCATAAACATGGTGTAGCGAAACGAAAAACATGACTAGGACTACACCTGCGGCTGAAGGAAGTAAAACAAGCAACGGACGAATGAGAACATAGAAAAATGGCGCTGGCGCAGTCCGATGGCTTCAAGGAATGGCTGGATATAGATTGTCTTTACCGGCAAGTTCCTTTTGAGCACCGAAATTGGCTTGGCCTGAGCCTAGAATCATCACAAGTACCGAAATGAGAAATCAGTACCAGAAATGAGGAAAGTAGAGCCTTGGCAATCATCTTACGGAGCCGCAAAGTTGTACAAGCATTCCCAAAATATATTACAAGCTGGCGCTGGCGGCATTAGGGTAGCCCTCCGACACAACCATACACTATCAAAACACTTTTCTTCATGACAATTCCCTCCCTAATTTCTCCAGATCTTCCAGACGGTTTATCTTGACTTCTGCGATCTTTAATATCGTAAACTTCAGTTTGGTTTGGACCCTGTTGATTCTCCTGTTCCTTCGCTTCTTCTTCTCCTTGATTCTCAATGGCTCGGCTTCTGTGCCCATAACCCTTGCTCTGCACTCGAATAATCTCTCGTCCACGTATGGTGCTCCCTTCAATGTGTAATCGCGAGAACCAAGGTTGGATGCCCGATTTAAACGTAACACGTCCCCTGGAATAACACCAGGCATGTGAAATGGCAGCCGTACAGTATCTCCAGCAGTAACGAGGTAAGGTTTGCCGTGAACGTGTATCGTGATGTAGTGTGATGATTGAGCGGCCAGGAGAGGGAGCATTTCTTTGACGGAGGAATCGAGGGCTAGGGGTTTTGCGATCGGAGCAGGCTGTAACGGAACACTGCGTCGGACATGGTGTGCTATTGAGGAAGCGCTATTTGCTGGCTCTAATGGCGACTTGGGAGGTAATTGGGATGCATCGATTCCTTGAGGAGGTGTGTCGATATGCTGGGCGGTAGTTTGGAGATAACGTGCGCGGAATGGGAGTAGGAAGGTTGGAGGTAGCGTCGACGTTGCGATTTTTGTGTCCAGAATGGACCGGCGTATAGTTCTGCTGAACATTGTGATGAATGAGGGGATTCGGAGAGCCAGCCAGCAAGTCTCCTAGTCGTGGTGTCGCTGTCGTGTTTCTGTGAAGCTCCAACTTTTTGAAGATGGTGCTAGGCTCAATTAGGTACCCCTGTGGGGGCCTTGCTCGCGAGAATTTCGTCTTATCGATTGTCCCAAACATTTTTCAACCTCCCCGCCAACAAACTTTCGACACATTTATCAACTCATCATGGTATGCAAACTAATACCTGAATTGTCTATGTGATAAAACTAATCTCTCTGCAGCCTCAAAATGAGTATATGGACCGGTGGCGAAAGCTGCACGGCCGCAGACTCGACCACGAGGAACGAACTCGAAAGAAGGCGGCTCGAGAGGGACACAAAGCTTCAGAAGATGCGCAGAAACTTACTGGATTAAGAGCGAAATTGTACCAGAAGAAGAGACATCATGAGAAGATCCAGATGAAGAAACAGATCAAGGCCCACGAGGAGCGCAATGTCAAATCTTCCGCACCAAACGAGCCTTCGACGACACCACTCCCACAATATCTTCTCGATCGATCAAATCCTACGAATGCGAAAGCTTTGTCGAGCGCGATTAAGAATAAGCGCGCGGAGAAGGCGGCAAAATTCAGTGTACCTCTACCAAAGGTTCGAGGTATTGCTGAGGAGGAGATGTTCAAGGTTGTTAAGACCGGAAAGAAGACCGCGAAGAAGGGATGGAAGCGAATGATTACGAAGCCTACATTTGTTGGACCAGGTTCGTGCTTTTTTTATATGTCAATTTACCGTTTCTTCTGGGGTTTCGCTGGAGTCAAGAATGATGGATTGGGATTATTGGGTTCTTCGTGCATATTATGCTCCATGCTAACTTCTATGCTACAGATTTCACAAGAAGACCCGTCAAATACGAGCGTTTTATCCGCCCCATGGGTCTCCGTTACAAGAAAGCCCATGTAACACATCCAGAACTCGGAGTTACAGTCAACCTTCCAATTATTTCAGTCAAGAAGAACCCTCAAAATCCAATGTACACACAACTTGGTGTTTTGACCAAGGGAACCATCATTGAGGTCAACGTTAGTGATTTGGGATTGGTTACTGCTGGAGGAAAAGTTGTTTGGGGTAGATGGGCTCAAATTACTAACAACTGTGAGAACGATGGATGTGTCAATGCGTAAGTTTTGAATAATGTCTTGTATTGTGACTTAATCGCTAATATTTTCAGCGTTCTTCTTGTTTGATATGGATACGATTGTGCAGAGATCTTTTGGCATTGGCATGGAGTTTGGGGAATGGAGTTAAGGAAAATTGAGAGCACCAAATAAGTAGCTCTATTTAAAAAGATTGCCCACCAAAGAGTAGACCGCCACATCTGAGATAATACCCAAAGCCTTGTCACCAACTTCCTCTTCCGTCTATTAATCGTATATTTCAACGTATTTTTGTTTTGTTGATGAGACATAGTCCAGTATCACAACTAAACATCTACCTACTTCTGACAGATACTTAGCCCCCCCCCCCAACTAGGTCCAATGTACCTTATTCACTCCTTGACATGCTAGACCCACAGGATATAAACCCGAACTTCCAGCGACAAAGATACTTGACTTCAAATAAGCAAAAGCTAGGTCGGAGGGAGAACCTCTAAGTGTATCTAATGACCACCCCTTGGCTAGGGAACTGTCCAAATCTGGTGCGTTGGTTGGTTGAGTGTATGACTCAGGAATCTATTTACTACTTAGCACGGTCATAATTGGTCTCCTATTCCAAACCTCCCTACTTTGGACTGGGGGAGAACTCCCGTTGTTGGTTATTATTATTTATTTTTTTGAATATGGCTGTTGAATTGCTATGTTATTATTTTTTGCCTCGTTCTGAATAACCATAACATGCACAGCATGTTCATTCACTCCAATCAAGCCATTTAAATGGAAGCCCTCCCTATACACCAAGCGACTGTTATCAACCACCTTACCTGACCTCCCGCCCTTCTACTAAATCAAACAGTACAATATGTCCCCCAAAATATCGCATCACCAGCGCTTCGATATTGAATCCCTATCCCGCGTAAAATTCCATCAAAGTTTCACTGTCCCTGCTACATATGAACATGGGCCGTTGAAAGTCACATTTTCCATTGCTAGTCCGCTGCCGGACGAAGAAAAGGTACCCACGATTCTTTTTTGTGGAGGGGTCTTTGGGACGAGATGGATGGCTGTTGGGTGGGAGTATTTGGCTTGGGAGATGGGGGTTTTGTGTTTGGATCGGTGAGCTTTTATTCTTTTGGTTTTTAGGAGGGAGTGTTGGGATGGAGTTGGCTGGAGCCTGGTCGTGGAGAAAGTAAGATGGGAGGGAAGGTGCGATTTTGATTTGGGCATCTTGTCACGGGTTGGGGTTTAGTCAAATAAGTTGAGGAAGGAACGACTCGCTCAATCCGGCCCTACTCGAGAAGCTCCCGACGAGATTTGTGGTCGCTCTTTCCTTCCTCGTGGTCCCTAGGTATGAATAGGATGAGCAACGAGAAGGGAAGGGAAGACCCTCTCCAGAGTTTACCCCCCCCCCCCCCGTATATAGTTTCTTGTTGTCGAGAATGGAAGGCATCGCCGGGGGTGGTGGCTCCCTAGTTCTCGACTCTCGACATCTTGTTCTCGAGAAGCGTATGATTTCGACCAGGTCAGAAATGAGAGAGGAATAAAAGTATATAGAGTGAGAAGAGGATCCTCCAGACACTAAAAATCACCTTCTGCTTCTTTTTCTTCAACACGATGTATAAAATACTCAATGCAAAAACAGACCAGGCATCGGTGGCTCAACACCCGTGCCCCTCCAACAAAGAATCCCAGTTTTCCTCGAGACTGTTCCATTACTTCTCAAACACCTGCACATACCACATAGTACTACTTCCCACTCCCCCATCAAAGTATACTTGATTGCACAAACCAACGACCCGGCAGTTCACCTCGGCTTCCACTCTGCAGGAACAATCTACGCCCTCCTCTGTCACTATCCACATCTCCTCTCTCCCACATTTCCCTCAATAGTCCTTTTTGCACTCTGGATCCACCAAACACACACTCAAATTCCCTACCTCCGCGCAACATCACTTCTCCCAAATGTCTTTAACAGCTGTAACTTACTGATTAGTTTCGCGACTAAAAAGAGGTTGCCTAGATCTACTACCCTAACCTCAATTTTTCAACCCAGGAGTACTCCTAAACTATCAAAAGAAGAGAGGGAAGAGCTATATCAACAAGGCTTCGGTCACTCCATAGCACAACGAAAATAAATCGCAAGCTTAACCAAGAAATACTCCGAGGCAGAGGAAACTAATGGAGGGAACGAGGGTATTCGTCTCTGTCTCAAATCCCAAAACAACCAAGCATGTAATCGGAGACTTTGCGAGGATTACAATGCTATGGTTACTCATCTGTAGGAAGGTTGGGAGGAGAAAAGTAAACAGGGGAGGAGGTTACGTGTTAGTGTCTTTTTTGCGGAGAAGGATTGGCTTGTTAATGGGAAGGGGAGGAGGTATTTAATTGATACTTTTGAGAGGGTGGGAGGAGTATTGAGACTGAGTTTTGGGATGTTCCTGGGGTTAGTCATGATGGGGGTTTGAATTGGAATTGTGTTGGGGGAATGTTTGCTTTGGTTAGGGGGGGAGGTTGAATGGGAATGAGTTTTTGGGATGAGTATCTTTTGGATGTGTAACAACAGGAAACTAGAAACTTGCCATTTGGGGAAGTGGTACAATGAAAGAGCTTCAAAGCAAACAGAAGGTTGTTCCTGCTGCCCTGGGCGTTCTTCACAAGACCAACAAGGTCGCACTTTGCTAGTATTGAACCTCAGAGAGAGAAGGCGCAACCCACAAGTCCAAAAGTGAGCTCACACTGCCTAGCCCATTACTAGCCTCAACGCCAAACCACTTTTAGACATTAATTTCCTTTTGTTGCAAATCGCAGTTATCGGAAGACGTAGCCACGACATTGCTGTAGATTTCGCAACCAGATATCTTCACGATAACTTCTTCTTAGAACGCGCCGCTGGCGTAGAATGAATGAGCAACTCTTTCCGCTTCAATCTATAATTTTTTAGGGATTTTTCTGATTTTGTTGTGTTGGGATATATGTGTTGCGGAAGTTGAAGGGCGTCGCGACCTGAATTTTAGCGCCTAGGAATTTTTGGGAGGCGAGAGAGGGTTTTCAGAGGGAAGTGATGTACGGTAGACCCTCGGTTTTGCGAATGATTTGATGTGAGAGCGGGATCTCTGGATGCGTGTCTTCCCTTCGAGCTCTGGTCATGGATGGTGAGCCGAAGTCAACGAGGAAGGAGCGATCTCGAGTCCCTCACGAAGATGGGTGGGCGTTTTGGGAGGGAAGGAACGCAGGTAGAACTGCCTCAATGTCACTGCACGAATTCCAAGTTCAATACCAACTCTGAAGAATTTCATGGATAAAGAGGAACCTTACTAGAGAAAATAAAAGAAAATGGGTATCTACTAGCTAAAAACAAAACAAACTCCAACCCCCTCCCCAAAACCTCACGGTCTCGACCGTCTCCAACCCTCCTTCCTCCCCCCAACACCATCATACATATTCTCCGCAGTAATCAAAGTAGTAGCCCCCATAGGTGCCCCCGCCGGTCCCCCATAACTCCCCTGTTCTCCAAGTCTCCTCCATTCATTCTCATCATCGTTTATAGTCGTCATCCGATTCGTAGTATTATTCGTGCGATAAGTGGAAAGGGTGAAAGTACCCGTGCGTCCGGTTTTCGAGTCTCCAGCTGTGGAGGGGACAATCTTCCCGAGGAGGTGATCGAATGTTTTTCGGAGCGGTGGGAGGCAAGCTGTTATCATGCAGATTCCTACTTCCCAGGCGGAGAGGATGGAGAGGGGGACTGAGTGGTAGGATATGTCCTTTTTTGTGACTTGCATTGCTTGGTGGAGGGACCAGATTTTGACGATTGAGAGGATTGTTCCGCTGAAGCTATGTGTTAGCGTTTGACTTTCGAGGATGGAAGAGAGGGGCCGTTCTCACAAGAAACATAGCAAAAACACAATTCTCACACCCCACCGAGTTCGCTTTGGTAATTTGACTTGTTGGAGATATATCAGAGGAGAAGCAGTAAACACAAAATCTGTGAACACATTGGCTCCTGCTTGTGTGTAGGCGCTCCCCAGTCTCACACTCATTGGCCAACATCTCCCTTTGATCCGACTGTCCCAACGCATGGCGATTGGCTTACACTGGCCGTGAAAATTGATGGCTGGTACGACGAAGTTGCAAACACAGATCACGAAGACTGTTACCCATACTATGGCTTTGTAACTTGGTCTGAAGTACAAAGCCATGAGGTAGGCGGAGATGCTTAGTTTGATGAGGAACATGGCGTACATGTTGATGATCTGTTGACAGGTATATCAATATATATCTTTAGGAAAACATCGAGAGCGGAATAGAATGGCTCGAATAGGGGTGTCAAGTATTGTGTGGCCACGAAAACTATAAGAAATAGGGAAGGTGCTCTTACCTGTGAAGCATATGTGAGATGCAAGAGTTCTCTCTTGTGCTCCGGAGTCCAAAATGGGTCGGCATCTACCCGACCTTGTCCTTCAGTCGTAGAATATGCAGCTAAAATATTGGCCGTGGCATTCAAGAACTGAGGGTTTGTCAGTGTGCGGATACTTCCAAGTCCCATCTGAGACTGATGGAGCCGACCTAGGGATCTAGTATACTTACAACGGCAAAAAACATCAAGTAATCGGATATTCCATGTTTCCATGATGAAATGGCAAGTTTAAATCTCACAATCAGTCTCCATGTTGCAATTGCTGTGGATAAAACTGTGATGATGGAGTTTGCAATGATGAGGTTAAGTCGCCGGTCTGGCAAGGCTTCCGAGGCCATGTCGATTGGTGCTTGCCAGTTTGTAAGAAGCCGAATTGTCTTCGGGTGCCCGAAGAGATATCAAAATGGATAACAAGATACTTCCAAAGGGCCTTGGAAATAATGAAACTGCGAAGCGAGTGTAAAGTCCAAGTAAATTTATGAATAAGCTAGTAAATATGAAGAAGACGTTGAAAACGCTCAGGAAGAAAGGCGTTAGAGCTTTAACGCATCATAGTGCCAGTTCCCCAATCTTAATACTCAAAGACTTGCACTTTTCTGGGGTACGTAGCTACTGGGTACTGACCAGAAATCCTACGCCGCAGAGCCGCTTCTCTTCCATGATTTTGGTGGCCGTCCTTTTCCACCATCGTGAACGTGGGAGTTTCCCATCTTTCATTTACTCGGTACTCTGTCACAGAGTCCAAAAAAGCATTGCAGAAGGGGAATATCCCGTTTCCAACTTCCCAACTGCCAAATCTGGTGGAGAGATAACTCGACGGGATTGGCCATGGAGACTATGAATTTAAGGTAGTGACAGGAGGAGCCGGATGGATCCCCCGTACCTTGTCCCACTCGGACCTCTCTCTGGTCCTCATTGGCCGCGGGACGGGGAGCAAGTGAGCCGGCGTAAGCATATCCAAATCATGCATTGCGAGCTTCGTTTCTTTTGCTTTTATGTGGCTTTTATGTGGTTTGATGTTAAGTGCATGGAAGTTTTGTAAGTGGCGCGGCTCGTCTGTCTGGAAAAGACCCGACGTGGGACAGAGCTGTCATCGCTGACTGATTCGCTACTGCACTCCCTCTGCAAATCCCATCACATTTTCCTGCAACTCGCAGCCTTTTACATTTTGGGTAGATGTTGAGTTGTCAGCCAACCTCTCACCACTCCAAAGTTGCCAAAGTTTGTTTATCTCGAGTTATAGAAATTCTCTGTCATTGATCAATAAGCCAACAACGAACTCAAATGGAAGGACTCCAACCGTGCACTACGAGTAGAACACCCCTTCAAGTCCTTGAACCAGGATCTTCGCACGTAAACTTGCTTTGCTCTGCAGCCAAGGCGTGGAGGCGTGGGGGTGAGCGACGGTGAGTCTCCCCGCCCCTCACTTGCGGACCGGACCGTTGGAGGATTTCCATTGTTCAGGTGTTCAAGCGTTCTCCAAGTATTTACCTGGGCAAAGGCTTCCCCAAGCTCCCCGGGTTCAGAAACTATTATCATCGTCTCATACAAAAACAATCGAAATATCAGATCTCCTTGAAATAGGAAGCCTAAGTTCACACAGAGTTCTTTCTGCTCGGTGTTTCCCAGTCACAACATTCGCATGGATATATACAGAGTGTTGGAAGCAGAAGCGAGGCTGCCTGTCGCTGAAGAGATTATCCGTCCAGGCGGTGCGAGTCCCCGAGGAAATGCTTTCAACCCTGAAGATTTCATTTTCCAGGGCTGAAATGACGAAAATTTCGGGAAAACCCCCAAAGGGGTCCCAACTCTTCTTAAAGTCCATCACTTCCTCTTTTGAAATATTGAACGAGGAATAGGCCAGCAGAGCGGCCAAAGAAGTACTTGTTGCCCGCACGCCTCCGTCTCTCCCACATCAGCAGCGAGACGAGTTCCAGAGGAAGTGCGAGCAAGGCGCTGGTTCAACTGAAACGAATCCCACTATCATTTCTCTAACTGAGATAACCTAGGTTTACTTCAAGTCTACGCTGGAGAGATAGTGCAAACGAAAGGGGCGAGGTCTGGGTATATCCAGCACTCGAATCTCTTTCAAGACAGGAGACCGGATGACAACTCAAACTTACGAGCACGAGAGTTCGTTTCTGCTGACACCATGTAGAAACGCGACATTTGGAGGACCACACTTATCGAACGCCACTATCTCTGAAACAATTTATAAATCACTTGCTATCTCGGTAAGGTCCTACTGAAAACAGGGTACCATCGCCATGGAAGAGGGGAAGAGGGGTAAAGTACATAGATCATTCTCCACTAGCCACCATTACCAACTGATGGGTAGCAGGCTAGAAGCAAGAGAAGAAGAGGATCTACGGTTGCCTTTTAGCCTTTACCGACAACTCGGTGTGCTTTGCTTTGAGCCGGAATAGACATTGCACACCACCACCACCTTTTAGGCTTTCCCGCCAGGATTTTTTATTTTGGTAAACCTGAATTGGATGTCCCTACTCAGGGAATTGCATTGACTTTCGGGGTGAGCGCAAATTCCAGCTTATTTCAGAATTCAAAGCGGTGTCAGAGGAGCCAGCCATCACCATGGGCCCTTGATCAATTCAGCAATCCAAGCCTACGGTCCGCCTGTCAATACCGGGATAGTGAGCAAAATACCCCCAACAGAACTGCCGATACTGCCGCCAAATATTGTTTCCTTCTTGTGACTTGTCGAAATATCTCACAAAAGGCTTAGCCTTGAAACATCCTTGATATTTCCACGTTTTCTTCATCTGCGGGCGGCGGTGCCACCAAAGAAAATCCCCAATATTGATTGCGGCTACGCGGTGTTTGCGGGCGGGGTTGGTCCCAAGCAGCGTATAGTTGCGGCACAGCTTACAGTCTGCATGATGCTCCGTACAGAGTTCCAACCCACAGTTCAGTAGTATAACTACATGAGAATCCGCGTCTTCTTCTCTCAATTGTTCCAAGCTCTCGTTAAGTTTGTGGATAGTCCCTTCATGATGACTCGCACTTCTGGTTTTTTGTCTGCTATTCAATTTCTGAGTCTCCTCTCCTTGGGTCTAGCTCTTCCCAGTCGATCACAAATTCGTGATGCAGAATTTGCATCGGCAAAAGACCAAACCTATGACTACATCATTGTGGGCGGTGGCTTGACTGGATTGGTGGTCGCAAATCGTCTTACTGAGCAGAAAGGCAGTAAGTTTATCTCTCTACACATCTCATTGCATTCAGGGCAGCTTACATGTTGAACAGAAACAGTGCTTGTAGTTGAGAATGGTTACATCGACGACCAACCAATAGCCACTGTTCCCTATTATGTCAATGTTCTCAATACTGCTGAGCTTTACCCAATCATCAGCGCGCCAGAACCCTACTTGAACAATCTTACATTTCCAGTAAGGGTTGGCAATGTGGTTGGAGGTGGATCAATTGTAAATGGCATGTTATTTGATCGAGGTTCAAATGCAGATTATGATGCTTGGGAAGAACTTGGCAACGAAGGTTGGGGATGGAGTGGACTTGGAAAATATTTCAAGAAGAGCACTCACTTCACTCCTCCATCAGATGCAGCAGTGAAGGAGTTTGGTCTCACTTACGATGCATCAGCTTATGGAAATGGGCCGGTGCAAACTCACCTGACGAGCTATCAATATCCGGACATCAAGACGATCTTCAACTCTTATCGTGCTGAAGGAGTTCCAATGCCGATAGAAGGATTTGCAGACCCTATTGGAGCTTATTGGTGTCCCAGCGATATTGATAATAGAACTGCAACTCGTTCAAGTTCTCGTGCGGCATACTACGATCCAGCCGCAAACCGGACAACACTCAAACTTCTCACTGGCACTAGAGTCAATCAAATTCTTATTGACAACGATCACGGAAAGCTCATTGCAAGGGGCGTACAAATGGTGTCCCGTGCCGATAATACGGTGGCAAAGGCCTACGCGAGAAAGGAGGTTATTCTTGCTGCTGGTGGAGTTTTCACCCCTCAAATTCTCATGCTAAGTGGTATTGGTCCCAAAGATATTCTCACAGCAGCCAACATTGCCGTCAAGCAAGATACACCGGCAGTGGGCGCCAATTTCCAGGATCACGCTCCCTTGGCGATGACTTTCAATCTCACCAACGCTTCGTTTCCCGATCCAAGCACCTTATTAGCCAACGCCACATTCAACGCCGAGTCAGCAGCACAATACGCCAAAGATCGCAGTGGTCCTTATGCAGTCGCTCGTGGATCTGCTGCATCATTCCTTACATTTAAGCAATACTCGGCAAAATACAAAAACATCACCGCCAAAATTGCCCAACAAGACGCAGCAAAATACCTCCCAGAGAGATACAGCAAAAACAAAGCCCTCCTAGCAGGATTCAAGAAACAGCGAGAGATTCTAGTCAACCGTTTCCTCGGTGATGAAGCTGCCATAGGAGAAGGACCAATCCAATCATGGGGCCATAGCACGGTAGCACTCCAAAAACCACTTTCCCGTGGAACACTTACCCTCAACACCACAAACCCCGAAGCCCTCCCAGTCGTAACCTGGAACGCCCTCATGAACCCCATCGACAGCGAAGTACTCTGCGAAATGGTCCGCTGGAATCGCAAGCACTGGGCCCGAAAAGAACTTTCCAAATTCAGTCCCGTGGAAAACCAACCTGGTGCTCAATACACCACGAATGAGGAGATCATGTCTCAATCTATCAAGACTGGGATTTTTACTCCGACCTTTGCACATACTTCGGGTGGATGCTCGATGATGCCTAAGAAATTGGGTGGTTGTGTTAGTGATCAGCTTTTGGTTTATGGGGTGGAGAATTTGTCGGTTGTGGATGCTAGTATTTTACCATTGATTCCGGCGACGCATTTGCAGGCGACGATGTATGCTGTTTCTGAGAAGGCGGCGGATATTATTAAGGGGAGGAGTTGAGAAATGGAGTGAGGTAGGGGGGGGGGGGTGTATTGATGATTTGATTCTTAGGTATATATTTGTGTTGGTGGGTTGGTTTGGAGTTTGGTTATGAAGTATGAAACGTAAATGAGATAATATTACTTGCAATTACCTACTTCCGAGTGCAAAAGAATCCACGGCCAAAATTTGTATACCGAAGGGTGCGAGGGACATAATGTGAAGATTTGGATTTCTCACATCATCTCTCAGCTGCTTCAGGAAAGGGTCAACAAATAGTTTCAAGGAATATATCCCAGGTATAGACTCATTTGGAAACACCTGCACGAATTTTATGAACGACATGTCACGGGTTTACATATTTCAATCACAATCACAATCACGATCACAATCACGATCACAAGTAGGGAAAGCATGATGAAAGAAGAACAATAGTATTTCAAGTGCTAATGTTGCTAATGATCTTGAAACTGCTGATGCTGATACAGACATGATTCTGATGTAAATATAGTTCTGAAGTTGCTGGAGGTCGCTGATGATGTTTGGAACTGCTGATGGCGATACAAATATAACGCTGATGTAAAGTGTTGTTGTAATATAGTTCCGTGGGCCTCGCTAAATCCCGCAATAGCACCCGCTCAGTACTATAGTGCTTATTCTCCACTTTGGGGAGTTTAAAGTGGAGTTCAGCGATTCTACAAGGCTTTTTGAAGCAACTTGTATTGCGGTATAAGAGTACCCATTTGTTCCTCCTTTTGTTGATGTTGCGCTTTGTTGTTGGTCATTGTTAGTCGTGATCGTTGGTGTTGGTCGTTTTTGAAATAATTGTGCCGCATGTTTGTGGATCGTTGTTATGTTGTTTCGATATGAAGGTTTAATGTTTGGAGGGCGTATCACTGAGTCGTGTTGTTGATTTAGGTGAATTGTAGAAGTGATGGTGCTTGGAGGAATCCCTGGAAGAGTTGTGGATTTGTTGTTTAGCTGAATTAGGCGGTCGAAGACCAGGCTTGGGAGGTCGGTAGTAGAGTAATCTGTTCGTCTTGAGGAATTGATGTTGTTGCTGGAAGAGAATGTAGAAGGTTGTTTGCGATTTTGAAAAAAGGGGTTGCTGTTTTGGCGAGTCTGATGGAGAGGTGATGGCCGAGTCGTTTGGCTGGCGTATGTGTATTTGGAGGGGTTGTTATTCTGAAGCCGTGTTGTACTTGGATATGCAATTCGTTTATTCGATCCCTGGCTTCTTTGGTTGATTTGCTGTATTTTTTTCGAGCCATTTTGGGAGAATTCAAAACCGGATTGTCGAGAATTCTTTGGAGGAAGGGTTGTTTTATTCGGGCTATATTAGGAGCTGGAATCAGGTCAGTTGACTACTTTATAAGTAGTCTTACTGTTAGCTCCATAGTTAAATAATTTAAGTTTATGTTTCGTTCTTTTCGAGGCGCGCCTTGGAAGCAGCGGTGTGTTGTCGTGCCCTATTTGGAATATCTTAGATGTGGTTAGTCGATTGCTCTTGTAGTTGTGGGATGGTTGTCTTACTGATCGAGCCATCTTTGTAGAATTTTGTGTTGGTTGAGTTTGAATTGGTCGCATTGTTCGATGAGAAATTGGATTCCGGGTCTTCGATTGTTCCAGGCGTTTTGGATCATATTTTTTTAATGTTCCGGGTTTGTTTGGAGGTAGCATTATGCTTTTCGAATGAGATGTTGAGGAAAGGAGCCGAACCAAGAATTATGTTGGTGTGAAGTGTGTGGGAATTAACCCGAGTTGTTGTTATTGTTGTGTTATTATTGAAACTCTCGAGGGCAGTGTAGTCATGAGTGAGTGACCCCTGCGTCCTGGAACTTGCCCTAGGATGTGATTTGTTGAAGTGTATATTGGTGAGACAAATTATCTCATCAAGGAAGTTTAACTGGGAAAGGATCAATTGCAATGTTGCTGAGGATTGATTCGAGCGGGCGACTAATGCGGCGACTGTGTCCGAGGAAGGTGCGGAGGAGACCATTTGCTTTGGCGATGGTGGTAATGTCGGGAAGTTTAACTCGTCGACGGCTAGAAATTTCTGCTGTCTTTGCTCTAATTGCCTGTATTTGCCCATTGCCTTTTGGGGAAGGGGCTCGGTGGCTACTGGTCGAAGTGCATTGGCTTGCCATTGTTGGATGTCGCCATTTCCTAGGTTGTTGATGGCGAGAATAAGGAGCGCTCGAAGGGCAAAATTGGCGTCGTTAGCTCCGTTGTGAAGTCTGGAGTAGATGATGTTGAGGTTTTTAAGGATATTAACAAGCCTGCCTTTGAGATAGCCTCGAGATACTTCCCGGTAGATGGCTTGCGTATCAAGTTGTGTGAGAAATTCCGGGCCGCAGGTGCGGACCCCAATTGAACGGAGGCAACGAAGGTCTCCCCCGATGTCATGACCAACAAAGACGATTTTTCGGTTTCTAGGAAGATATCTTTGGATCTTGCTTCTCAATTCGGAAGTGGCGACATGGAATGACTTTTTCCAATTGAGTGCGAGACACCTCGTCGAAGTAATTGCGGCTTCCCGTAACAAAATGAACAGTTTTTATTTTGAGAGCTTGTCCTTGCTGGAGCTCTCTCATATCGAGGGTTGCGAGGCCGACTGTGGAAAATCCCGAAGTTAGCATTGCCATTGCAAGAAATAGGACAAGGCAAGGCTGAGAGAGAAATGGCGCTTTCTAAAGAGAAAGTAGACTCTTATCCCACCCGAAATAACGGGTAGAGGGGGAAACAACTCAGAAAACACCTACCTTGTGAATTGCTGGATTTCGAGAATCCCTCTCTGATGTTGTCAAGTTGTTCGCAGTCAACTGAGACAATCAGGGGCTCGTGGTGTGAGAGGATGGCGTTGTGGAGTTATTTGAGGTTTTTGAATTGATCAGCTATGGTTGCTGAATTGTTGTGTAGGATGAAAAACAAGTTATAACGATGTTAATACTGTTAAGCTATTCAAGATAGGTGTATTAGAATTTACGATGTAACTGAAGAAGAAAACATATTCGAAGAGGGGGAAACTCTCAGCATTTAAACACCAAAAAAGAAGCTAAAACACCCCAAAGCACCAAGTCCGTAGCTAGAGAGAGTGACACAGTATCGGAAGATAACTATGATTCTGAGCTCAAATTCCTCTCGAACTCCCTCAAAAAGGAAAGGTTTTCGGCAAATAGTTATCTAGCGTATACTTCACACCACCTCAAGAGGGAAGGAACGTTGTAAGCACTAGTCAAGTGAAGTTTAGGATCGATCTGGCTCTATCCTTATTCTATTCATGATACTGAAAGCTGTAACGTTTTCCCCAGATTGAAAGCCAGAGAATCAATCGCTCCTTCCTCTTCCGAAGGTTCAAAAACGTTTAGCATGATCTGCAAGTCCAATTGCGCCTTCTTCACATTCATTGCGAAGAACCGTTTCCGTTGTGCCAAACTTTCTCACAGATTAATTTTGCAATCTGTTTCCGGGGAAGGAACATTCGTGCTTCTCCCCTCCACTTCATTCTCCCAAAAACCGACCACGTTGATCAAAAAAGCAGCGCCAAAAAGAGTAAAGAAGATGTTGGATCACGCACAACACTTATTTAGAGCTAAAAAAAATAATAGTTAAACTATGGTTGATGTACACGTAGAAAAGAAATCATATCTCGATCTCGCTTATCGGACAGGGGTGAGTCTGCCTCGGTCTAGGCAAGGACGAACGCGCGGGAATGAAATGTAGACGGAAAGAACAACTACGGAAGAGAAGATAGAAGAATCCTCGATTAAGTCAAATACTAAATGCATTCTGAAAGCAAGAGTCGTAATATCGCGAAGTCCCCCAAAGCGCTCCTTCCTAAAGAACTAACCTCCACACCAAATTCTTCTAGACATGTCACATATCAAAATAACCACGTCGAAAGCGCACCAAACATCTCCTCTCCACAACCACCTTTCCTAAAAATCCTTCGCCCAGAAACCCCAGAAATGCAAGCATGCGAGGATATTCACAAGGGGTGTCGTTGCTACCATCAACCAAAACTTCACTGGAACCTCACGATCGACATGGCGAGCAGAAAGGCCGTTGATCCTCCAAAGAAGCCCCTCCAATACCTCCGACATGGTACCTTCGAGCGTGTTCGAGAATCTTCCGGCATTGAGGCAGATTTTGGACTAACAAAAACTACCGCCCACAAGAACTTCACAATCGATATAACAGGCCTCTCCGATCTGCATTCAACAACTATTAAGAGCCTCGAACAACGAGTTCTCCGAGATTCCCCAAGAACACTCAAAAACAGCATGAGTCATTTGTCTGGACCTATTGCAAATATTGAGATGACCTCAAGACTTGGGAATGTGAATCGCGATTTCATGGTTCAGTGGAGTTTGCGTTTTGGCTCACGTGATACATAAAAGGCAAACATGTGGGAATGGACAGACTCGAATACTGCACTCTTAGAAGGTAACTCCTAATTAAAATTTATTTAATTTAATGATCCTTCTCTCTTTTCGTTGAATAATGCCAGCGACTACAAGTAGAGAATGCGTATAGTCACGTGTTTACGATTCGCGAGGCTAGATGATGCTCCCAGCAGTACGACTTCAAGACTCGCAAGGAGAGATTTTCCAACTTGCTTGTTTGTGAGAACTTGCAGCAATTCTTGATGGTTCTTTAAGGTAAGACGTTGTTGCCCTAATACCAGCGTCTATTCCTTCCAAGGGAGGGGGAAAGCTGTTTGGCTTGATGATCCATGGGGATTAAGAATATGATTGAGAAATAACAAATGTATTAAGTTTAAATAGGAAATGATAATTGCGAATATTATTATTAGGAAATAGGGAATGGAAAACGATGAATGGGAAATGATGACTGCAAATATGGTGATTGGAGATATAGTGATTAAGGAATAATGACTGTGAATATGGTGATTAAGAAATGATGAATGGGAATCGATGACCACAATTGCAAACGTATTGATTGGAAATATATGATTGTACATACGACGATTGTCATGAATATTCCAATGTCTTGCGGTCGTTACTGATAATATGCATGCTTGACTTCCCAGTAGGAGATGTTAGAACAAGGTGGGCATCAGCCAAAATCTGGAGAGAGCTCAAGACGTCAGAGAAAATAATATCATGAAATATATACAATGATCAAAAACAAAAGTTACACTCCAGGAAGAAAGACTACAAGGGAGTAAAACCCAATATTTGATAATATGTGACAAAGAACTCTCAAACTCCGTTTAGTTTTCATTCAGTAGTATACCAAATCCACACTCGCCATACTCCATCATCAAAAACGCCAAGGTCCCTCACAATAAACAATATTTTATCTAACTCTATCCATATAACTCCTTTCCCAAGCATCAAACAAGTTCTCCCAGAGAAACTCGTTTACTTGAGACTAAAAGCAGTTCTGGCAGCTTCATAATACTTGGTTCGATCAGCATCAACCTCGACACCAACACAAGAAGCATAAGCCTTCAATCCAGCATCTCCTCCAGCCTGGATGGCGGGACGAGCAGCAACACACTTTTCGTTGGTAGTAAGATACCAAGCTGCAGAGGCCCAGGAGTACTCATCAGGAAGAACGAGAGCACGAATGGCGTTTAACTGATCGGGAGCCAATCCTGTGATCGAATCCGCGGTCGTGATCTTTGCCAAAGGTTCCTTCAAGGCAGGGATGGATTTCGCATATGCTAAGTTGTTGTCCGGCATCTGCATGTTGCGCGTACCTTGCCCTGGGCGACCGGGTGCTGGGAAGTGGTTGGTGTTGTATTGCAGTTCTCCTGTCTCCAAGGCGATCAAAGCGAGTACTGCGGCGATTTCGTTGGGGTTAGTGATTTTGTAGTCGGCCATGGCTTTGATGAGGAAAGGAGCGGCATGCTCAGCGGTGGAACACTCGTCTGGGTAGGCGGCACCTGCGCAGTTTTTGGATTTGGGTGCGATGAGTTCAAGTTGAGCTTGCGCTTGGTCTCCGGCAGCTCGAGAGGAGAGGGAGGAGATGTGGAAAACGTTCTTTGGAATGGCGCTTGCGCCGACCAAGGAGGTGAGAAGAGCGAGTGTGAAGACTTTGGAAAGCATGGTTGCGATAATTCTAGTGTTGTTTGACTCGGCGTGGGTGTAATATTTGGTAATATTTGGTTTGGTAGAAGAGTGTTGGTGTTTGTTTAACTTTGGAGGAGTTGGATATATAGTTCTTGGACCTTGATATAAAACAAAGGTGTTGTTGGTGAATGGATGAATGACTTGCTTTCCTGCAAACAATGAATGACGGAAACAATGTATCTTTTCAATGACGAACAAAGACTGTGGTAAATGAATGTTTTTTTCCAACTGCTCAGCAGTACGAAGTAATGTGAAGGATTCGAATAACTGGAAGCAAAAAAGGAGCGTGTGTAGCTTGGCCTTGACTATAACGAGTGAGTGAGCAGGCTGTGATTCATTTGCTTGGCCTTGGGAGGGAGCAGCTTATTTTCACTCGACTCTCCTATACGAATCATCACGGTACAACCAACCGGATTGGCCTGCTCAACCCCTTTTGCTGACTGGTCATTGCTGGGTGGGCCCAGTGACAAGTGACGGGTTCGTGATGCTGGGAGGAACTGAACCAATCGCAGGCATGAGATGTACGGGATGAGAATAAGCTTCGCAGCAGCTGCCAGGACTGACAGTGGGGTGAGAACTACTCAGCCAATGTCTCTCGTGTGTTGGAGTTGAGGCGAAGAGAATGGAGAAGGCTTTGGTTTCACGTCAACATTCAAAAATAAATTGATTGGCTGGCTGAAGTGGCGTTCCCGAAACAAAAAAGCGGGTCAGTGACCGCTAAGCCCAGTTAGTCACTAGTGCCAGGAACTGCCACATTCACGAGCCACTTTGAGCTCTTGGCATAACTCCGGGAAAAGAATTCAGCTCGCGGCCGCAAGACTTCTTCTCCAATTGACGATGATTACGTGTATGAAAGGGTATATGAAAGGCACGTTGGAAATGACCTCTTCAACAAGGTGTTTTCCCTTAAATTGAATACGCGAAAAGACGAATCAACCCCAGGAGAAATTCGTGGAAAATTGTACATGAAATTTGTTCCCTTTTCGCTGTATTGAAGTTGAAATAGAAACTTCTTCTCTCTTCTTTCAAAGTGCTATTCATCTAGTTGGATTAGAAAACGTACATCTGTTACTCTCCGTTGCATATTTCTGCACCTCTTTTGTCTTTCCTCTTTGTACTCTCATGAATATCTAGATAATAATAGGTAGAGGACAAGGTCCCTTCTGTGGCCTCGGGTTCCAAATGCTCGCCGCCCACCTATGTCCCCACCACATCCACACTTGGAAAAAGTAGCGAAATAACAAAAACCCGGCCCTCAAATCAGAACAAGCTTCTGACCTGCTCAACAACATCCTCCGTGGCGCAATTGGCTAGCGCGTTCGACTGTTATAACACTAGGCATCGAGAGGTTCGTGGTTCAAGCCCACGCGGAGGAGTTTTATTTTACTTCTTTTTACTATTCTTTTTAGTACCGGCTTTAGAAGAATGTGTTTCTTCTTTGACGTTCCACTGACCCTCCGAGGGCCACTCCGTGGTAGTTGGATCAAATTCCCCTCGGGTGGGCTGGAAAGAACTTTATTCGTTCTTATTTTTTTCACTATGTCAACTTTGAGGGGGGTTCAAATTTAAATATCCATGCCCTCTGGCTATTTCATGTTTTCCAAAATTATTTCCAGACCCTCAGAATGGTCAGGAGACCTAAAAATAATTATCGCTACAGCAGAACTGGTCTTCAAGTTGGTCTTGGGTTTCAACAGGATTACTCCCACTTCAAAAGTTTTCGGAAAATTGCCGCCTGATGTATTTCTCGGGTTCTGACTCAACTGCTCTCATGACAACTCAGGCGTACTTTTTGTGGCCTTCATCATCTCGATCATTCTTCAAACATAGAACCTGCAGCCAGCTTACTGATTACTCTAGGAGGGTACTTCTTTCCTATAACATTCAAGTAGATATTTCTGTAGACTCTCCCGTTCACATTGCCTCGTCCTCTGAAGCATATCTTCGCCCTTTCATGCAATGCCTACTCTGCCTGGATTGAATCACCGGGAATTTGAACACAGTATTGTGCAGATGGATTATTTATTGGGAAGGAACAAATGAAGTTCTTAACGCGCTTTCTCGGCGACGCTCTGATCCAGGATGCGCCCTCTTGTTTTATTATGGAGACTCAGAACTCTTCCAACGGACTGTTTCAACGGACTGCAACAAGAGTTAAGACGTCTATGTAGTTGTCGTTAATAATAGAGATACCGTACAATTCATCTAAAGACTACAATAAGCCACGAAGATGATGCCATGAGCGGTGAGACTACAGCCGTGTCTAAGGATGTGTCTAAGCTCTGTGGAGGTGTACTAAAACAACTTCATCTACCGTCGATTTCCAAATTACTGTCAATTTTAAGTCTAAAATTTATTCCTTTCTTTCCCTCAAGCCTCGAGGGCACAGATTACTGTATCAAGCTATCGTTCGTTCCTCTAGATCCAAGTCATTGCTCCTGCAATCCAGAGGAGAAAGGCGATTCTAGCCAACTCAACCTCCACTGTCTTTGTTATGCATCGTTTAACGTTACACTCATATGGTTCTCGGAGTTCTTAAACAAGTTCTTGAAGGTTCTAGCCATCTTCAAAGGTTTTGGAAAAGTGAGAGTGATCAAAACAGTATTGCCTTGAATGCATTTTCCCTGAGATCTGTTGTGAAGAATCCTCGTTTCGAGAAAGTGGTGCGGGTCATTAGTTGTAAAGTAAAGCCATCCTGATAGTTTAATTTGAGGATCGTTCGATGTGGAGTAGTTAGCTTCAGTTCGGTTCTGAAGTCTTTAGAAGAAAACTCGTCTCTGTTATTCAGTACATCTGCCATTCAATGATGTAGATGGATCCGTCTTCGCTGATGGCAATAATTATATCTCATGTACTGCCATATTCACCCAAAAAGTACCCTTTTTTCTTGAAATTATCAAACAATATTTCCCTCCCCCCTAACTTTGAGAGAAGCACCAAGAAAACCTGCAACAGTAGTAATATCCTTATCCTTAAAACTGCTTAGAAAGTATATAGAAATAGATAAAGTGACTTTCGAAGTTAGATAGAGAACAAATACTTCCCCGGGTGACATATGAACACAACCTTGCCTTTAAAAGAAAACACTTGAACGCGTAAACTCTGGATATACCAACGACAACCAAGGCGGCCAATTCCCAATGGTTTTGTTTCGGAGAGTTCTACGATTGTAAAACACCATGTCTTCTTTATCCTATCTCGAATTTTTCAGATCTTCGCACGAATGCTTCTCGTACTTCTCTAGAAGCTCAAAAAGACCTCCTCTCGTTGAATATCTTATAGTTTACTGTCGAATCTTGAGCTGCTATCGATTCTTTACCCACCATTTCCCCATGTTCTCAAAACAAGTAAATGTACGGTAAGTTTTGAATTTGGTGTGAGGATTTTAACAAGATCCAAATATTCAATCTTCGCCTTTAGCTTAAAAACAGTAGACTTCAAAGCTATACCAATCGACGGTACGCAAGACGAGTACCATTAGTCTCATGGATGACCGGTACAAAAATCCCTTTGTTTGTATTTAAATACACAACTCTGACTCATCTCACAGCTTTCTTTAAGATTGTTTCAGCTCTAAGAGAGTCGCAGCGTGAGTATTTATCAGAAGTAAGAATCTTGAATAGTGTCGGGAAACAAGAGAGCAAGCACAAATCAGACAAAGTCATCTTTTGCTAGCAAAGTCAAAAGATGAATGAGGCAAGAGTCGGCCTCATGACACCATCTGGTATCTAGCCCCAGCCGAACAACCAACACACGAACCTGAAAACCCTTCTCACTGTTGGGTGCACCTATTGAACTATCAACAATTCTGGATAGACGCAAAAGTGGCACCGCGTATTAAGAACATTTCACAATTATTGATATCGTCTGTCATAGGTTTAGGCAGACCTGTTATTGATTTGATTAACTGATAGTTCTCTATCGAATCTTGACTACCGTCCAATCTGCGCCAACCTGTCGTTTCAATTTTCCGAAGAGAGTAAATGATCTCTGTTTTTGGCTTCAAACAACAGACTTCATCGCCACACTAAATAACAGCAGGAAGGGCGCGTTCCTTTGCGTAAGGGTATGAGATCGCAGAGGTAGGGGGTTTTTTGTTTTAAAGATGGGAGACGTATTCGTAAAAAATCAGAGGGAAGGTATTTATATGAGATCGGTGCTGAGAGGTTCTCGTTTAGAATTCCTTGTCATTAAATCCAGATCATAAGAGACATAAACAACTGTTGTGCTGGATAGACACGTGTTAGCCCCACTGTTGCGGGTTGTATCATGTGACTTAGCGGACCACTATTCTTCTGTATATAAGGCCACGTAGCCACTCCCAGTTCCATAATCAATCAATCACTTTGGTGTCATTTCCAACTCAACAACAACTATGGAATGGCGTCGGCAAATAAGATAACAAATTCAAGTCATAGAATATGAGAATAGTATGGTTTGACTTTTGCTGGAATAACTGAAAAACTAAGGAAGCAAGAGGAAAAGAACTCGCAATCTTAGAAGCTGAAAAGACGGCATTATTCTTATCCATGATACTAAATTCTACAAGTGCCTTCGGGAATAAGGAAGACGATTTCTTGATTATCCTGAACCTTTCAAACAATATCCGTGTTTATTCTACAAAATCCGAAGTAATAAGGGAAAGGATGTTCTCGGAGCAAAGCTCATGCATTTTACAACGAAGATGCTCGCCCTCTTAAATGAGCACTTTGCGTTTAAGCAAAATAGAGAAACTGCAAGAACCGACACCGCACAGATGAGCCAATGAATTCTGCACTTAAGTAAACGAAAGATAGATTGTCGAGCAATCGATTGGAAAGGGAAATATTATTTTGCTGAAGTGGCTACTGCCTATCGTTCATACCCCCTCCTTCACTAATTTAATTAACTGGTAAGTTTACTGTCAAGCCCCGAGCTGCTGTTGATTGTCTACCAACCTTCCAACTCTCGGTTCTCCCAGTGAAGAACAGTCTAACTTTCCAAAACTCTTTTTGATCGCGAATGTACAGCTTCGCCGCATAAGTCTTGGAACAAAGCACCTTTTACACTAAAACACACCTTGAAAACTATTATATAGTACTATATATTTATATGTAAATTATATCTAACGTGGTTTATCAGGACCCTGCGCATATCAGGACCCTGCGCACATTCCCACTCCCCCACTACTTTAAAATATAATTAAACAACCACAATATATAAATTTAACTAAAACTACTAAGAATCTGATGAACTAGATATATCTACATCTACTTGACAAGTTCGTGCATTATGACCAGCTTTTCCACAAGTGCCACAGCGCCTACTAGTTAATTGCCCCACCTTCCGATTACCCCCCTCTACACGTATATCGCGTCGAACCTGCTCATCTGTGTCTTTCTGCGCTAGAATATCCTGTGCATCCTCTATAGTAAGTGCACCGCCTTGACGTACATGAGTCTTCCTGGCTCTGCGACGTTTGCTAAGGGCTTCATTTGCTGCTCGAAGTGTATGTACCTCAGCTGTTAAAAGGGTTACTTCATGAGCTAATTGCTCTGTACCTTTCGCTAATGCAACAACTGTCCGGAAAATTAGTGTTGGCGAGCTTCCTTGGTGACTAGCAATCCGGTTCTTTACAAGAGTTGTTTGTGAAAGAGCTTCGGCGGGGTTGTGAGGAGTCTGAGAGACCCAAGGGTCAGCGTCGATAGAGGGGGGCCTAGTAGGGGTTGGCGTCCGTAACTTTACATCAAGCTTTGAAATCACAGCCTGTGGATTAAA